>BSBK01001861.1:0-435000 GCA_027943335.1 Chamaecyparis obtusa
AAGATGGGGTATGCCCTAAGATATATTATGGATAACCCCCAAATTGTAGACCTCAATGTGCATTTTTAGCCTCGCTCCCTTGTGCATTTCCAAGGTTTTCTCTTCCCTTTGATTTTTTGGATGGTGCATTTTATCCTTTGATGTATCTCGATTGTATTCTCCTCTCCAACTCAAGCAGACATTATAAGTGTTGGCATAACCTTTATGTAATTTGTCCACTTAAAATGCTAATATTTATTTTTGTTCTTCAAAATTCACCTGTGTTGGAGAACCATTTTAATCCTTCTACTAACTCAATGCATCAAATACTTTTCATTCATATATCATTGGAGTATAACAGTATAAATATTCCTTTATATTAACATAATAGAATTCACTATGGTCTTCTCCCCACTTTTTAATTTTTCTTTTCTTATGGCTGAATTTTTCAAAGGCCTTTACCTCGCTAAAAGCATCACTTTGAAGCAATCATTGACCCTAGTAAATCTAATGGTTTGAAACCTCTAGAATATCCAAGATGCATTAGGTTGGGCCCATATTTGATATTTTACCCATGGGAATTTTCTTCCAAAAATCTTCAAACCTCTTTTGACATTAGCACACTTCCTACTTTTGTTAACCTTTTGTATTTTAGTCCATAGTTGATTTGAATCTTAGTGGCCCTTAAATCATTTATAAAAATATGTCATAGTGACCCTAACAACCTATCATTGAAACATTTTTTTCCCCAATTCTTCATGGTATCTCAAATTAACTCTTCAAGAAAATCTCATGGTCTCCTTTAGTGTGATTCTTGTCGACAAGTACATGTGAGCTAGAAGATTCCATCATGGACCAAAATGGATTTTTTGTATTCCCAACTACATGTGCATGCATCATCCTAACTAAAAATTCAACATATTTTAATAAATCATCAACTAGATGTAGTATTCCTTATGATATTTGACCCTTTTCCTCTTATATTATCTCTTGTAAATTTCTTCAAGTTTCAATCATTGTTATTGTCATGATGTATTTTCCCATTTTATGTTTGAATATGAACTTCACCTACATGAATATCTTTTGATTCTCAAATAATTGGAAGCTTTATTTTTTCTTTTGTTATCAAAATTTGTCTCAAAGAGTGTTCTTTATCTTATATTTTGTGTATGCTTTTGGTTGTCTACTTATGGTCCTCATATTGAAACATGATTACTTGCATGTATTTTAAATCCACATGCTATGACAATGTTGGATTGAGAATTATACACATTAAACTGATCATCAAAAGTAAATGGAACCAACCTCAACCATTACCTTTGGTATTTTCACGTTTAGTGAGTTGATTGAACATTGTAGAGAGAGTGAATTGGTAACTAGTCTTTGTTGAATGTCCCTTTTTCTATTTGATTTCCTATACTTGTCCAATTTTAACATGAGAAACTCTCTAACCCTTTACTTGTCTACATGTAGATTATTTTATTAATTAGTCATTCACTAGCTTCTTTTTTAAATAGTCTAGGCATGCAAATGAAATAGCATCAAATCAAACAATTCAACACTTAAAATTTCACATCCAAAACGTCCAATTAAGTGTATGTAAAAAATTTCTCTTTGGAATGTGGGTGCTCAATTTTCCAGTGTGACCTTAGCATTCTCCAAATATGAAATTGATTGAATTTGGACATAAAATGAATGCTTGATAATGTTTAGTAAATGATAAGTGATGGGTTTGATTTACATATCTAAAAGAAGATTCATTTAATAGCTAGGATTGAATTGAGAAGCTAAGATATATTCTATGTTTTGAAGGTATCATCAAGGAGATGTGGCATGCATAGAAGCGTTGTAAATTGTTTCAAATTTTGATTAAAATGATTATGATCTCTCACATCAATGTGACTAGGGAGTTAATCAATTCGATCAAATTAGTCAACTATGTGCATGGAGGAGTTATTTAAGTGTATGGGACAATAAAGGGGGAGTCAATTGTTCCATGGACAAGTTAATTAATTGTGTGGGTAAATGAAATGGATTTAACTAACAAGTGATATTGGGAGAATCGGTTGAACTAAATAGTCAACTAGATGGGGTTGAATTAACTAGTTGAATTATTTTTACAGAAGAGGTAGAAAATATATTAAATTAATTTATTAATTGATAATGTGTGGACAATTTATTAATTGAGTGGATAAATAGGTGGATAATTTGTATACTTGATTCATAAAATAGATTAACAATATTAATTAAATAACTTATGAATTATTTTAATAAATTATTAAGTGTTAGGTGTCCCTAGGGTGATACAATGATGATGCATTTAAATGGATGATAAGAGGATCTAAGAGGTGGATCAATGAATCTAGAGATTAGATAAAAAGAAAAATTGATTAATCATGAGGTTAAAGTAACATTGATAGGTTTCTACATTTTGCTCCTCTTTGAGATAATGTTCAAAATGATATTGTGTTCAAAGTAAGTAGAGTATTGTAGAATGAATAAGACATGAACAAAGTGATAATATTCCTTAGACATATGAAGGAAATGATAAGATCATGATGCCCTATTGAGAGGTAAATCATGTCAAAACTAGCACAAGTGAACTCTTGAATGATAAATGTTGAACTTATGATAAAACATACAAAGACATATAGATAGATAGATAGATAGATAGATAGATATCTATATATCTATATATATAGAATAATATAGATATAGATATAGATATAGATATATAGATATAGATATAGATATAGATATAATAGATATATAGATTATAGTATAGATATATAGTATAATATATAGATATATATATATATAGATAATATATATATATATTATATATATATATATATATATATATACTCTATATATATATATATATATATATATATCTATATATATATAGATATATATATATATATCTATATCTATATATCTATATATATATCTATATATATATATATATCTATATATATATATATATATAGTATCTATATATATATATATAGATATATATATATATATATATATATATATATATATATATATATATATATATATTATATATATATATATATATATATCTATATATATATATATCTATATAATAAAAGTAAATAGGTGAAAAAAAGACTATGCATTTTTTTCTTATGTTGACATATGAAGAGCACCTTATCTTGATATAGCAATGAATGTTATGCACTAGGGTACAGAAGACCACGGTGACAATTTATCTAATGCATGGACTGACACTCAAACCAAACAATAGGATGCTCAACATTCTCAAGGTGTTTAATCTTGGTGTGTACATGTAGAGACAACCAACAAACATATATAGGAGTTCCCATCACAATGCAAGGTGGTTGACCTTAGTGGTTAATGTGCGGGAGCATCCAAAAAATATTGAACATATATACAAGAGATCATGTCCCAATATATACATTTAAATCACACCATGATATATAATTATTATAGTGACCACAAGTAGGCATATTATGAGTTAAAAAGATATATTAGAAGATGAACTATAAATTAGAGCTCAAAAGATAGATAACAAAAACAATCAACCATCAATTGATATATGGTAATATAATATTTTACAAAGGTGATTATTGGGATAAAAACAAGATGGTTATGATTTATTGGCGGAAGGATTCATACCATGAATGCAAGTGTTTGGATTAAGTAAGAAAGTTTGATGATTGTAAAATGATATGAAAATTTTATGTTATTGAGGTTGATGTTTAGGTTTTTATGTTATATTAAATATATTTCATGTACATTTATGTTTGTGGATTTTGAAGCATATTTTTTATTTTAGTGATTTATTGATGAAAGATGATCACAATAATAGTGAAAAAAATTTGATGAGAAGATGATGGATGAAATGGTAATAAAGGAATGCGTTAGAGTTTTAAGTGACTCTACAACACCCCTAGGATCAAATGCAAGACTGAGATAACTTCCATAAGAGATTAGCAAGACAATTGCATTAAGATGAAAGAATGATATTATTGATAATGGACATTCAATGATTGATTGAATTGATTGAATAAAATGTACATAATAGGCCTTCTTATATAGGAAAGGCAATAAGAAATAATGATAATAAGTTAATAAGTTATCACCTATGCAAGGTGTAATCACATGTTCACCAAAGGTGGATTATCCCCCATTATGCAATGAAGTATGTGTCATGATGAAAATGATAATGTGATATGTGCACTAAAGGTGGATCTCACACCTAAAGTGGAATTTCTCCTACACCGTGTGCTTAATTGAAGTGCAAACTCCTAGGTGTCTCAATGAAAAATACTACGATGCAATGCATTATCCTAAGTAAGATTAAGTAAAGTGTAATTAGGAATATTTAATTACACCAACACCCCCCCTTGAGTGCAACTTAGGGGAATGCACTTAAACTCACAATGAAAAAATGGGTCCCCTACTACTAGGTCTTGTTAGGTACCCATTGACAATCTTCAATGCAATACATGAAATGCAATCTCTCATAAAATGGAGAAAGAGGGAAAACCTCATGGGAAAAACCCTCTCCCAAAAATAGAGATGAAAACACACAAGATCCATGGATGGATGGAGTACTCAAGACCTCCCAAGAACTGCATACATCATGTATATACAAAGAATTATACCCCTATAAGAAGGATAGTTGGAGACATGATATCCCCCCCATAATGAAGAAGCTCCAATGTTGATGAAGAGTACCTACAAACAAAAGATAATCCAATGCCTACAAGAAACATGTCTCCCCTTAGGAAGAAATAGATACATCTAATGATGAAGAAAGCCAATCCATGTGCAAATGGAGAGAAGAAGAAGTTGAAGGTCTCCATGTATGTATCTCTGAAGATTGAATAGGTCTCTCCAAGCCCAAAGAATCTATCGTGCATCATGTGACAAACCAAGTGAAGGAGAAGAATCATGAATACCCATCTCCAAAGAAGGTGAAGAAGTATCTCCAATTGTGATGCCATCATCAAAGAGAAAAGAAACCCCCTCTTGTATGTCTCCCAAATTTTTATTATGAGAATCAACAACAAATATTGAAATGGCATCCATGTAGTCATCACATACTACAAGATTTGAAGCTCTATGATCATCTTGTTGAATAGTATAGCCCATGTCTAAAGAAGCAGGAGGTGGAGGAGTGGTAAGATCAATACTTGTCTCAACTATAAAATGATTAACATGTTCAAAATTCTCCTCACATACATAATTCACCCTTGGTAAAGGGGGTGTGTTCATTATGAATATCATCATTATTAACAACAAAATGTAAAAAATAATACAAGCGTGATGTATGACCAACAACTCCCATAGCTATGACATCTCTAGTCTCCATGTCCCTAATGTAGACATAATCAGGAGTGAACTCAACACTTTACCTTGTGCCCCATGAGTAATTTGGTAAATAGAAAAGAGATTAGTGGTCAAGGATGGTACACAAAGAATGTCATTAAATGTCGCCCTCTCTCATAGGAATACAACATTTTCCACAAACCCTCATGTATGTGTGGTTACTCATCAATATATTAGGAGAATTACAAATCTTAATAGAAGAAAACATATCCATAAACGATGCCATATGATGTGATGCACCTAAATCAAGAAGCCATTTACCTTGCCTAGGATGTGTGGAGGCCAAAAGTTCTTGTCCTTACCTTTATCCTTGGATGATGATGAAGATGTAGAAGTTTCCAAATGTGTAGAAGGAGTAGACATTGATGAGGGAAGCTTAATATTGTTCTTTTGAATAATATGAGTGAGCTCATCAATCTTCTTGTGAAAACATTTATGCTCATCATGTCCTAGTTTTTTACAATATGCACATTTTTTCCTCTTTCTTCTAGATGATTCCTCTCTTCAAGAGGACTTGAATTTGAAAGTATTTGTGAAGGAGATTCATTACCTTTTTCATGAGGCATTAGGATCCTTGTTGCTTCTTTCTTTACCATTAGAAGCTTTTGAGGTGGAGTCATTTGCAAACAATGCATGATGTGTTGAAGGCTTCAATTGACCCACGTGTGCTAACTTTGATTGTTCCTTTGTGAGTTGAGCTACAAATTCATCAAGAGAAGGAAATTTGTATGCACTACCAAGAGCATCCATAGTAGCATAGAATGTAGAAACAAAGATTGAATATTTAGGACCCAATTTGGAAAGAATAGAAAATATCAATTGTTCCATCCCCTTTGGTAATGCCACAAGTAGGAAGCTCCAATCTAATAGAATTGAACTTAGAGAAAAAGTCTTGAATATTATCAAAATCACTAAGATTGAGACTTATGAGCTCATTCTTGAATCTAAATTTTCTCATTCTATTAGGTTTACCAAAGAGTTCCTCCAATATTATCCAAGCATCATTAGGATGTGTGCAAGATGCAATATGAATTATAAAATCACAAAAGATAGATGATCTAAGAGAGCCAAGTGCTTTATCCCTTTGATCAAACCATTTTCTCCTTTTTGCAACATCTATAGCTAGTTTTTGATCCTACCCAAGACTCATTCTAAGCAATCCAGTACTTAACAATTGATAAAATAAAGATTATTTCCATTCATAATAGTTATATGGAGTGAGAATTTTGATCTTTGAAAAATCCATAATACAACCAAATAATGACAGATAACAACTAATAACTCTTTCAAATTATTGATGCAAATCTCAAAACTAAAATCTAAAGATTAACCAAGTGCATATATAGATAGCTTCCTGATGGTTAATGTATGGCAAGATGATATTGTATATGATGAAAACCTACCTATTGGGAGAAAACTCAAACATGCAAACATTAGCAATAAACAAGATATTCAAACATTAATCTAACATTTTATAAACTCGCAAGAACCAAACAAAAGGCTTCCACCACAACCTTCGATGAACAAGTGCACCCAAGACTTGCTTGATTTAAGCTCTTAGAGAGTGTTGTGGGTGTGCTCTTCCAAGACAAATATGAATCCCACTATGAATGCAAGGTAAAACTAAAATTGAACTACTCAAGGAGGAGCTATGAAAATAATGCTCAAGCATTCAATAAAAAAATCAATGAGGCTCAAAGAGCTATGGAAGCAACCCCCAGCATTCAATAAGAAGCCAATGAGGCTCAAGAAGCTCTGGAAGCAACCCTCAAGCTCAATGGCATGCAAGACTAACATTACAAATGAATCAAAGTATAGAATGAAATTAAGTCTACAATGAAAATTTAACAACTACCAAATGGTTACTGAAAAACTTTAAATACAAAAATAAACTAGCATTATAACTCTACATGCAAATGATGGATAATTTGTTTGAGGCAAGGGTCCTATTTATAGAATTTTGGAGAGCTGAGGTGATGCAGGAGCATCCTGGGTGTAAGACCAATCTTGCATCACCCAAAAATATTTTTGGTTTCTTTTCAATAAGGGCTATCTTGTGTAGAGTTGCTATTTATGGAAACTTGCTATTTTTAGTAAGTTGGTCATACGATCTCAAAATATTCTGATTTCACAGTTGGAGGTTCATCTTAGTCATATCAGCCTGCCTGTAAAGTTTCATTGCTAGATCAAGTCTGGTTTTGAAGATATTGAAATTTTTTTATTTTGGAAACAAGGTACAAAAACTTTGAACTCAATTTTGAAGGCTTTAAAGGGCCCCGGATGAGGTCAAATTTTCGGCTGAATGAAGCTTGCTTGATTTAGGTGTTGTAGAGATCCACGTGCCCTTTCTGAAATGGGGTTATAATAGTCAATCGGGTCAACGGGTGATGACTTATGGTCTCCAGAAGTTGGGTCACCTGAAATGGCAGAAAATGATTTTCCTTCAAAATTTATGTTTGGGTTTCAAAAGTTATTTTGAGCCGACTTTGATGTAATAAAATGAAAAATAAAATAATTCTAAGTTTGGTCGGCCTTGTTGGCTAAAAATTCTAGAACCTTCCTAGGCGGTGGAAAATTGCCTATATAAGGAAGGTTGTAGTGTTGTCTTAGGCAGTTCGAGATAGTTTTGGGTAGTAGATATGGGTATTGATTTGAGGCTTTGTCCTATAGAATATTGTAAGGGAATGCCCATGTGGCTTTGCATATTGTAATTCTGAAAGTTTGTAATTCCACATTTGTGGAGATAATAAGAAGTCAATTTTCTGTTCTTGCATATTGTTGTTATTTCTCTATTTCTATTATGTGTTTTTGGTATTAAGGGGAGCACCCTTTATCAAGTGGTATTAGAGCAGGAGTTCCTAAGTGTGTAAACAGATCACCGATTATGAGGCAGTTTGCACCAGGACCGTGGGTTAGGGTTTTTGTGTAAATAGATCACCGACTGTGAGGCAATTTGCGCATCGTAAAAATGCTTCCACAAAGGGAACGTGGTGGAAGAGTTGGTGTTGTAACACCTGAGGTTAGAGCGCTCCAGAGACAAGTGTGAGCATTGCAAGAAGAGATTCACAGAGGAATGAATCTTAATGTCAAAGATGAAAGTGAGGATGAAGTCGAAGAAGCAGATCAAGAAGGAGAAGTCGAAGTTGTAAACCAGGAGGAAGAAAGACTTTTTCGGGCCATTTCCAAGATTGGAAAAAGACCTAAGATTGAAGTTCCTACATTTCCAGGAAATCTTAACCTAGAGGAGTTGATCGACTGGATCAATGAATGTGAAGAATATTTTGAGTATGAAGATATTGAGGATCCTGATAGGGTCAAATTTGCGAAGGCCAGACTGAAAGGTCATGCGAAGATCTAGTGGCAAGAGATTCAATTGGAGTGAAATAGAAGAGGGAAAGATAAAATCACAAGATGGGATCGGATGGTGGATAAATTGAAGTGACAGTTCATCCGTGTTGATTATGAGCTTGACCTACTGAAGAAAATGCAAAGTTTGAAGCAAGTGGGATGATCTGTTCAGGAATATAAAGAGGAGTTCTATCGAATCCTCATCAGATTAGGCCATGCAAAAGCTGATAAGGAGAAAGTTTCCTGTTACCTTAATGGGTTGAGGCCAAGCATTCAGGAGGAGTTGAATCTAGTTTGAATGAATAGTATTGAAGAGGCATACTAGTTTGCCCTAAAAGTAGAGGAAAAGCTGAACAAGAAGTTTGAGAGCAGACAAAATGGAAGAGGTCGCGGTGGACGATCTGGTGGACGATCATATGGAAGCCAAAATGAAGATCTAAAAAAGAAGGATGAGGCCAGTAGTAGTCAAAATCAAAAAGGAAACAACTCCAATCATTTTGAAGATTAGAACAATAGATATCAGAGAGGAAGAGGAAGAGGGCAAGGTTCAGGAAGAGGAGGTTTCCGTAGAACATGTTTTCACTGTGGAGAAGAAGGTCACAAGGTATTTGAATGTCCTCAACACCAAGGAAGGATGGGTAGGAGGAATGAAGGCTAGGCTAGAGTGGCACATGTAGATGAAGATGTCAGATCCTCAAATTCTGAAGATGCTGAAAGAGGAGAAACATTGATTAACAGAAGAGTCCTACTAAGTGGTGAGAATGAACCTGAACAAAGGAGGATCCTATTTCTCACTAGATGCAAGTGTGAGGGTAAATGTTGTGATGTGATTATTGATAGTGGAAGCATTGAAAATTTGGTGTCAGAAGAGATGGTGACAAAGTTGAAGCTCAAGAGATAGAAACACTCACATCCATATCAGATTGTCTGGGTACAGGATGACCACAAGGTCATGGTCAGTGAACAGTGCCTAGTAAAGTTCAAGACTAGTGGGTACCATGATGAGGTACTATTTGATATCATACCTATGGATGCATGTCACATGTTGTTGGGTAGGCCATGACAGTTTGACAGATGTGATGTACATGATGGTCGTGTGAATACCTATTCCCTGACAAAGGATGGAGTGCGACATAAGCTAAAGTCATTGAAGGAGACCGAAGAAAAGGTATGTGGTAATGCAAGAACAACTTTTGTTGATGGAAGAAAATTCTTAGATGGCATGAGGCATGAGCATGTGTGTTTTGCTTTAATTCCAAAAGTTGGTAAAGAAGAAATGGAGGATGTACCTGTAGAGGTTGCAAATTTGTTGAATGAGTTTTAAGATATTGTATCTGATAATGTACCTGATGGATTACCATCGGTAAGGAAGATCAGTCATCAAATAGATTTGATTTCAGGAGCTAATTTTCCAAAAAAGGCAGCACACAGAATGACACCAACAGAAAGTGAAGAGTTGAACAGACAAGTACATGAGTTATTGTAGAAGGGGTTGATTCAAGAGAGTTTGAGTCCCTGTGTTGTACCAGTGATATTAGCACCAAAGAAGAATGGAGAATGGAGGATGTGTATAGATTCTAGAGCAATAAACAAGATCATAATCAAGTACCAATTTCCATTGCCACGAATGGATGATATTATGGACTGTTTGAGTGGGGCTGTGTATTTCTCAAAGATAGATCTGAAAAGTGGATATCACCAGATTCAGATCAGAGAAGGAGATGAATGGAAGACTGCCTTCAAGACAAAAGGACTATATGATTGGTTAGTGTTAAAATGATAAAGAATAAAATATGGAATTCAGAAAATTGTTTAACTCAAGAGCTAGGAGTAAGAAAAAATATCATGAATTAGCACAAGAACTAGGAGCATACACCAAAAAATAAGCAAAGAGGAGACAATATTTTGAAGGGGAAAAGCATAAAAAAAACCCTGTGAATTAATGAAAGTGGCAACAAATGCCTAAGAATGAGAGAGAGAGAGAGAGAGAGAGAGAGAGAGAGAGAGCAATGCTCATACAATAATTGAGAAGAGGAAGAAATCTCATATGAGAGAATGAGAATGAGAAGGAGAGCCATCTCTTTTAATAGAGATGTGAGAAAGGAGTTACATTGTAACTCCCAATTCTGAATGTGCCACATTTCACTAGTGTGTGAGACAAGTGTAAGATTCTTCATAAGGAGGAATAACTATTTTCCTTAATAAAGGAAATTACAAAAATTACATGTCCTCCCACTTGGTCTAGAGGATGAATACATTAGGATACCTTGGTTTATCCTATTAAATACATAAATAACCAAGGAAAGATTAAATTATAACACTCCCCTTTAATCTTTACTTGGGGTAATTACAAAAATCTGCAACTAGATTATCCTTCTTGTAGTAGAGGAGGAAAGCTTGATTTTCTTCATTTTGAGTTGATATAAGGTGATGGTGTAATGATAAATGCTAGGATCTTGAAATAGGATTCTTTTGCTTGTCGTAATGCAAGAGTGTAGGTGTTTGTGGATATAGGCCCAAATCTTTAAGTAAACTTTGAGACTGTTCGTTGTTACTTGTCCAAGAAAGATCACCTGAATCTACAAAAAAATAAGAACCATGAGGGGATCTCCCATAATTGAGATTTCCTCCTAAAAATGAATTAGTAAAGTCTGAATGTGAATCATTAAATGTTAATTCATCATAAAGAGGTTTTGTAAACCAAATAGATTTATTACTAGATGCATAAGCACAATCACCATCAATAATATCATCAAGAAGTTTAGAGTTTAGGGAAGGAGGTTGGTCCTCCATAAGAACCATTTGAATGTCATGAAATTCATGATCTACTTGGGAGCATATAGGAACATAATCAATACTTGAGCCTGCAAAAAGGCAAAAATCACTAGTAGAGTGCCCATCATTGGGATCACCTAGTGTTGAATTAGTAACACTTTGGAAAAAATCATATTGTGAATCATTGATCATAGAATTATAAAAGCAATCTTCAGGTTCATAAACCAAATTTGTAACATGTTCATGAGTCATAGAATCAGAAGTGCAGTCTTTAGCTGCATAAGATAAATTTGTAGTGTGATCATCATAATATGAAGCATTAATAGGAGAGGTAATATAAGCATCATTATCATTAACTTCTACAACAATCATAGGATTAGTACTATCATCATGAATTATATCTTGAGTAATAAACATATCTTGTAAAGTAGATATAATTTCCTCTTCTTGGTCAAACATATCAACATGAGAACAAGGAGAAGTAAATAGATTATTGTCATTATCAGTATCATCACTGCTAGGAGGAACAAAATCATTAGGAGTATCATTACTATCTTCATGTTCATCATTATCCTTGTGAAGAGTATCAATATTATCCTTAATGCTAGGAGAAGAAACAGAAATATGGTTATCTTTCAAAATAGGAGCATAAAGCACATCATTTGGAACAAAAACATTACCAGTTCCTTCAACTAGACAGCAATAATTATCAGCTAAAGAAACAAGAATATGATTATCTTTCAAATCAGGAACAACATGGAGTTTACCATTGGAAACAGGTTTTGTGTAAGTTTGAAATGTGTTTTCTAAGGCATGCCAAGCCTGATGAGCTGTAGTATAGTATGAGAGAAGATGATATAAATCTGGATTTAATAAGAGTTCAATTAGACCAAACGCTTCATCATCTTTCAACTGCCAGGAATCCTGGTCAGCCTGAGGAATGGTGGATGTCGGTTTCAAATTAGGTGAAGACACAGCATCAAACAGGTGTTGAGTTTTTAAGAAATCAGACATGTGAGTCCTCCAAATAGAATAATTGGAATGAGTGAGTTTAAATATAGACATGATGACAATAAAATTACAAAGAAAAAAATAGAAAGATATTAAAGAAACAGAGATGAACCTACAAAGAAACGTTAGAAAACAAATTGAATCCAAAAAACTTAATTAAAGGCGTGAGTTAGACAATAAAATGAATCTAATTTTTATTGTGCATGTGATAAAAAAATGACTGAAAAGAATTATTATAATAAAAAAACTTTATATACTAAGCTAAATGAAGTCAGAGTAATTTTATAATTTCACCAACTGCAATTAATCATAACCACTAAAAAAGAATTATAGAACTTTTAATGTCAAGATGATAATTAAAAGTTCTATAATTATGAAATTCTAAAACAAATTGATAATAATTTCCTTTACATGCAACGTTTCCTCAAAAAAGAACCAAAAGAATTACTAATATAATTATTATTATTATTTTAAATGACAAGAACAAGAATTCATTAACAATAGATCTTAGTTCCTTAGAATACAGGAAAAAGAACTCAATACAACCAACGATATAACAAAAAAAATTATGCATGCAATGAGGCAGCACTCGATATGGAGGAGGGGAAGAGATCGATACTGGTTGGTGGAACAAGCAGTATAAATATTGAGAACAAAGAATCAACAAACAGAAAATTAGTAATGCAAAGAATCAATGCAAGGATTACAAACAGATTTGAAGATTTTCAATGTTGAAATGTGCAATGTTATGCATTTACTATATTCAAACCCTCATTACAAAGAAACTTGTTGCGCATGCAAGCCAAGAATCGAAATCTATGAAGAGCAATGCCGAGAGCAGCCTATAAATAGAGACGTTAGCCACTCGAAAGATTGAGAATTGACTGAGAACAGCAAGCAAACAAAAATAAATCTATAAAACAGTGCTCTCTAAACGCACGAAACTTAATCTACAACACTAACCACAAAAAAAATGCAAGCAAAAGGAATCAAAACCAAAAGAAGGAAAGACAGATGAAGGCGACTAAGAGCCCACGAACTAGGGTTCAAATCCGCATGCAACCCTCCCGGCGAGGTGCGATAAAAAACAAAGAGATAAGTTAACAGAGATACAAGGATAAGATAATATCAAAACAGAGATAAGAGAATGGCAGCGATAAGATAGGAGGAAGCGGCAACAGCGATAAAAAAAAAAAATATAAATCCCAACTGTTATGAACTAAATGCACATCAATATCATTTAAAAAATGCAAGCAGAGACACAAAACCTTAAGAGCGTCGCAGGGTTGATCTAAAAGAAACTTGCTAAAAAAAATTGTCAAACCTCACAACGGTGAAGGTGTCGACACTGATGTTGCAAATCGAGAGGGAAGCATTAATTTGTTATCTTTGTTGTATTTGTCGTTGCTGAGAAATGAAGGAGTAGCGGTCGAGGAGCAACTCCACACAAGGGCCAAGGCCTGTCCACGTTGGGCAACGCCGCATGGGAGAAGAGCCTGTATCTATAAAGAAAGCAAACACTTGAAACAAAAAAAAAAAGAGATGGCTGGTAACGCCGCCGGGACAGCAAAGAACAAAAGCGAGGAAAGAGCCTTGAAAAAAAGATGACTTTTTCAATGACCTCCAAAAAAACAAAATGGCGGAAGATAATGTTGGGTGAAGCACAGGAGAAATTAACAACGATAATCACAACAACTTATATATTACGCTTAACCCTCAAAGCAGCATGCAACCGGAATAAAACAGAATTATAGCAAGCTAAAAAATGAAAGAGATAAGTCACATCTCTTACGGCAAAACAATAGGGCTCGACATATATGAACCCTCGACAAGTACTGATCATAGAAATATTACCTGCAACAAAGATATTAGCGGAATAACAAAAGAACTTTTTTGAAAAAAAAAAATGCAGTTATAAAAGAGATTTTTTTATTTTTTATAAGGAGCATGCAATGCTTAGAGACAAGCAGAGAATAACCAAACTTAGAAAATTACAGAGCTAATAATAAGAGATGATAATAGAAAAAAAAATGCAGGGAACAGGAAAGATACTAATTAAATAACAAAAAACTGACAACTAACACAGAAGATATTCCCCTTGATAAATTTAGAATGCATTACAATAGCAATTAGAAGCCTATAATAAGGAACAATGATTGCAAAATTTAAATAAACCAACGGACATAACTAAGAGTAGAATAAAATAATTTTTTTAAATGAGATAATAACAAAAAGATTAATATTAGAACTAAGTTAGAGTAAGAAATAATAGGAGTTCACATGAACAGAAATAATAAACTTTTAAAACTTTTAACATCTCAGACTTGAATAAAGAGTAATGAATGAAAACAATTAAAGGACCCCCCTTTTTTTTATTATTAGATGAGCATTTAATATTAGAATATTATTATAATATTGATAAATTTAAATTTGAATTAGATTAGAAACAAGAATAAACCTCTAAGACTTTAAATTTTTGAAAAAAAATTTAAAAAAAATTTTAAAATAATCAACTTCTTGATCAATAATGTACCTAGATAGATGAATCGGGTTTGGTGGTAAACCAGCCAAACCCAAAAAAAAAAAAAAAAATTTTCCTTTAAACAGATTAGAAAAAAAATATTAGTAAAATCTCTCTCAAAAGTCTCTAATTTGGAGTGCTCCAAAATATGGTAGCTCCTTCACCTGTACACTCAAAACGAGATTAAACCAACCTGCTCTGATACCATGTTAAAATGATAAAGAACAAAATATGAAATTGCATAAAATTATTTAACTCAAGAGCTAGGAGTAAGAAAAAATACCATGAATTAGCACAAGAACTAGGAGCATACACCAAAAAATAAGCAAAGAGGAGACAAGATTTTGAAAGGGAAAAGCATAAAAAAACCCCTGTGAATTAATGAAAGTGGCTACAAATGAGAGAGAGAGAGAGAGAGAGAGAGAGAGAGCAATGCTCATACAATAATTGAGAAGAGGAAGAAATCTCATATGAGAGAATGAGAATGAGAAGGAGAGCCATCTCTTTTAATAAAGATGTGAGAAAGGAGTTACATTGTAACTCCCAATTCTGAATGTGCCACATTTCACTAGTGTGTGAGACAAGTGTAGGATTCCTCATAAGGAGGAATAACTATTTTCTTTAATAAAGGAAATTATAAAAATTATATGTCCTCCCACTTGGACTAGAGGACGAATACATTAGGATACCTTGGTTTATCCTATTAAATACATAAATAACCAAGGAAAGATTAAATTCTAACAGTTAGTCATATTTTTTGGGTTAACCAATGTACTGAGCACTTTCATGTGGCTCATGAACGAGGTTTTGAAAGAATTTATGGGTAAATTTGTCATTGTTTACTTAGATGATATTTTGATCTTTAGCAAGACATTGAAGGAACATATGATGCATATTCATATGGTCTTCGAGAAGTTGAGAGATGAAAAATTGTTGATTAATTTGAAGAAGTGCAATTTTGTGAAGAAGGAATTAGTGTATTTGGGATTTGTAGTTTCAGTAGAAGGTTTGAAAATGGATCCAGAGAAAGTACAGGCTATCCTTGAATGGCTTACTCCAAGGAGTGCTACTGAGGTAAGATCTTTTCATGGTTTGGCTAGCTTTTACAAAAAAATTATCAAAAATTTTAGCAGTATTTGTGGACCCTTGACTGAAACAATGAGAGGGGATAGAAAAGAGTTCAAGTGGACTAATGGGGCAGGTAAGAGTTTTAAACTGTTGAAACAGAAAGTTACAGAACAACCTGTTTTAGCACTTCCAGATTTTAATAAAGTGTTTCAAGTATACTGTGATGCTAGTGGTACTGCAATAGGAGTTGTTATGAGCCAAGAAGGTAAACCTATTACTTATTTCAGTGAAAAGTTGAATGATGCCAAGAGAAAATATTTTGTTTATGATAAAGAATTGTATGCTATAGTTCAAGCATTGAAGAAGTGGAGACACTATCTGCTTCCTAAGGAGTTTGTTTTGTATACTGATCATCAAATTTTGCAATATTTGAATAGTCAATAAAATTTGAATCAGAAGCATTTGAAATGGGTTGAGTTTTTGCAGAGTTATACATTTATTTTGAAACACAGAAGTGGAAAGTCTAATAGGGTTGCAGATGTGCTTAGCAGAAGGCAACTATTGCCAACAGAGATGGAGGTTGAGGTGGTTGGGTTCAAGGAACTCAAGAATTTGTATCTAGAGGATTTTGATTTTGGTGAAGCTTAAAAAGCTTGTAAAGAACCTGTTACTCTAGACAAAACGAAGTGGTTGGATTTTATCATTTAGGATGATATGCTATTCAAGGGGAGTCAGTTGTGCATTCCACGAAATTCTATGAGGGAGAATCTCATCAAAGAGAAGCATGGCGGAGGATTGGTTGGGCATTTTGATCATGATAAAACCCTTGCTTTGGTTAGTGAAAATTATTATTGGCCGCAATTGTAGCAAGATGTGAAGAAGTTTGTACAGAGTTGCAGAGTATGTCAGATGGCGAAAGGAGTGAAGTAGAATATAGGGTTGTATCAGCCATTACCTATACCAGAGAAGCCTTTGGAGGATATCAGTATGGACTTTGTTCTTAGTTTACCAAAGACTCAGCGGGGACATGATTCAATTTTTGTGGTGGTTGATAGATTTTCAAAGATGACACATTTTATTCCCTGCAAGAAGACTAATGATGATGTTTATGTAGCAGAATTATTTTTCAGAGAAGTAGTGAAACTACATGGTTTGCCAAAGACCATAGTTTCAGATTGAGACACTAAGTTTGTTGGATATTTGTGGCGTACATTGTGGAAGAAGTTGAAGACATATTTGAAGTTCAGTTCATCACATCATCCACAAACTAATGGATAGACAGAGGTGGTGAATAGGAGTTTGGAGAATTTGCTGAGATGTTTGGTTGGAGATAAGCCAACTAGATGGGATTTGATTTTACCACAGGTGAAATTTACATATAATAATTTTGTCAACAAGAGCACTAGTAAATCACCATTCCAAATTGTATATGGAAGTAGTTCCAGAAATGCATCTGAGTTGAGGAAGATAGATAAAGGAAAAATAAGTAGTGCTAAAGCTGAGAATTTTGCAGAACATTTGAAGAACATCCATGAGGAGGTGAGGAAGCACATTACCAAGATGAATGTGCGGTATAAGGCTAAGACAGATGAGAAAAGGAGGCATAAGGAATTTCAGGTTGGAGATGAAGTTATGGTTCATTTGCGAAAGGAGCGATTTCCAATTGGTACATACAAGCTGAAAATGAAGAAGTTTGGGCCATGTAAGATACTGAAGAAGCATGATTCAGGAAATGCATATGAGGTAGAATTGCCTACTGAGCTGAATATTTCACCAGTGTTTAACATTTCAGATTTGACAGAGTATCATGAAGGAGGTGTTGAAGATGAGATCACAACAGCACGGTGGAGTATTCCAGCAACTAGTTCAGATAGTAAGGAGATTAAGGATATACTCGACAGTCGTGTTGGCAGAAGCACAAAGAACAGGACATATGAAAAATATCTGGTCAAGTAGAAAGGACGACCTATTGAAGATTCATCATGGCTGACAAAGCAGGAGGTTAGCCATCTTGGTTTCCTTCTTCACACTTGAGTCGTGACAGGGTCACTTTTCAAATTACCCCAGGTGTCTGATGCAGGAGCATCCTGGGTGTAAGAGCAATCTTGCATCACCAAAAAATATTTCTGGTTTCTTTTCAATAAGAGTTATCTTGTGTAGAGTTGTTATTTATGAAAACTTGCTATTTTTAGTAAGTTGGTCATACAATCTCAGAATATTTTGATTTTACAGTTAGAGGTTCATCTTAGTCATATTAGCCTGCCTGTAAAGTTTCATTGCTAGATCAAGTCTAGTTTTGAAGATATTGAAACTTTTCAATTTTGGAAACAAAGTACAGAAACTTTGAACTCAATTTTGAAAGCTTTAGAGGTCCCGGATGAGGTCAAATTTTTGGCTGAATGAAACTTGCTTGATTCAAGCGTTGTAAAGCTCCTCATACCCTTTTTGAAATGGGGTTATAATAGTCAATCGAGTCAACGAGTGATGACTTATGGTCTCTGAAAGTTGGGTCACCTAAAATGGTGAAAATGATTTTCTTTCAAAATTTATGTTTGGATTTCAAAAGTTATTTTGAGTTGACTTTGATGTAATAAAATGAAAAATAAAATAATTTTAAGTTTGGTCGGCCTTGTTGGCTAAAAATTCTAGAACCTTCTCAGGCAGTAGAAAATTGTCTATATAAAGAAGGCTATAGTGTTGTCTTAGGCAGTTTAAGATAGTTTTAAGTAATAGATCTAAATATTGATTCGAGGTTTTGTCCTACAAAATATTGTAAGAGAATGCCCATGTGGCTTTGCATATTGTAATTCTAAAAGTTTGTAATTCCACATTTGTAAAGATAATAAACCAATTTTCTATTCTTGCATATTGTTATTATTTCTCTGTTTTTGTTATGTGTTTGTGATATTAAAGGTAGCACCCTTAATCATGAGGTGAGATGGCATCTATGTGGAATCCACATAGATGCCACCAAAGAGACCCATAAGTCATGCAAAGTCTAAGACTTGCTCACATGCAAGCAATTTAAAAATGTGAAGGGTCAAAGAAATGTAAGTGATAAGTGTGTGTAAGAGGTGTAAAAAAAAAGTTTATTTTCATGGTTTAAGTAAATGTTAAAAATGTCATCAAAAATCGTAAAAAACCTTATTAAAACAAATTTTAACAATTGTTTAATAGAAACTTAAATAAACTTGTTCACACGTATGAGCAAATAATTAAGACTAATGGGTGTAGGAATTCAAAAATTAACCTAATTAACCTTTATTAATTAGTAAGTAAACCTATTAGATAAAAAGTAATGTGTGTAGAATAACATGTAAGTTAAATTTAAAATTAAATTTAATCATGATTAAATATAAATAAAACATATGAGAAAATAAATAAATTAAAAATTTATTTAAAAAGAAAATATGGAAAAATATTTATTAAATTAATATATTAAAAATATTTAAATTTAATTTAAATACTATAGTTAGTAAATTTATTTAATTAAATAAATAGATAAATTTAACAAATATAATTAACTAAAAATTAATTATAATATTATTTGGAATTATTAATTTAATTTAATTTAATTAATGTTAAATGGAAGAATTTAAGTGTCTACAAATACAAGTAAGAAACAATAAATAATGATGGGAAGAAGAAAATAATAGATGTTCTCTATGTTAAGAGTCTCAAGTGCAATTTTCTCTATATAGACTTCAAAGAACAAAAAAACTAACCATCAAGATTAACTTGCAAGCTATGTAAGCTCATTGCATCAATGACTTACACAAGTCTAGAACAATACTAATGTAGGATGACCACAAGTCACACATACATCTTGTACAAACAACAATCAAAAGAAGACCAAAAATGGATACACCAACTTAACAAAAAGTAAACTATATTAATAACAATTAATGAAATTACACAATTAGACAATGTAAATAATACACCAAAGCTCAAATAGCATTAGACTAACCAATTGTTTACACCCTTATACTAGGGCCACCCCAAATTAAAGGGTGTCTTAACAAAATCATCAAGTTTGTGGATGGATGTAAAGCACTTCAATAATTCTTTCAAACATTTGATTCAAAATACAATAGGTCTCTAAACTCTTCTTTAGTTCTTTATTTATACAATATTTTAATGCTAGCAAAGATAATGTATATATTTCTTTTATATTCTTACATTATTATTTAATTTATTTAACTTATATTCTTACATTATTATTTATCATGCTAACATTTTTTTTAATGCAAAACTATAGCAAAAAGTTAAACAAATGATATTATTTATATTTCACTTCCAAAAATTAAATATTATTATTAAACAATTAACATTTAGGATTCTTTCTAACATGATATTTTGGATCATGATATTATTAATATTTTGCTTACAAAAGGTATCAGCCTGCAATGCAGCAATTGCTGCTTCATTTCCTAATAGCAAGATCTTGTGTTTGATTCCAAAAATAGAAACTTAAATAAACTTAATATAAAATATTTTGCTTACAAAAATTAAACATTAATTATTAAACAATTAACATTGAAGATCCTCTCTAAAGCGATATTTTACACCATTACACTTAGTAGTAATATTACATCTCATTTTGCACAAGTCATTTTACTATATTTATATTACTTTAAAAATGTAATAATTAAAATATTCATCAACAACATAAACAATCAATATAGGATTTAATATATAAACATTTATCTATCATCAACATGAACTATAGATAATGAAAAAAGTATCCAAAACATTGATCAAATGGACAAACTATCCAAAATGTTGATTGACCAGCTATGGAGTTCACATATTTAACGTCAAAGCACATCCCAAAAATATAACTATCAGATGCTTCAACATGTAAACGACTACGAATATATCACCATGTTACCCCGAGCTACTCCATTTCAGTCAATCCATTAACATCTCAGGCCAAAAGACCAACGACCACGGTCTAAAAACGAAACAGAGCCAAAACCCGAACACATTTTCTCATGAAGGACGGAGCGAGAAGAAGCAGAAGAAGAAATGCAGAAAAATCAAGCCCTCTCGCCACGAATACGGCGTGCGAGCTGAATATCCTTGGGCATAATGGTGACTCTCTTTGCATGGATAGCGCACAGATTTGTATCCTCAAACAGCCCAACCAGATAGGCCTCAGCCGCCTCCTGCAGAGCAGAAACGGCAGAGCTCTGGAACCTCAAATCTGTCTTGAAATCCTGGGCGATTTCCCTCACCAGCCGTTGGAAAGGCAGCTTCCTGATGAGCAGCTCGGTGCTCTTCTGGTATTTGCGGATCTCTCGGAGGGCAACAGTGCCAGGCCTGAATCTGTGCGGCTTCTTCACTCCGCCTGTTGCAGGTGCCGATTTCCGAGCAGCCTTTGTTGCCAATTGCTTTCGAGGAGCCTTTCCCCCTGTCGATTTCCTTGCCGTCTGCTTCGTGCGGGCCATTTTAATGCTGCTTTTGCTTGCTCTTTACCCTTTAATGGATGATCCAAAATTTACAGAGAAATGAGACGCTTGTTGTGGAAAAAATGGTAAAGATCGAAAATATATAGATACGGAGAGCTTCCCGCGCCCTTTTCAAAATTCCGGGTCGGCCATTGAAATAGAGAAGGAGTATTTCTAGACCCTCCGATGTGGCCCTTATCGACGGCTCACAGCCTTTCGGCTCGATCCTTGTGAAGGCTTTTAAGACTATGGAAATGTAATTAGGGTGAAAACACACGAAGTCGTGGATTGGATTTCATTGTTTCCCTCTAAAAAGGAATGCTTAGAAGTTCTTTGTAGTTTTATGATTTAAAAATTATATGGATATAAGTGCAATGGTCAAGTTTCACATTAATTTTTAAAAAAAATTAAAGGACTTGTTTAAAAAATTATTATATTATTGACGAAGCATGAACATAAGTTCATTATACATGCAAATGAGTACATCGCTAATATACTTGTGATGAAAGATAGACAAAGTAAATTGATATAAAATGAAAAGAATTAATAAACTGTGTAACATCAAACATGTGGTGTGGGTTTGCTTTTAATTGACTGAGTTGAGTATTTAATTAGATTGTGTTAATTGTCTTGAAGGTTAAGTTAATTGGGTAACTCTTGTATGTTTTTAAATATCATTACGAGAGTGGGGTTGTGTCACTTGTATTTAGATAGTAGGAATTAGATTATTGCATTTAAGAGTTACCATTATAGTCACATGTTAAGTCTAGTTGTGGGAATATTCTCATCATACAAATAGTTGTCAAAGTATTAGATGGTGTGATCTAGCATGGTCTATTATGACTTCAAAATAATGTGTAAGTCTTCAAATTATGAAAAAAAAACTAATTTAAATGAAATTGCTAGTTTGTGTAAATAATTGTTTTGTCATCAGCTACAACAATTTCAAAACTATTGTATGGCAAAATGATGAATTCATCACTATCTAAGTAGGGCATGAGATACAAAGAATTCTGGTATTTGCATTTTTTTTATGAATTGTGTATTTTCTATTAATTGAATATAAAAGTTACATATTCACAAAAAAGGGGCCGGGGGACATAAAAATCACCCTGCGAAGTCCACACAGCAGAAACCAGAAACAGCAACTAGAAATTATTCATCAAAAAAAAGCATAAAGCCATCAAGCTACAAGAGCAGTGCCAGCATTTTCAAATTTAGGTTTTTTATTTTATTTTGTGGGACAAGAAATTTATATAATACATAAATAACCATTCTAAATAATATGGAAATATTAGTTCTTACAATAAGCCTTCTTATTATAATTGTTACGATTGTAAAATATAGAATAGCAAAGTCGTGATAGTGCAAGAATGGCTACAAGTGCTAGGAAATAGTGATGGATTATTGTGTTGCTCTATTATAGTGATAGTGGCATGAGGAGCATAAGCTCACCCTTCTCTAAGAGTTTTCTCACCATTTAATGGTTCCTTCGAGTGTATCTTTATGTTCTAAAATATTTATATGGTTACTTTTGTATTGTCGTGTTTTGATTTATTAATGGTGGTGGGAGAAAATAGTGCTTGAAGGGTATTTTGCATGTTTGCAAAATGAAATTTTAAGTTGATGATTCTTGTATTGGATCATTGCCACACTACTAACTAGTCTCAAGTGAGGATAATCTTGACCCCTTGACCTTCTTGTTGTATCAATCGAATATCAATGGTTATTGTTGTTATGGTTTATTGGGGTGGTCCCACAATAGTGGTTTATACATTTTTGCCAACTTTGACATTGAAATGAACATTCTCAAAATATAACTTTGCATTTGGACACCTATTGTCGCTAAACCGTTAACATGACTTGTTTAAAAATTTATTATATTATTGACAAAGCATGAACATAAGTTCATTATACATGCAAATGAGTACATCGCTAATATACTTGTGATGAAGATAGACAAAGTAAATTGATATAAAATGCTAAGAAGTTAATAAACTGTGTAACATCAAACATGTGGTGTGGGTTTTCTATTAGTTGACTGAGTTGAGTATTTAATTAGATTTTGTTAATTGTCTTGGAGGTTAAGTTAATTGGGTAACTCTTGTATGTTTTCAAATATCATTATGAGAGTGGGGTTGTGTAACTTGTACTTAGATAGTAGGAATTGGATTATTGCATTTAAGAGCTACCACTATAGTCACATGAGGTTGTCTTAAGTCTAATTGTGGGAATATCCTCATCTTACAAAGAGTTGTCAAAGTAGTAGATGGTGTGATTTAGCATGGCCTATTATGACTTGAAAAAAATGTGTAAGTCTTCAAATTATGGGAAAAAACCAATTTGAATGAAATTGATAGTTTGTGTAAATAATGGTTTTGTCATTAGCTACAACAATTTCAAAACTACTATATGGAAAAATGGTGAATTCATCACTATCTAAGTAGGGCACGAGATACAAAGAATTTTGATATTTGCATTTTCAAATTTAGGTTTTTTAATATTATTTTATGGGACAAGGAAGTTATATGATACATAAATAATCATTCTAAATAATATGGAAAATGTTAGTTCTTACAATAATCCTTCTTATTGTAATTGTTATGATTGTAAAACATAAAATAGAAAAGTTGTGATGGTGCAAGGATGGCTACAAGTGTTAGGACATAGTGATGGATTAAATTGTGTTGCTCTATTATAGTGATAGTGGCACGAGGAGCATAAGCTAACTCTTCTCTGAGAGTTTTCTCACCATTTAATAGTTCCTTCAAGTGTATCTTTATTTTCTAAAATATTTATATGGTTACTTTTGTATTGTCATGTTTTGATCTGTTATTGGTGGTGGGAGAAAATAGTGCTTGAATGGTCTTTTGCATGTTTGCAAGAAGAAATTTTAAGTTGATGATTCTTGTACTGGATCATTGCTACACTACTAACTAGTGTCAAGTGAGGATAATCTTGACCCCTTGGCCTTCTTGTTGTATCAATAGAATATCAATGGTTATTTTTGTTATGGTTTATTTTGGGGTCACCCATTGGCATCATGCATCGACACCATGATATGGTTCATATTTACAAGTTCTAAAAAAAATATTTCCTTGCAATATAAGTGTTGATGGGTGTTTTGACACACTCATCAACATGCAAGTAGAACACCAAATGCACCACCTCTCTTGAAAGGAAACCAACCTCAAGGTCCCTTTTGTCTCAAGTCATGACAATGATGGATAATTCAGTGGTGTATGTAGTTGTACCTACATAGGGGGTTGATGATAATCAAGTAAACAAGTAGTTAAATGCACAAGGAGATCAATGAATAAGATAACAATGTATGGCCAGACTACTCCAATCACCTAGTGCACAAGATTGGACACTTTTAGCACTATATCAACAATAAGACAACTTGAAAACATAAAATCCTGATTTATAACAAGTTGAAATCCACTCCTAAACTAATTAGATCTAAAAAAGGAAAAAACATGAGGGTGGTAAAAATATATTTCAAGAAAATGAAATAGCAAACAACAGCTAAGGACGTCAACCATTCAAATGCTTAAACTTGTATAAAGAATATTAGATTTGACCTTTTCTCTGTTAAATTACAAATGAGAAACACACAATTCATAAAATCATAGTGTTATCTTCAAAGGGAACAACAATGAATGATTTTTCAAAATTCAACAAATTGCAAAGTCATACCAAACATGCACATATGCTAGACAAATTTATCATTAAAGACACAAATTAAATTGATCAAACCAAGCTATCCATCACAACAAGCTAGCATTCAACATCTAATACCAACTAATTAAATAGATGAGTAAAATGTCATGAACACATAGGGGTCTTGAATATGAAATTTTTATTCAAACTCACAAAGTCAACATGTAATCACTCTAAGAATGCAACACATATGTTTATAGAGTTCAAATGAGTATTTTACCAACCCTTATTACATCATAAATCCATTTTTAAATAGGTTTTTACAATTACATATATGCAAACACATAATTAGGGCTTTCAAGCATTTTTCTAGGTTGAATTAAAATAAAAACAATAATTTGACTACCTAAAAGTACTCTTAAACTATTACATAATGGATAGACAATGATTTTATTGAGTCTATACACAAAATGACTCCTATTCATGCAAAAATGTACCCTAAAATCATGAAATAAAGCTCCAATTTAGGCAGTTGAAAGTCCATTCACCTATATCCACTTTTCTTGCATTTTTCTTGAGATTTACTATGAACAAGCTCAAGCTTCATGTTTGGACAACCCTTTAGAAGAATTAGATACATGTCTACAAGAATCTAGGAAGAGATCCAACGCTGAAGATTGCCATCAGTCACAAAAAAAAAAAACTTATTTTCTTGCATTTTTCACTTACCAGCAAATGCAAAACCATAAAAAATGATCCCAAAATTCATCTCCATAGATTCAAAGATTCCATATAAGCTCTAGGAAGGTATTTCTTAAGGAATCCATGGCCTCATAGATTTTTTCGATGTTTAAGGTCTTCATATCTCCTTCTGCACAAAGGTAGGAGTCAGTACACCATTCAAGAGTTTTAATGAACTAACTAAGAGCATGAAGAAAAATAACTAAGAACAAAAAGTAAACTACCTAAATGCACCATCACCATTAAATTTTGAACAATATTTCATAGTTTATCCCTCTTAGATCTAACTGAGTGTAGAAATCCTCAAGTTTAAATCCACTTTTGTGATTGATCATTTATTTCAGGGTACAAGGATGAGCACATCTCTTAAAAGTTCAGGGGTAGGAGATGTTTGTGTTCTCATAACATTTCGAGGGTCAAGGATGTTGGCATCCCCAAAAAACATCAAGGGTTGGGGATGTGGCATCCCCAAAAAAAAATTAAGGGTCGGGGATGTGGCATCCCCCAAAAAATTTGAGGCTCAAGGGTGTGGTATTCCTGAAATGTTTCTTTTGTGTTGTTTGTATTATCAATGCTTGTTGGGAAATCTACTATTAAGATTTTGGATCCAATTTATATCGGCTACTATAGACTTTCTTCTCACAACTTGAACCTAGGACCTTCCATTTGCTACTAGAGTGCTCTATCGACTAAGCTACTAGCCCCTCTTGGCCAACCCATCTTTGGTCCAGGTGTGGCTTATTTCCAACACCCCTCTTAAGCCACACTATAGGTGCTTGAGGCTCTCATAGCATGGATCTAATACCACTTGTTACAAATACAACTCATTTGGACCAAGGGGAGAGACAATTATCTAAGGGAGGGACAATCTGAATGAGACAGAGTACTGAAGATCAGTTACAAAGAACTAAAGCAGGAACAGGAGAATTGAAAAGATCACAACTACAAAAAGGTAAAGCTATATTACTTAATGTTGGTTCAGTAACGTAGTGATTAAACATATTAAGTCTATTTGACTTACAACATTTGTTTACAAAGTTGTAGAATGTATGTTTGGTATGTGTATGGTACATTTCATATTACTTGAGTTGCCATAAATGCCAAAGGGAGAGATTGTTGGACTATAACTGATTTGGAATCTGATTGAAGGATCTATGATTGCAAGATCACTGAGAAGTTGTTGATTAGATATGTAATATGATTAAATCAGTATTATGTTGTCATTGATGTCAACTAGTTTGACAACACTTATCTTGTAAGTTACTACACCGAGACATCTAAAGAAAAGTGAAAAGAGATGAAGAACAAAGAATTCTACATGAGGAAATATGTACATGACAGATGAGGATAAGGAACACATTGAGTAACTTATTGATGAGTCTATGACTTGATGATATTGACTTTATTATGTTGCATTCATCTATAATGAAGTATAGAGCTGAAAGACACAAAGTAATGTTGTCGGTAAATGAAGCATTTTTAGTATACACTGATGGAGTGTAGTGTATACCTACCACAGTATTAACCGAGCAGTGTTCACCGATGCATTCTTTGTTAACCGAGTAGAATAGAATGAATTAAATGATTAGTTTAAGCCGATATGAATGATGAGCTGGCAAAAGTATAACATCAAGGTAACAAATAATGTTTATTACGCAGATCAATGACTGACAAAATTCAAAGAAGATCTAACGGAGAAGATTAAAACGTGTTACTGACACAAGTACCAAGAAATTTTTAAGCGGCAAAATCTATGAATGTGATTAAGCGGCAAAATCTAATGGTGGAGGAGAAAATGATCTACTCATCTATATAAGAGAACATGATTTATTTAGTAAGAGGCCGAGAAGAAGAAGAAGCTACAGGAATTTCACGTGAACAAGCTTTCATGCATTTTGATCATACTGGTTAGTGAGAACCGAGCTACAGAGAGCTATTACCGACAGATAGTAAGTTGATACAGTATTGAAACTGAAGTGAAATATTGATCAGAAGGATTTGTATGGACTAAATATTGATCTGTAATCTACAATTAAAGTTGTATTAAGGTAGGTCATTTTACTGTTACATATTTAACCATTGTATACAGTTCAAATCTCTTAACTGAGTGGACTCTGAAAGTCTTATGATGTATCATTCATAGAATGAACATTGTTATCATGTCAACCCATAGTGAATGCTGGTTGGACGATAACTTCTAGTCTAAAATCCTCTAACAAGGTCACACTTGACAGTGTGTTTGTAACCTTTAACAGGGTTGGGTCTTAACTGACCTCACTTCAGAAGAGTGAACAATTTTGGGTTGCTAGTTCCAGGTGGTTTTTCCCTTTACAGGGTTTCCATGTTAAATATTTCATGTTATGTGTTGATTGTGATGTTTGTTTGTTATCATACTTTGCATGTTACATGGTAGATTTGATCGGTAAATAGTTTAGTATTAGAATGGTAATCGGTAAAAGCACAGATAGTGAGAGTTATTATTGCTTACCGACAAGCAGAAAGTGAAGAAATTATTTTGAATTATACATTTTGAATTGGGACACTGGATAACTGATTCACCCCCCCTCTCAGATATTCTAACAATTGGTATCAGAGCGCAAGTTGCTTGGAACAGAGTTTTAAGGACTTAAGCATAAAGGTCTCAAGATGTATAAGAGGGAAGTACCAAAATTGAATAAAGAGAACTTCATAGTATGGCAAAGCAGAATGGAGCTGCACATATCTGGAATTGGGAACTCAACACTAGATCTGATGCAAAATGGCTACATGCAACCGCCCACTAGTCCCCTAACCGTCGATCAATTGAAGGATAAGCATGAACACAATGTTACTATGATGGAACTTGTTGCTGCTTGTACCAACCTTGAATTTGAAGATATCAAGACATGCACAACTACCAAAGGAATGTGGGATAAGTTAGCACAAATCTACAGTGGAGATCTGAATGTCAAAAGAGCTCGAGCTGAAAGTCTGAGAGGCAGATTTGATGATATGAGAATGAAAGAAGGTGAAAATATTGTCCAATATTCAAATAGAATCAAAGAGGTGGTAAATGCTATTAGAGCATCTAATGGAGTAATTGATGATGAAACAGTGATAAGGAAGATTCTCAGAACTTTGCTACCAGTTTATCCAATCAGGATTTCTGCAATTCATGAAATAAGAGCTACATCCAACCTTACTCTTGACACTCTGATTGGTAAACTTGTAACCTTTGAATTAAACAACTTTGATAACAGTGTTGTTTCTTCTGTTGAATTCGCTTTCATGTCTTCTCTGAAGATTGGAAAGTCTAGCAGGAATGGCAAGAATTGTGATAGTGATGACAATACCAATGATGAACTTGAAGATCTTGAAGCACTTATGGCCAGAAGATTGCCCAAAGGAAAAGGAAGGTATAGAGGCAAGATACCTTTAGCATGCTTTAACTGTAAAGAAGTTAGTCACATTATTGCTAGATGTCCTTAGAAGAAAGATGATGATAGATCTAAAGATCGATCTAATGGAAGCTATGGAAGAAGAGTCAACAGAGGTTACCGACACAACAACAGAGACAACCGAGATGAAAAAGGCAAAAAGTTATGTTACATAGCCAAAGATATTGAAACTGAATCTGATTCTGATGATGATATAGAAGTTGTATTTGTTGCTATGAAAGATGACTCAGAAGAGGAAGAGAAACATGAAGAGACAACCCTGATCTCTAAAGTAAGCAGAAATGATACATGGATCATAGATTGTGGTTGCACACATCATATGACCGGTGATGTAGAGAAGTTTGATCATCTTGTTGAATATAATGGAGGATCTGTGAGAATGGGAAATGATGCA
Source organism: Chamaecyparis obtusa (assembly GCA_027943335.1). Classification (NCBI taxonomy): domain Eukaryota; kingdom Viridiplantae; phylum Streptophyta; class Pinopsida; order Cupressales; family Cupressaceae; genus Chamaecyparis; species Chamaecyparis obtusa. Next base: position 29,770 of record BSBK01001861.1, read on the forward strand.
CCTTGTATGGTAAGAGGTAAAGGCTCACTTATGATCAATGACAGATTACAATGTGAAAATGCATATTGGGTAGATGGACTGAACTATAATCTGATAAGTGTGGCACAGTTGAATAATTCAGGCCACCGACTGGCTTTTGAGAGAAAAAAAGGTGAAGATTTATGATGATGGAGGAAGACTTGTCGGAACTGGTACATAATCCAGAGGTAATCTATTCTATCTTGATATGGATCAGTCTTCTTGTTTACTAATAAAGGATGAAGATGCTTGGTTGTGGCACCGAAGGTTATGCCATGTGAACTTTGACAACATGATCAAGATTAGTAGAAAGAAAAGAGTTAGAGGACTGCCTAACTTAAGAAAACCTGATCATGCTATGTGCCATGAATGTCAAAGAGGTAAGATGACTAAGTCTAGTTTCAAAAGCAAAGACTACTCAACAAAGAAGATACTTGAGTTGGTTCATACCGACCTATGTGGTCCTATGAGAACTCAGAGTTGTTCTGGTGATAAATATTTTATTCTTTTTGTTGATGATTATACTAGACTGATGATTGTTATGTTCTCGAAAGAGAAATCTAAAGCCTTCAAAATGTTTAAATGGTATAAAGCTAAGGTAGAGAAAGAAATTGAAAAGGAAATAAAATGTTTAAGATCTGATAGAGGAGGTGAATTTATCTCTGATGAATTTACTAACTTTTGCAATGAGCATGGAATCAAGAGGCAGGTATTTGCACCAAGGACACCTCAACAAAATGGCATTGTTGAAAGAAGGAATAGGTCTATAATTGATTGTGCTAGAACACCGATGATACAGAAGAATGTTGCTCAGACATATTAGAGGGAAGCTGTCAGCACAGCTATATATGTTCTTAACTGAGTACAACTGAAGAAGGACTCAAACCAAACACCTTATGAACTATGGTTTGGACACAAACCTATTGTAAGTTATTTTAGAATTTTTGGAAGTAAATGCTTTATCTTGAAAGATGAAAGAAATGGAAAATTTGATTCTAAAGGAGATGAAGGGATATTTCTAGGATATTCCACTACAAGTAAAGCATACAAATGTTTGAATAAGGCTACAAATAAGATTGTTGAAAGTACTAATGTTTGTGTTGATGAATTTGATGATAAGTACACTAAGGAAAGTACAAAGGAACCAAAAGACTATGGTAGATTCACTTACATTGAATATCCAGAGTGTTTACTGACACCGCAAATAGTGTCAACCGGTCAGTAGGGAATCAATGTAGTACAATAGGCACCACAAACCGGTGAACATGAAGAAGCTGTCGAGCAAGAAAATGACCCTGACCAGGATGAACAAGAAAGGAGAAATCAAGTCTTGGCTATTTTTGTCAGAAGACATCATCTTGAAACACAAATCATTGGAGACAAACATGCTAGAATGCAAACCAGAAGCAAAACAAGATAAGGTACATGTTTAGTTTGTGAATTTGAACCTAAAATGGTGAAAGTTGCATTAGAGAATGAAGAATGGGTTAATGCAATGAAGGAGGAAATAGAACAAATCGAAAAGAACAAAACCTGGTCCTTAGTACCCCAACCAAAAGATAAGAATGTTATTGATACCAAATGGATATACAGGAATAAATTGAATGAAAATGGTGAAGTCACAAGAAATAAAGCTAGATCAGTATGCAAGGGATATGCACAGGAAGAAGGCATTGACTATGGTGAGACATTTGCACCTGTTGCTAGATTAGAAGGAGTTAGAATACTACTTGCATATGTTGCACATAAGAAATTCAAAGTCTATCAAATGGATGTGAAGTCAGCATTTTTGAATGGTATACTTGAAGAAGAAGTCTACATTGAACAACTTGAAGGATTTGTTGATCCCGACAACAAAGACATGGTATGTAGATTACATAAAGCTTTATATGGACTAAAGCAAGCACCGAGAGCATGGTATGAAAGACTGCATAATTACTTGTTAAGTATTGGATTTGTTAGAATAAGTGAAAACAACAATCTATATGTGAAAGGTGATACTGATGATACTATTATCATTGCTGAAATTTTTGTTGATGACATTATCTTTGGAGGCTCAAATCTTGTCTGCAAGGTATTTGCTGATGAAATGCAAAAGGAATTTGAAATGTCTATGTTTGGAGAGATAAAGTTCTTTCTTGGACTACAAGTGATTCAACAGAGTGATGGGATATTCATCACATAATCTAAATACATAAAGGAAGTACTAAAGACATTTGGCATGGAAGATGATAAACCTGTAGGAACACCGATGGCTACTGGATGCAAATTGACAAAGGAGGATGAAACTACCGAGGTAAAATAGACAATGTACCGATCCATGATTGGTAAGTTAATGTACGTAGTTCACAGTAGGCCAGATATAGCACATGTAGGAATTATTGCAAGATTTTTTGCTAATCCTAGAGAATCACACATGATAGCTACAAAAAGGATCTTAAGATACTTGAAGAAAATAGAAAATTATGGATTATGGTATTCTAAGGAAGGGAAGTTTGAACTAAAAGTTTACACCGATGTTGATTGGGCTGGAAATGTGGATGATAGAAAAAGCACCACCGGAGGAGCATTTTTCTTTGGTGACAGACTTGTAACCTAGACAAGTAAAATGTAGGCTTGTATTTCTCAGTCTACAGTTGAAGTAGAATGTGTTGCTACTACTACTAACTATTCAAACATTGCATATATCAAACAAGTGTTGGAAGGAATGAATGAGGTAATCACTGACCCGATGATTATATATTGTGACAACACTAGTGCTATTAATATTTCAAAGAATCATGTGATGCACTCTAAGACAAAGCATATATCTATTAAGTATCATTACTTGAGAGAACAAGTGCAAGAGAAGCAAGTTAAGTAAGAATTTGTTACATCCAAAGAACAACTTGCATATATTTTTACAAAACCCCTACCGAAGGACACATTTGAATACTTGAGGACTAGACTTGGGGTTCGTCCCCTGTCTATCGGTCACTAAGGTGATCTAGATGTTGCATCAACCAATTATTATTAGAAGATCATTCATGTTGATGTAGCATAACTCACACTTTGAATCATGTTCAAGGTTGTGATTAAGTTTGATAACTTGAATCGATGAGAAATCAGTATACAGAGATACAGAGGAAGTACTAAACACCACAAAAAGTTACTTGGCTACTACAGAGCAGATTGTTTATTTGTTTCTTTGGCATTGCTATCAAAGGGAGAGATAAAGATTATGAAATGAAAAAGGGAGAGAGAAACTGAAAAGGGGAGAGACAATTATCTAAGGGAGAGACAATCTGAATGAGATAGAGTACTGAAGATCAATTACAGAGAACTGAAGCAGGAACAGGAGAACTGAAAAGATCACAACTACAGAAAGGTAAAGTTGTATTACTTAATGCTAGTTCAGTAACATAGTGATTAAACATATTAAATCTATTTGACTTACAACATTTGTTTACAAAGTTGTAGAATGTATGTTTGGTATGTGTATGGTACATTTCATATTACTTGAGTTGCCATCAATGCCAAAGGGAGAGATTGTTGGACTACAACTGATTTGGAATCTGATTGAAGGATCTATGATTGCAAGATCACTGAGAAGTTGCTGATTAGATATGTAATATGATTAAATTAGTATTATTTTGTCATTGATGTCAACTAGTTTGACAACACTTATCTTGTAAGTTACTACACCGAGACATCTGAAGAAAAGTGAAAAGAGATGAAAAATAGAGAATTATCCATGAGGAAAGATGTACATGATAGATGAGGATAAGGAACACATTGAGTAACTTATTGATGAGTCTATGACTTGATGATATTGACTTTATTATGTTGCATTCATCTATAATGAAGTATAGAGCTGAAAGACACAAAGTAATGTTGTTGGTAAATGAAGCATTTTTAGTATACACCGACAAAGTGTAGTGTATACCGACCGTAGTATTAACCGAGTAGTGTTCACTGACACATTCTTTGTTAATTGAGCGGAACAAAATGAATTAAATGATTAGTTTAAGCCGATAGGAATGATGAGCTGGCAAAAGTATAACATCAAGGTAACAGATAATGTTTGTTACGCAGATCAACGGCTGACAAAATTCAAAGAAGATCTAACGGAGAAGATTGAAATGTGTTACTAACATAAGTACCGAGAAATTTTTAAGCGGCAAAATCTATGAATGTGATTAAGTGGAAAAATATGATGGTGGAGGAGAAAATGATCTACTCGTCTATATAAGAGAACATAATTTCTTTAGTAAGAGGTTGAGAAGAAGAAGAAGCTATAGGAATTTTGCATGAACAAGCTTTCATGCATTCTGATCATACTTGTTAGTGAGAACCGAGCTACAAAGAGCTATTACTGATGGATAGTAAGTTGATATAGTATTGAAACTAAAGTGAAATATTGATCAGAAGGATTTGCATGGACTAAATATTGATTTTTAATCTGTAATTAAAGTTGTATTAAGGAAGGTCATTTTACTATTACATATTTAACCATTGTATATAGTTCAAATCTCTTAATCGAGTGGACTTTGAAAGTCTTATGATGTATCATTCATAGAATGAACATTGTTGTCCTATCAACCCATAGTGAATGTTGGCTGGACGATAACTTCTAGTCTAAAATCCTCTAACAAGGTCACACCTGACAGTGTGTTTGTAACCTTTAACAGGGTTGCGTCTTAACCAACCTCACTTCAGAAGAGTGAACAATTTTGGGTTACCGGTCCCAGGTGGTTTTTCCCTTTACAGAGTTTCCATGTTAAATATTTTGTGTTATGTGTTGATTGTGATGTTTGTTTGTTATCATACTTTGCATGTTACATGGTAGATTTGATCAGTAAACAATTTAGTATTAGACTGGTAATCGGTAAAAGCACAGACAGTGAGAGTTATTATTGGTTACCGACAAGTAGAAAGTGAAGAAATTGTTTTGAATTATACATTTTGAATTGGGACACTGGATAACTGATTCACCCCCCCTCTCAGTTATTCTAATAGAACCTAGGCCCTTCCATTTGCTACTAGAGTGCTCTATCGACTGAGCTACTAGCCCCTCTTGGCCAACCCATCTTTGGTCCAGGTGTGGCTTATTTCCAACACCCCTCTTAAGCCACACTATAGGTGCTTGAGGATCTCATAGCATGGATCTAATACCACTTGTTACAACTACAACTCATTTGGACCAAGCAGGACTTGAACCTAGGACCTTCCATTTTCTCTTGGAGTGCTCTACCAACTAAGCTATTGGACCCTCTTGGCCAATCCATCTTTGGTCCAAGTGTAGCTTATTTCCAACACATGCTCCTTCAATTTTTTTACAAATACATTCTATTGGTTGGACTTTATTAATTGGAGTAGATTTTAGATAGTCACCACCAAATATTCTATGATTTAGGGTTCTGATTCTTTTTGAGCCAAATTAGTGGGTGATCCCATCCATAGTTTAGATCGATTATAGTGCAAGGACTTTAGTTCCACTGGTCAGCTCCACAAAAGGAATGAATAACTTGACATATAACTCAACTTGGGGATTGGACATCCTTTCCAAACAACTATCTATCTTATTGTGAAGACACATTTAAATTATCAAACCAGGGATGTGTACTTGAAATGGTGCAGCACAGTATGCGCACTAAGTACCCACTAAAGCCATTTTACTTAAGTTGTATGAAATGAAAGATTTAAAGGAAACAACTTAAATAACTGTTGAATGGAATGTTGAATTGAAACCCACACACAACTTTAAATAAAGAAAATTTTGGTTTTTATCAAACAAGAGCTACTTTGCCTACAATGGCTACAGGAATAATCATAAGGAATGAGCTTCCTAATAGCTACGGGAGCAGTCCAACACCAAAGCTCAAACTACAAACTTCTAAGAACATAAACTAGATCTAATTGGGATTACTTACTAAGTGGGCCCCCTCAGAAAGCATCCAAATTTTAGTTACTCAGGATAGATTCTCAAAACTTCATCATTTTATTCATCAAAACTAATTCCATTACATACATAGTTGGATTGAACTTCAAGAAACTATTACAACTTCTTACTTGATCTATATATAGATAAAGTTATGCAAAGGAGTATCTCTTTATTTATAATAGGAAAATAAACTACTAACTAACCGTGCCCAATAAGATAGGCAAGAATTTATTACATCTAACCTAAATAAGGAGCATCATGTTCATGAATTTAAGAACAAGTAAACTTATTCAGAAATATAAGGAATATATTTAGCATCCACTTCCCCCTAGATTTTCTTAAAATAAAGATCCTAGACTCCTAACTCATTCATGAGTCCATGTCTACAATTTCTTATGACCTGACTATTTAACCAATTCTTCTACAGGATCGGGTCATAGAACTGTCTCCCTACTTTTGTTGTAGGATTGAGTCTTGTCCTTGCAACAACCTCAACTTCCTTAATCTTGTATCATAAATATCATAGAAACAAAGAATAACATAATATCCATGATATATGAATAATATTTATTAATTACACATCTATTAATTCATTAAAACATAACCATAGATAACTGTATTTATGATCATATATTGCATATTGTATAGGTTTTAGCAAAAGTCTTTTAAAACATCAAAACCCAAATGTCTAAGCTTGTTCAACAATCAACCCAACATTACCAAAGTTTATAGACAAAATATACATGAGAGCAAAGACTAAGAAGAAATATGGTAACAAAGACCTAGACACACCAATAACAAAATATGACAATCTTTGGGCTCATCATTTCCCATACCATGCTTGTGCTAGTCCTCCTGCACTGAGAAATTATGGATCCTAGTTGTAGCTCTAAAATCACCAACAGTTGTCTCACCACTCAGGGAACTTCCAATCTTCCAATAAAATCCTCTATTCTACTCCAGGTGACCAGATCTATCATTCTCAACTTTTTGATCAACCTATGTGTCTGTGCAACCGTAGAAAGGCCACATTAAAATGGGTGGTTGAAAATTCATTGGGAACCAAAGTTCCCTTATGCTCTGATTCCCCAATATGACATATTGTGGCATTATTTTCATGGCTACTTCAAAATTTAGGGGACTATGTGGCTTTGTTTTCCTTAGTGCTAGAGGGAGTTTGTCCCAACGTGTAATTATACCCTGATAGTCTCTCCTTCCTACATGGGAATACATTCTATCAAATTCTTTATGAATTGCATCCTTGACATAAAAAATCCTCACTCTAGTTTTTTTTTTTAAATCAATATGTGAGGTGAAGCCAGTCTATATAGAGATCATTGGGTTTCCCACTCTCTAGCCTCAGTGGTAAGGGCTCACTCTTTTCTCTATCAACAAAATCTTGTCATTGGGTCCTATAATTAATATCATTTTGTGCCCATGACATCAAGGATCTCAAATGAACATCTCTAATGTATACCAATGGATTCCACTTGGTATTGAAAGGGACAACATAAACATGGAGATAAAATTCACACAACAAATTATGTAACCATTATGGGGAATGTTGATGTAAATCATAAAAATATTTAGGGTTATCAACAATAGGAGGAAGGTTTCTAAGTGTTCTCATACGATGAAACAAAATAAATTGTTCTTTTAAACAAAGGGAATACACCCTTGGAAGTGGTCTACAATCCAACAGTTTAGGAATTAAATTAGCAACTGCACTGACCTTATTTTCTAGTTGTGTAATTTCTTCTTTCTTCTTTTCAATATTTTTCTTTAATTTCCTCCTCTCAATATCCCATAGGCTTTGTTGAAGATGCATTTTTTTTTAAAGTGATAAAGAAATATACTAAAGAGTAGTAGGTCTTTGATTACCTAATTTTCCTTTTTGTTTATGCAAGCTTCCTCCAAATAGGATATCAACATAGTTTATTTATAGGGTATTAAAGCTCCTTGCTGCAGGATTGTTGGTGGAGGCTCTTGAACATTTTCTGCAGATGCTACTATTATTTCATCCAAGTCATCTGACCTCATCAACTCTTCCTCAGTCAAAGATTGAATTTCTTTTTCTTGCTAAATGTGTTGCTGTTGTAACCTTGTTTCTCCTTCCTTTTCCTGTTGTATATACATTTCCTCAAATTATGGGTTATCTAGGGGTTCTTGATCTTTGTCAGCAAATTCTTCTGCGCTATTGGTTTCTTCTGTTGCATTTTGTTGTTGGCAGTATTTTGTTCATCAATATTTTGTTCAACATTTTGGTCAATATTTTGTTCCTCGAAAACATTTATCACATTAGGCTCTGCCCTATGGGTTTTGGATTTAGCACCTGATTCAATAGGTGAAACCATTGACTCTCTATTATTTACTTTGAAACTTCTCCTGGTGTAGTATTTGTAGCGGCTGTAGGAGTTGTTTTGGGGAATTTTATTTTACTCCTTTTGGCTGTAGGAGGAATGTTTCTTTTCTTGGAACTAGTTTTATCAGACTTAGGGCTCCATTTTTCCTTTTCTCCTTCTACATCCTCAATAACCTTTCATTTCCCTTTCTCTTCCTTAGTCCCATCGAGGATTGAAGAATTAGAAGGGGATTCCTCCCTTTCTGTAGCTTTACTAGATGACTTTGTCTTGGATATTTTTGGCTTTTTAGTAGTATGAGTACCAGGTGAAGAGGTTCTTCTAGAAGTATCTAAGATTTTTTCTATAGGGTATTGCCCTAGGTACAATATGTGGTCGTAATGTTTTAGATTTTAAATTTTTTTCCTAAGATAATGGGGGACTATCCCTCAAGGATCATTCTATCAACAACTTTATTAATGCATGATGAGTAACACAATTTTCCTTTCCCTTCTTCATTTCCTTAGAACTAATGGACAAGAAATTATAAAGAAAATTTGGAACATTGCAATGGTGACCATGTCTAATGTGGTTCATCAATTTAAAATGTACAACATGCAGATAGGAGAAGTGACCTTCACAAGTAAGGTACCTAATTATGTGGGTTGTGAGTTTTGGAAATGGTGGCAGAAATGACAACCTTATTTTCCTTTCTTCCCTACCTCCAAAGGAGGATCATATTCCCTTATTGTGAACTCTTCCCTAGGTGACCGAGCATCATGCTTAGAAAGGTATGGAATTCTTGTAGCTGGAAGGCTTGTTACTTCTGCAATCCTTTTCTTGGAGGCTATGATCCTTAACCCCCACACTTCTTCTTCACCTTTATGAAATGAATTCATGAATTCAAATGTGACATCATCATCATCATAGGTATTTGACCTAAGGAAATAGCTCAACCAACCGTAATTGTTAAACCATTGAGCCACTTCATAATATTATAACAAAGATGAGTGGGAAACTAGTTCATGGTGGATTAATTGACCCCCCATTGCATTTTTTTCAAACCCTTGACCAACTATGTTGTTAACCCACATAAATCTTCTAAAACTATACCAAACTTCCAATATTCAACTCAAAAATTATTTAAAATGAAGTTGAAAATACATCTGAAGGATGAAAAAATCTTAAGAAAGCTTACCAAATTTAAACCCAACTGGCTACATAAAATCTACTTGACAACTCTTCTTTAAACACCCTTGTAACTGATAGGACCTCTAAATATTATGATAGGGCAAGGTGTTAAAAAAAAATGATAAAAAATAATGTTTTAATACGCAGATGTTTGTGCATAAGGTATTAATGTTTTTAAAAATATTCTCATAATTCAAATGCATGGTCAGTCACATCTTAATCGCGTCAACACCTATTTAATGTAAATAGATGTAATTAATAAACTATGACGACAAGTTGATGACAAGTTGATTGGAAAGAGTGGTACTTGGATGATGTGGACAAGAAACAACAAAGGTCTCGTTCAAGGTTATAATGAAACAATAAATACCCCGCCCCTACTCAAACTTTGGCATGTGTCCACACATGCAGATTGACTTGGTAATCGTTGGGTGTTTAGAAATATAATGATCATATCAACAATACTCTAATATTTGTAATAAATGAATAAACTTAGTCTACAAAATTAATGAATGTTGCATACCTGGAGCACTAAAGCCATAGTGGGTGACATGTCAGTTGTACGGTGTGAAAATGACCAGAAAATGTGTGGATTGTGAAACAATAGGTGGAATGAAAATGGAAGATCATGAATATGAAGTGGAGTGGAAAATTAGAATGAGAAAAAAAAAAGTTCCGAGAAAAAAAGGAAGTATTTATTATGACAAATGATATTGTCTTCAAAGATGTGTTACAAGTACTTGCGAGTGTTGTTTTTCAAATTGCTTCAAGAAATCAGACTTGGAGGCAGGTTTGTGGTATAGGTGAAGCCGATGGCCATTTACTAATAACTTAAAGTTGATTGGATCTATGGTAGTCAATTATACCACTCCATTGTAAAAAACATGTTGAATCTCATAAGGACTTAGTCACCATGTAGTTAACTTACCTTGATTTTCCTGAAAGTAGGAATCATATTATATTACATAAAAATGATACAAAAGAAATAAACTTAATCAACTAGTCTATTCCTACATGTTCATGCAAACCTCAAAAAAAGTGGAGAAACAAACATGCAACTATGATAAAATAAAATAAGATATACAACCTTAAACTACTTCAACTTAAAACATGCAATGCAAACCTCCAAAATGACTAAGTGTGGATGTTTTGTTGTAGTTGGTATGTAGTTTCTCACAAATCCTATAGCATGACAATGTATCAAAAAAGCTTTTTGAATGAGGAACAAGGCTCTCAATTTATAGGATTTTAAGAAAATAGACAGTTGAGATTGAAATTTGGATGAAGGGTAAAGATTGCATAGGATTGATGAGGTGACCATGAGGTGGAGGCCAAGTAGATGCCACGTGGATTAGGATTTTGACTATTGGAAGGGGGGAATATTCTCACACATGTGTGAGAAACACTTGAAAGTGGCATGTATATGATAATGTGTAAGAGGGTGAGATGACCAAAGTTTCTCACACATGTGTGAGCAAATTTGGAAAATGATATGTCAATGACATGGGTCAAGAGGTGGAAGAGAATGAGAGAACCAAGGTTTCTCACACATGTGAGAAAATTTGGAAAATGACATGTCAATGACACGGGTCGAAAGGTGGAAGAGGATGAGAGAACCAAGGTTTCTCACACATGTGTGAGCAACTTCAAAAAATGACATGTCAATGACATGAGTCAAAAGGTGGAAGAGGATGATAGAACCAAGGTTTCTCACACATGTGTGAGAAACTTTGGAAAATGACATGTCAACGACATGGGTCAAAAGGTGGAAGAGGATGAGAGAACCAAGGTTTCTCATACATGTGTGAGAAACTTTGGAAAATGACATGTCAATGACATGTGGGAGACAAGTGTGTAAGGGTGTGTAAGAGCCACATGTGACTTGTAAGAGTCACATGTGACTTGGGTTTGCTAATCCCTTTATTAGGATTGTGCAAATGATTAGGGATTGATTAGGTGGAAGATTATGATTAATTAGTGGGAAAGTGGGTTGACTTGGGTTAGAAGGATGAGTTAGGTTAGGGAAGTGAGGTTAGGTGAGGGTTAAAGTTAGGATCCATGCGATCAAATATAATTAAATGAAACATTTAATTCTAAGTGGGATAAAAGGGGATTAATAAAGTAAACTAGGTCATCTACTTAATTAAATAGAGGATTAAGATGAGGGGAACTAGGCCATGATAAGATTAAATAAATATAAATTTATTTAATCAAGGATATGATAAAGGCTAAATTATGTAAATTTATTTAATCAAGGATAGGATCAAGAGGATTTTAATTAAATAAATATAAATTTATTTAATTAATGATAGAATAAGACTGATTATTAAATAAATAATGAATATCTATTTAATTGGCTAGGATAAGGGTAATTTTTAGGATAATTTTTGGTGTCTACATTTTTCCCCTCTTTGATGTAGCATCATGAAGTGATGTTAGATCAAAGAAGATTAAAACATAGTGGATAAAAGGGATAAGACTAGTGGCATAATGCCCCAGTCACGAAGGGACAAGGAAGGATGACAAGGAGGGATTGGTATGCCAACTTGAGAGGATATGAGGGTTTGGAGAACATGGGTGTGCTCTTGAAATTGATAGGAGTATGGGAGGAAAGGGAAAAGGTTATGGATGATGAAGGAAGAATAGATAAAGTCATGCTGGAATAGTGTGATCAACCTAAGTTTGATATTGTATTTGACACTATGCACCAAGGTACGATGAAACAAGATGAAAATGTGTCAAATACATGATAAAAAAGGTCAAATAAAACCATATGTCTATGACACCATGATATGGAAGACTGTGATGTCATTGTGACAATAGGATGCAAATACTATGATAAATGCAAAAAATAATAATACATACAACCAAGAAGAAAGCATGCACAAAAAACCAAATGCAAACCAAATTTTGTCCCCTATTCAAGTTGAAAACCAATTGATGGATTGATTGATGATGGAAAATTTAATGATAAGAAAAATGCACATCAAAAGGATTGAGAAGGATGCATCACATGCTGAGGATTTATTTAAAATGGGGATCAATGGATTATCAGCTGATTTGCGTCAAGAAGATGGGTTGATTAAGGAGTGATGTACAAGATTACAAGATTGGATTGATTGGACTAATTTGGGATTTTTTGATTTTATGGATTTTTGATTTATTGATGAGTGGAATGGATAGAATGAGATTGGAGGGGAAGATAATTTGAATTGGATCATAAGATTTGGATAAGATAGTAGGAGTAGAAATGAATTGCATTGAAGAGGATATGAAGAAGGGAAATTGATTGGATTAGAAGGTAAATGAGGTGGAAAATATTGGGGTGGAAGATACACAAATTAGATTGAAGAATATAGGAAGAAGGGAAATTGATTGACTAGAAGATAAATGAGTTAGAAAATATTGGATTTGAAGAAGGTAAATTGATTAGATTAGAAGGTAAATGAATTTTATTGTGTGGAATAGAAGACGGGAAATTGATTGAATAAGATGAAAGATTTGGATAAGATAAGAGCAGTAGAAATGAAGGGAAAATGATTGGATTAGAAGATGAATGGATTTGGAGAAGATTAGATTGGAAGATAAATGATTTTGATAAGATTGGAGTGGAAGAAGGGGATTTGATTGGATATAACAAGATTAAAAGAATTTGAGTGAATGGATGGGAAGAAGGGAAATTGATTAGATTAGAAGATATATGAATTTGATTGATTGGATTTAGAAGATAAAGGAATTTGATTGAAGAATATAGGAAGAAGGTAAATTGATTGGATTAGAAGATAAATGAGTTGGGAAATAATGGATAAGAAGAAGGGAAATTGATAGGATTAGAAGATGAATGGATTTGGAGAAGATTAGATTGGAATATAAATGATTTTGATAAGATGGGATTGGAAGAAGGGGAATAAATGAAGAGGATTAGAAGATAAAAAAATTTGATATGAAAGAGTTAGATGTAAGGATTAAATGGGATTGAATTGAAATATGGATAATAGATAGAATGGAGTGGGGCCAATGACACGGGAGAACCAAGGTATGGGAAGGGATGAGGATGGGGGGGTTTTGTGGATGGAAGATAGAGGGATGGAATGAATGGTGAGATGGTTTGGGGTTTAAATATGTGGAAGAGGTGGATGGGGAGCCAAGTACTATGGTGCAAAGTGTGTGCTAAAATATTGTCACACTTCTATGAGTCATTAAATCCAAAATTGCTCAAGAATGAGGTCTCAAATGGTGACTCATAGCTCTCTATTCATGGAGTGCAAGAGTTTATGATGAAGGCCCTCAGATTAGACCTAGTTTGTGCCCATGCAAGTACACCGCAAAATGAGAGATTCAAAGAGGAAAAGCAAGAATGCTAGTCTCCATGATCATCAAGTATGCATGCAAATGAAAATGGAAGCTATTCTAAATGATAACAATGCATGAAAGCAAACTACTCTATGAAAGGAAATGCTTATGCAAGATTATTCTATGAAAGGAAATATGAATCTAATATAATATGCAAGTGCAATATTAATCTAAATGGATTTCAATGGAAGCATGAGAGAAGAAGATAAGAAAAGAGAAGTTTCAATATCCAAGCTCAAGTGCTCAAGAATCTTCTCCAAAGTTTCTCTCCAAACCTACAGCATAACAATACAAAAATCTTCTATATGAAAAAGAGAAGGAGAGGGCTCCTTATAAAGGAAAGCAGATGGTCAAGATTAAGAGGCAAAAAGAAATGAGCAATGGTGGAGTAATATTGGTTGATCCATGTGCTCAGGATTCTTTAAGAGGCAAAAAGATGAAAAAGGCCCACCACTTAGAAGTATGTGCAATCAAAGTGGAGAGAAAAAGGGATTTTTATTTATTTTTTATTTATTTTATTTCCTTTTTCAACACAAAGAGATATTTTAAGTGGGGATTTTATTAAAAGAGGAATTTTATTTTAAATAAGATGATTTTATTTAATTAAAAGGGAAGTTTTTCTTTTAATTAAATGAGGCTTAGGATAAAATGATCAAACATTAGGAAATATTAAAATATTTGAATTAATTATGATTTGATCAAGGAAATTGATTTGAATTGAAAATATTTCAAGGCATTGATTCAGAAAATTGATAAATTAATGAATGGGGGCCCAAAGTCTAGGTGACCATTTTAGGGTGCATACATTTGCCTATCTTTGACTAATGCATGATTTTTATGGGAACACATGTAGTCGAAGAATGAAGTTGAAATGTGAGATCGATTTGGGATCACAAAACAACCCAAATGTGTGATCGACAAATGGGAACACATCAGGACAAAGCTAAGCTGATTGAAAAAGACAAGGCCAACACCCCTGTAAATAGGTAATTGTCAAATCTCAAGCAAGGTTGCCCCAAGAGAAGCAATTGATAGGATTGATAAAGCTGAATCAAGGATTGAAGTTTGATAGGTATTGCCCCCTCGTGATCGAAATCAAAATAAGATAGAGGAGAAACAGTAAATTGATAAATTTGATCAAATCAAACTAAAAATAAGGTTCTTGATGTAAGAGAAAAGATATAAGGATCACATAACCAAGGTAGATTATTAAGAAAGATTATGCCCCAAGGTTGAATTAGAAGAAAATAAGTGGGGTGAAAGCGAATGGAAGGCATAAGTTAGAGAATGTTAAGGAACTTATTTTCATCATTGGGCCATTATTAACGGACATCAAAAAATCACACAATCATCACTAGTCACATCTAAACATCATCGAATCATAATTAATTATCTTAAATTTTGCATTGGAAAATATTCCTAGCAATATTCCTAATTATCTTTAATTTAATAATTATTTGGCGATAAATCACATTTATCCTAAGTTTTATTAATTGAATATTTTCATATTTAATTAATTAGATTTAATATCTTGCCACTTAATTGTGTAATTAAATTTAATTCTATCTATTATTAATTGTATTATTTAATTTTGACAATAAATCTAATATCTTATGAATAATTGATTAAATTCTTATTTAATTAATTAAAGCAAGTTGTCATTATTTAATAATATAGTTTTTAATAAAAGTTTGATTAAATAATTGATTAACCTATAAATCAATTATTTATTTCAAAAATCAATTAAGTTGAGCATAAATCACTTTATTTATTTATTAAATCATAATTATCCATGTGCACATTCAAGGACCAGTTAAACTCAAATTGGAAAATCAATGCAAGTTGTTAGCTTTTTGAAACTCAACATCTTTTTGAGTTTTAAAGTTGATCTAAACTTCTAATTCGAGTTGAATTGTGCTTTTGCATGATTTTTGTGACTTAATTATCTTTATTTAAAAATAACTCAAAAATCAACCTGAGTTATTTGAGTGATTTATGGCTTTTTCTCATGCACCTCCAAAGCCCTGGATTTCTATAAAACCAAGGCTCAGCTCTTCATAATTCATATCTCAAAATTGCAAACTTACTCTACAGGAATCATAGCATATCAGATTTGGAGAATTTGCACAATTGGAGCTTGAAAGATAAATTTGAGGATTCGAAGCTTTGTGAGATCAATTTCAAATTCATAGCTTTCATATTATTGTTAGAATTTTCATTCTCATATCATATCATTTCTAGATTAGCATTGCATATCAATTTACATACTAGCATAGATTCATATCATTGTTAGATCAATTTCCATATTAGCATAGATTCATATCAGTTTTCATTATTATTGCATAGAAAATCCAAAAAAAGATAGATTAATTGCATACATTCCATATCCATCTTTTGCATTCAAATCCTTCATTTAGGTGTCGTCTAGGTCACTGATCTCGATAACAATCTGAGAATATTAATCTCGCACCTACTAGAAGGCAGTAAATCACTTGGTTAAATTAGATTTCAATTTTGCACGATTTTGATTATAGCTAACCTCTAATATTTTACTGAAGTGTTGTGTCTATAGATTAGGTACAAAATTCACACACACATTTCTGGCACCCACCGTGGGGCAACCCACCTTTACATGCTGGTTTTGATTTTTTTTTTGGAGCTAAAGCCCTAAAGTTTCAAAGATTTAATTTTATCTCTCAAACGGCTTGGATTTTTGGATTAAAATTTTTTTTTTATGTTGGACATATGTCAAAGAAGCTACAATAAAAAATTTAGAATTTTCTAAGATGTTTTGAATTTTTAATAATTTTTTCTTGAAATTTGGGAAAAAATTAATATCTAACACAAATCAGCATATTTTTTTAAAAAAATTATATTTTTGGAAATCTATTTAAATTATATATGGAGTTCATTCTTTATATTTTAAATTTGGATGCAATATAATAGCTCAAATAGTCAATTTACAAAAACTGGTCTATTTTGATAAAATGGGTCTCTAGGCACAAATGAAGAGATTTTTCTAAAAATTTTACATTTTTGGAAAGCTCTTTGTTTTTTATCAGGGGTCTCTATTCTAAATTTCTATTTTTTTGGCCAAAATCATATCAAAAAAATTAGATCTTGTTGACTAGGTCAAATGCAACAAAAAAAACAAAGTTTTGTGATGGGTATGCACTTATTTTTTTACATGGTTCAATGAATGATATGAGTTTTCATTTGGGTTAATTGTTGGTTATTATTACTGATAATAATTGATTTTTAGAGCTAACCCTATGTTTTTTATAAGTTGAATATATGTTGCATATCTTGTTTGCTTGTTGGAGAGTTTGTCACTTGCTTGCATGGAAAAGCTCAACAAGAATTGCTAAAAATCAGGTAAAATCTACTAAGCGCATTGTGAGGATCTCAGGTATTCCACTTGTGCTGATAATATTTTGATTTGGGGCTTAAAATAAATCTCTCGTGTGTCTAGCTTGGGCGATTCTTTTCATGCTTTTATTCTACACACTTGCATAATTGATACTAGGTTGTGACACCTTAAGGATTCATTAAGTAGTCTCAGATACTTGTGATTGATCTTGATTTCTATCTTGGGTTATTGGACTCACTAATCTACTAGCCCCTCATTCCACCTCGTGGTTGCAATCTCAGTGCCATAAAGGGGAGGGGTCAACAGGAAAGAAGCGTTAAGTGTTCCACTTGGCAACCCTTTTGTGCTTTTAGGAACTCACTTGTTTTCTAAGTTGGGGACTCATTTTTAGCTTGTGTGAGGTGTTAAGTGTTCCACCTTGTGGACTCATCTCATATTTTCTTTAAGCGTTAAGTGTTCCTCTTTTTGCTTTTTGGATACTTTTGGTAGATTTACTTTTGGAAACATACATCTGTGCTCACATAGTAATTAGGCCCTATGAACACTATTCATGATTTTTGAGAGATTGGATTCCCAATGAAATCCTTCTTGATGACAAAATCCTTATAGGTAGGGAGGATACTCAGTGCGTTTCACATTCAACTCAGTTAGTGTGTCTTCTCTTATTGATCGATACATTCTCTCCCAGGAGAGGTTGATAGATCATGTGGGGTAGACATCACAAGCTTTGGTGAATCAAAATTGGTTAGTGCATCTTCCCTTATTGATTGATACATTCTCTCTCTGGAGGGGTTGATAGATCACGTGGGGTTGATATCATAGACCTTGGTGAGACAAACTTTGTCTTAGCGTGTCGGATTAATCTGCTTGTTTTGTTTGGGTTAAAAGTGAAGAGATATCAAAACCTTGGATCTGGAGCCAAGTCTCCTTGTGGTATACTATTGTGAGTCACCTTTAGAGAGGGTTAACCATAGCAAACATTCCCTTCATAGGGAAAACTACATTGATGGAACCTCAAGTAGTAATAGCCATTTTCATCGTGGTAGTGATAGCCGCTAGATAAATGTCCTTATGGAAGAAATCTCCACGGGTATGGTTCATTGTTGGGTTGTCAGATCTCCCTAGCAACTCTTGAAGATTAAGTTCTCAGACTGTGTCAAAACCCTTGTGCACTAGGATTGGAGTTCACCCCTTTGGATCATAAAAGTTGCTGAGTCAAACCATTACTAAAAACCCTATCGAGGCCAAATTTTTATTTTATAGGGTATATGTGCATTATTGCAAAACATTTTAGAACATACACAATTAGCACTTCTGAGGATTAAAATGAATAAGTCACTTGATTGTTCATGCGCAAGGTTTCTTTTGCCCTTGTTCATTATTTTCAGACATGCTTGAAATCACATGCTTATTGTTTTGCATGCTTGTTTATCTATTTGGTTACTGAAAATGAACAAATCTGTTACAATCCTCAAATCTGGACATTGAAATTTGCAAACAATCCGAATTTGCAAACTCAAAATTTTGCAAAAATTGACATAAAATCCTTTTTGGAGTCAAAAATCATTTCAGGAAGTCAAAAGTCATACGAGTTTTTCCAAGTGTCATTTCATTACAACCCATCTGTCATATGATTGAGTACCCAGTGTCGTACGAGTTTCCATGCCAGTAAATTCTCAAAGTCAAAATCTTGCAACTGTCGTATGAGATTTTCAATTATCGTTTCATTGCTACCCAACTGTCGTATGAGATTTTCAACTATTGTTTCATTGCTACCTAACTGTCGTATGAGTTTTGCAACTATTGTTTCATAGCATACCCACTGTCATACGAGTCTGTAGAGTGTCATTTGGGAAATTTGTGAAAGTTGTCAAAAAATTATCAAAATTGCCAGATATTTAGCTTTTTCAGCCTAATTTCAAAATCTGTCGAACAAATCACTATGTCAGGAATAGAGCAGTAGTTATTAAGAGTCCAATCATTTTCCTAAAGTGGCCTTTTGAATTTGATTCAGCCTTCTGTTTAATCAATTTGAGTCCTTATCATCCTGTGTCAAAACCTTGTCATAACTATCAATCTTTGATTAATCATCAAAATGACTAAGTGTTGTGATATCTTGTCCGCTATCTTTTGGGAACCTACCCATACATCCAGGGCACAATATCCTTCATCCATGTCTAATCAAATCTTCAAATCAATCAAACTTTGACAAGGTTGCGTCATCTGATCATCTTGATTCAATTCATTCTTCGGTTATCTAGATCTTATTCTTTTGTTTCACTTGAGGTGAATGGTGGAGACTAGAGATTCCTCTCACAAGAAATCTATCACCACTCTCCAAACTCCAACTCTTAAGCAACTCATCAATTCTAGTCTTTACGAGGATGATGGTCTTGGCAACTATCGATTGAAATCTGGTTACATACCTCCTCCATCAACTCACGGAGGTACTCAACATACCCCTCATCAATCTAATCCAGGGAGTCCACAAACTCCTACCATGTCTCAAGCAGGGACAAATTTTGGCTCTCAAAGAGCTCAATCTCAACATGGTGCAGATCAGGAACCCACACCTGAAGAAATTACTCAATATCAAAATGACGATAACTTCAAATGAATGATGAAGCATTTCTTGAAAGAAGATAGAGAAGCATACTTTTTACAACTAGCTCATCAAGGAGCTAAACTTCCTCCCAATTTTAATGTTGAAGATATCATTACACATGAGGAAGAAACTCCACTCACAGCTATGATGAAATAGATACATGCTTTACAAGTCAAATTTAATAGCCTTGAGAAAGAAAAGGAACCCAAAGAGTTCTCCATGGAAGCTCTATGCCCTTTTCCTTTTGACAAAAACTTGTATATGCCACCATTTCCAAAAAGAGTGGAGATGCCAAAGTATGACAAGTATGATGGACACTCTGATCCTCAAGATCATGTCAGAAAATTATGTACGCAATCAATGGAGTTCATGCATGAACTGACCTATCTGATGCATCTCTTCCCTCAATCTCTAGGGGGAGCAGCCATCCACTGGTTCTCTAGACTGCCTTCTACTATCAAAATTTTTGAGGAGTTGATCAAATTGTTCTACCAACAATACTCCTACAATATTCAGCACCCGGTCACCATGATCGATATCTGTAATCTCAAGCAATATCCAGGGGAACCATTCCTAACATTTCTCAAGAGATAGAGGAAGAAGTTCTCTCTATATGCTAGACCTATTCCAGAAATAGAAAAATTGGAAATCTTCATCAACAACCTTGTTCCAAAAATCAATTATCCTCTACAAATGCAAGATCATACATCTTTTGATAAGATGGTGGATAATGCTATCAAAATAAAAAAAGTGCTTGTAAAAAAAGTAGAAATCACACTTCAAAAAGACAACTACGAATCAGGATCCAATTCTAAAGACAAGAACAAAAATTGGAACAAGAACAAAGGCATCATCACAGATGGTGTTGTTGACACTGTCCATGCCCCATCAAAGGCACCGGCCTACAATCTCACTCTTGGTACTCAAGCCATTAAAGCTTCAGAGCAAAAGTCTTCTCAACCATCTCAAAGGAAGCCAGAATTCAAAAAATGGGATAAACATAAAAAATTTACTCCTCTAGGAGAGTCTTTAGAATCAGCTATGAAAACTCTACTAGTTGATAAAATCATCTCTTTACCACCAATCTGACCGAATGCTCAGGACCCCAAACCGATATGGTGGAAGGAAAATGAATTTTGTGATTTCCATCGGAGTAAAGGTCACAAAACTAGTAGTTGCTATCACTTGAAGCATACCATTCAAGATTTGATCGATAGTGGAGACATCACAATTGACAATCCCATGAGCAATAATGATCATACAAAATTTATAGAACCATTTCCAAAACATGGTCAAGAAGTTTCAACTTCTCAGCCTAATATGGGGGCAAAAGTCAACTATGCCTACCCTCAAAATAATGTTGTCATCAATATGGTTGAGCCATGTCTCTCTGAAAGTTGCAATGTCATCACAATTATACGAAGAGATAGAAATCATTCCTCAGCTAAAGCAGTTACTCGATCACAAGCTCAAATGCATCTGAAAGGACAAATCCCAGATTCATCAAATGTCCCTAAGGTGCCCTTCAATCTTTCATCTGCTTCTAAATAGAAGGCTGCTTCCAAATCTTCCAATCCAAAGGATACAAGGCCTACATCTTATAGCATTGTTCAACAACTCCAACACACTAATGCAAAAATCTCCATGTTTGAGTTGCTTCGAATATCTCCAGCTCATAGAGCCATTCTCGATAAAGCTTTGCTCGGTTCCAATGTTCCTGATGACCTTGATTTAGACAGGTTCCAGACTATGGTTGGACATCTTACATCTCCACAATATATCTCCTTTTCAGAGGAAGATGACAACTCCTTGAGTCACCCACATAATTAGCCTTTGCATATAGAAGTCTTGATCCAGAACCGTAGAGTCAAATGTGTGTTGATAGATGGGGGCACTAGCCTAAACATTTGTTCTTACAGCTTGATCACACAATTGAGATTTTCAGAATTGGCTATTGATCCTAGAAAGAAAATAACTATCAAGGCCTATGATGAACAAGAAAGATCTTCTAAAGGCACCATTGTCTTACCTATCAGAGTGGGTCCAGTTATCATAGATACCATCTGTCAAGTGCTTGATCTACCTTTGGCCTACAACTTCCTTCTACGGAGGCCATGGATACATGAAATGCAAGCTATTCCTTCTACATACCATCAATGTTTGAAGTTTCCTTATGAAGGAGTAGAGGTTACTATCCCCATAGATCTAAATACAACTTGCAACACCTTGAAGGAAAGTGTAGATAAGCTTGTACCTAATAATAGAGAATCTTCCATCGACCCAACTAAAGAAGCATCCACATCTAAAATGGAAGATCTTACAAAAGAGGTTAATATCAAAGAAAATAGTATGGGATAATATACTATCGAGCCAGTCTTATCTTTGACATCTCTCCCTATCTTGCCTAAGTCTTATGGGCAATCTTTGAAACAATCCAAACTAGACTCTAAAGAACCTCTTGAAGCATATAAAAAGAATTTTGTAGCAGAACAAGTATATAAGCAAGAATTTGAAGAGGATGAGGCTATGCTATCATGGCTATACAAAGATGAACCTAAATCTCAAGTTGTTCAAACTGGTGACTCTGCAGTCTCCAAACTCCCTTCCAAGTCATATGGTCAAGGAGATAAATTAATAGCTAAGATGGGCTATTTAGGTCAAGGACCTCTAGGAGTCAGAGGAAAAGGTCTTGTGGCACCTCTCCCACATACTGGTAGAGAAAATAAAGATAAAGTCAGCTTAGGCTTTAAGAAGAAACCCTATCACCTCAAAGGTAATTACTCCCATGTCATAGAGCAGATCACACCAGGGGAACCTCTTCTTAAGAAAGAAGAAAAAAAACCATCAGATAGTGATTCAGACAGCTTAGAACTCATCCCCTATGAAAAATCACCTAAAGAGATCAAAGACCTTCTTGATGATAAAGATGATCCTATCAAGAGAATTAATGTAGTAGAAACACAAGAACCTACTATCAATCAAGAGATAGTTGCAACACAAGAAATAGCTAATCTCAAAAATAATCAAGAAGAGGGAAGTGGTAGTGATTCTAAGATAGATTCTTATGAGTATGAATACAAATCAGAATCTGAGGGTAACCCTTCTTGGGGTATTCACCCTGACTTTACTCATGTTCTAAGATTTCCTAGAGATCCTAAATCAGAAGATGAATCTAATGACTATGAATGGGGATTCATCCCAGAACCAGATGATCTTATCACAGAAAAACATGTTGATGTTATTCACCAATATGCACCTCAAACCAACGTAAGTCTAGAGCGAAATGATGAACCTATCGAGTCTGATCCACCTATCACTGAATTGGACTCCCACGATGACATTGAGCCTATTCACAAATTGGATGTCTTAAGTTGTAGTATCACCTTTGAACTCGAGCGTCAGGTTGGGACCAATGATGACAGATCCATATCCGTAAACACTATCTCCCAATCTTTCCCTACTTTGACTATCAAATATCCAGAACTTATTGATCAAACCTCCATGAATCTGAGCCATGGTATTTATACCTTCCCGAATGACTATGCCCTTGCTTGCTACCTCAATGCAGTTGAGCCTATGATTACTTCCATTAGTGAACCAAGCATCAGCATGACTGAGTCGGACATCAAATATCTTAGTCAGAAAAACAAGAATAAAAAGAAAAAGAAAAAGAGTTCTGAGGGTGAAAACCACTTTGTGGCAGTCTCAGAACCTGCAAAAGTAAAAATAAAAGACATATCCAAAGGTGAAAACCTCTCTGAGGTGCCTAAGGATGAGATATTTGATGTCCTTTCGAGTCATTTACAGGACAAATCTCTAGTTCTAATTGAGCCCACTCAATCCATCAATTTGGGTACAACAGAGGAACCACAATTGGTACATATAGCACAATCATTATCCGAAGAAGAAAAGAAAAAATTTACAACATTCCTAATAGAGAAGAAGATCAACTTTGCATGGAAATATTTAGATATGCCAGGATTGGATCCCAATCTTATAATGCATCATTTATCTATTGCTCCAAATGTCAAACCTGTCAAGCAAAAATTGAGAAAGATGCATCCTCATGTTGCACTCTTGGTAAAAGCTGAATTAGAGAAGCTCCTAAATGTCAGATTCATCTGAGTTATTGAATATGTAGAGTGGATCTCTAATATTGTACCTATTTCTAAACCAGATGGCTCAATCAAAGTGTGCACAGACTTTCGAGATGTGAATAGAGCATGCCCTAAGGATGATTTTCCACTACCTAACATTGATATGATAGTGGACATGATTGCGGGTTTCGAGATGTATTCCTTAATGGATGGTTTCTCTGGATATAACCAAATAAAAATTACTCCAGAGGACCAAGAGAAAACTGCTTTCACATGTGCATGGGGCACCTTTTGCTGGAATGTCATGCCATTTGGGCTTAAAAATGCTGGAGCTACATATCAAAGAGCAATGACATCTATTTTCCATGACATGATGCATCAAACTATGGAAGATTATGTTGATGATACTTTAGCAAAATCTATGATTAGAACTGAACATCTAAAGGACTTGAGCATGATCCTAGACAGAATGGAAAAGTTTAGTCTCTGACTAAATCCTAAGAAGTGTGCTTTTGGTGTCACTTCTGGAAAGCTCTTAGGATACATAGTTTCAAAGAAGGGTATTGAATTTGATCAAGCTAAAGTCAAGGCTATAATAGAGATGCAACCTCCCATTAATATCAGTCAAATGAGGACGTTGTAAGGAAGAGTTCAATCTATCAGAAGATTCATATCACAGCTAGTGGACATATCACAGCCTTTTACAAAAACATTACATAAAGGTGTGACCTTTGCATGGAATGAAGAATGTGAGAACAAATTTAACCATATCAAGAAGTATCTATCAAATTTGCCTATCTTGATGCCTCCTATTCATGGGAAGCCATTGATCTTATATGTCTCCGCAACAGCCACATCACTCGAGGCATTGCTAGCGCAACATGATGAAGAGAAAAAGGAAAGAGCCATTTATTATATAAGTAGAACATTGGTGGCATATGAAAAGAAATATTCTATGATTGAGAAAGCTTGTCTCACTGTGATATTTGCATCATAGAAATTGAGACACTATATGTTAGCTCATACCACGCATCTAGTAGCAAAAATTGATCCACTAAAATACCTACTCAGCAAGGCTGCCCTCACAGGTAGACTGGCTAAATGGGTCATGCTTCTAAGTGAATTTGACATTGAATATGTTGAAAAAAAAGCTATAAAAGGTCAAGTTATTACTGATCAACTAGCAGATGCACCCATGTTTGATGACACACCAATGCAAATGGAATTTCCAGACTCCTCTATTATGCACCTATCTTCTAGAGAATGGCAATTGTTCTTTGATGGCTCCTATACACAAAATGGATCTAGAGTAGGCATATTGTTCATAACTCCTCAAGGATACTCCATCCCAAAAGCATTCAGACTAAAGTTCCCCTGCACAAACAATATTGTAGAATATGAAGCCCTTTTGAATGGTATGAAAATAGCAATTGAATGGAGAGTAACAGAGCTACACATTCATGGAGACTCTCAACTTGTTATTCATCAAGTCAATGATGTGTACCAAACTAAAGATGAAAAGCTCATTCCTTACAAGAGAATGGTAGATGATCTTAAGAAATATTTCATATCTATCACATTTGAGAAAATTCCTAGAACGGAGAACAAGGTTGCCGATGCAATGGCAACACTATCTACTTTATTATAGTAGCCTGAACATGAGCTATGCTATGAGTTCTTGGTGGAAGCACTATCTTATCCTGCATATGACTCCCCCAAAACCCGCATGATCTACATTATTGTAGGTCATGATTCATCCTGATATAAGAACCTATTTTCCTATCTCCAAGACCAAATCATTCCTGATACCTTCAACTACCATGAAAAGAGATACATTATCCGTAATGCTTCCCGATATGTCATCATTGGTAATGATCTATACAAATGAGGTCTAGATGGTACGCTACTTAGATGTTTAGAATGAGAAGAGTCTCAATGTGCATTAGAGGAAGTCCATGATGGTATTTATGGGTCACACTCAAACGGTTTAACACTAGCTCAAAAACTTATTAGGGCTAGGTACTATTGGCTTGAAATGGAGAAAGAGGCTATCAAATTTGCTAAGAATTGTCAAAAGTGTCAAGTACATGGCAACCTAATTCATGCTCCAGGGAGGGATCTAATTCCCTTTACAACACAATGGCCTTTCCATCAATGGGCATTTGATCTTATCGGGATGATTCATCCTCATTCTTCTAACGGACATACCCATATAATCATAGCCATAGATTATTTTACAAAATGGGTAGAGGCGGTCCCTTTGACACAAGCAACAGGGAAACAAATATCTATATTCATATTGAACTATATCATATGCAGATATGGGATACCTCATTCCATAATCATAGATAAAGGTGGGCAATTTAGGAATAAAGACCTAGATGATCTATGTGCCAAATTCAAGATCACCCAACATTGGTCTTCTATCTACTATCCACAAGGGAATGGCCAAGAAGAGGCTTCTAACAAAAATCTATTAAAGATCTTGCACAGAACAGTAAACAAAACTAGCAGAGACTAGCATCTCATGATTAATCCAGCTCTATGGGCCTACAGAACAAGTATCAGAACACTTACAGGGGCTACACCTTTTGCTTTAGTTTATGGGTCTGAAGCAGTACTACCTATTGAGGTTGAAATCCCATCACTAAGAATCAGAATGCATGGTCTAGTAACTGATGACGACTATAGAGTGTCTAGGTTGCAAGAACTGGAACTACTAGATGAGCGCAGACAAGCAGCGTATGATCATCTCAAAGTATATCAGAAGAGAATGTCTAGAGGCTACAACAAGAAAGTCAGACACAGAGAATTTTAGGTTGGCGATCTAGTCTTGAGAGAAAATCCTAAAATCAATCCCATCGAGAACGCAAGGGGAAGTTCGAACCCAACTGGCTGGGTCCCTTTGTCATCACTGCTACTTTTGGCTCTGGTGCCTATCAACTCTCAATGATTGAAGGAGAATAGCTCTGAGAACTAATCAATGTTCTCCATCTGAAGAAATTCTATGCCTAAGGCATTCAGTCTATGGTAAAATGCCCTGAAAAAATCTTTAAAATTGGAAAAAGTCCTAAAAAAAATGAACATCTTGGTGAAAACCTAGCAATAGGCACCTTGATGATTCACAAAAAAATTGAAAAAATCAAAAGTATAAAAAAATTAAAAAAAATGAAAAGTACAAAAAAGAAAAAAAGTGCCTTAGTGAAAACCTGGAAACAGGCGCCTTGGTAGCAAAAATAGAATCTCTACCAAGATGGTGAAAACCTAGCAAACGGGTGCCACTTGTTCAAAATGCTCCATCTATCAGTGCAATCTTGGTCTTTCCCAGCTTTTAGTCTTGCTTTAGTTTGTACATATCTCCCGATTTGTTTCTGCATTTCTAGTTTTCAATAAGTCGGTCTGTACACCAAACAACTCAAGCATCTGTATCATATCAATGTTCAAACTTGGGGGCACTCAATGTCATATCCTATGGTCTCCCATGTATCTGAGATGTGTCATATCCAGTCAGAGTCCTTTGAAGCTCCATTTGAGTTAGTCAAGTCTGTCTTATCTCCAGAAAGGATTTTGCATCTACAACAATGCAATCAAACACAAACTGAAAACAATCTATGCTTTTTTACATGCTTTTATCTCCTTGTATGCTTACTAATTCGCATTGAGATTTTTTCATATTATGTCCCTTCGAGCTCTTCGATGATGTCCTTTATAGGATTTATAGAGTGATGACTAGGGGCATAATCTTTTCTTTGTCTTCTGCTTGTGTGTGAAAATCTAACGTCTTTGGAAATTTTGGATTGAAATGGTGTCTGATTGTAAGAGCCTCTATCTCGAATTGGATTGCCGTGCGTACCTCAACCATTAATACCTAAAAAATTCAAGGAAGTTTGATCTAACTATTATCTTTTTGAGTGAGTTCTTTCTCCTACTGTGAAACACAATCTTACTTAAGGATGTGAATGATAAAGGGTCACTACGGGTAATTCACATTGAATTTAGAATAATCTCTTAGTTGTTTGATGTGTTTGTAATGCAAGGCATATTCAGGTCATCACGACGTTCATGTTTTGAAGCTTATACAAATTGCTATATCAAAATGGACATGATATTCAGGTCATCCTGGTGTTTGTGCCTTGGTGCTTATATCTACTCCGACATTCTGAAAATAAAATCAATATTCATATATCCATGGTTGTTGACCAGTGGGTGTTGTATTGATTCTTGCACATACAAATCAATATTCATATGTCTATGGTTTCATAGCTAGTGGGAATTGTATTGATTTATTCGATTACCTAAAATTTCAATGATGATAACAAATCGACATATGATCAGTGACTAGGTCCTAGGTCTTAGGTTGCATTTCATTTTGCAGGTTGCATGATCTCATAATGACTAAATGAACTTCAATGCTTAAACAATTCTTCAATCACCTCTTCCAATCTAACAATAGCTGAATCCCACATGAAGGTTCCTCCAATGAAATAGCAAGTAGAATCCTTTTTCGGGATCAAAATTCAAATCTGAGATCATTCATATTATTAACTGCTTGCATATTCGACCTTCTATCATCACAGAAATCCAGTATTCAACTTAACTGATTATCTAACATCAAACTATCAAAATTTCAACTTGGTCAACTATGGTCAACTCATGGTTTGACCTAGTCAAACTTGGTCTTTTGGGACCTTCCAATGATGCACAATGCATTCCTAGACGTGTTTAACCACTTCTCAAATCAATTAACATGCTTCTAAACTCTCAACGTTGACTTTTTTTGTCAAATTTCAATTTTAATCCCGAAGGGGGCATGGTATTGCATATCATTCAAAGTCTGTAATCAAATTTTGAAATCATATCTTTCCTCAGTAATTAAGACAACAACCATGTCTAGTTACTGATTCATCAAAAAATACCTCATAGCTCGGGGCAAATCTATCATCACTTGGGGCATATTAGATTCGTTGATCCATATCAATCTGGTATCCTCCTAATTTTGTAATATGTATCAGTTTTTGCAACCATCGGATCATAGTGTTCTTTCCTTGGTTCTTCGGCAACTGAAGGGTTTGGATGTGATACCTGCTAGTTCTGCTAAGATAATCGAGTCTAGAACTAGTCACTCACTTCTTAGCAATTCTAAGGTTTGTAATCAAGCGTTTTGACACTTTTTTGCAATCATCAGTTCATCGCTGCTACAGTGAACATTATCTTTGGTCATTCAGGACCTATTATCTCCATATCAAATCAATATCAATCAGCTTCTGTCTCATATCAATTATCAATTTCAAACATCAGTTTCATATCTTTATCAAACACAAACTTTCTTTGAACCACTGCGCTTCACACAGTAATTCAAAGAGGGGCAAAATGTAATACCCCAAAAATGGGCTATAAGTTCATTAATCTTCTATATCAACAATTCGAATGAAATTGACATCAAAGTCCTAACCTAAGGCACATCTAAACATCATCGAATCATAATTGATTATCTTAAATTCTGCATCGGAGAATATTCCTAGCAATATTCCTAATTATCTTTAATTTAATAATTATTTGGCAATAAATCACATTTATCCTAAGTTTGATTAATTGAATATTTTCATATTTAATTAATTAGATTTAATATCTTGCCACTTAATTAAATTTGATTCTATCTATTATTAATTGTATTATTTAATTTTGACAATAAATCTAATATCTTATGAATAATTGATTAAATTCTTATTTAATTAATTAAAGCAAGTTGTCATTATTTAATAATATTGTTTTTAATAAAAGTTTGATTAAATAATTGATTAACCTATAAATCAATTATTTATTTCAAAAATCAGTTAAGTTGAGTATAAATCACTTTATTTATTTATTAAATCATAATTATCCATGTGCACATTCAAGGACCAGTTAAACTCAAATTGGAAAATCAATGCAAGTTGTTAGCTTTTTGAAACTCAACATCTTTTTGAGTTTTAAAGTTGATCTAAACTTCTAATTCGAGTTGAATTGTGCTTTTGCATGATTTTTGTGACTTAATTATCTTTATTTAAAAATAACTCAAAAATCAACCTGAGTTATTTGAGTGATTTATGGTTTTTTTCTCATGCACCTCCAAAGCCCTGGATTTCTATAAAACCAAGGCTCGGATCTTCATAATTCGTATCTCAAAATTGCAAACTTACTCTACAGGAATCATAGCATATCAGATTTGGAGAATTTGCACAATTGGAGCTTGAAAGATAAATTTGAGGATTCGCAACTTTGTGAGATCAATTTCAATATTAGCATAGATTTATATCAGTTTTCATTATTATTGCATAGAAAATCCAAAAAAAGATAGATTAATTGCATACATTTCATATCCATCTTTTGCATTCAAATCCTTCATTTAGGTGTCGTCTAGGTCACTGATCTTGATAACAATCTGAGAACATTAATCTCGCACCTACTAGAAGGCAGTAAATCGCTTGGTTAAATTAGATTTCAATTTTGCACGATTTTAATTATAGCTAACCTCTAATGTTTTACTGAAGTGTTGTGTCTACAGATTAGGTACAAAATTCACACACACACTAACCATTCACCAAATTATTGTTAATATGATTTAGAACAAAAGAGAGAGGGGGTGAATCAGTTGTTCTCAGGTCCAGATGTATAAAAACAAACTTTAAACTCTTCAACAAATCAAATCTAATAACCAACAACTACTCAGTCATTACTGATTGCATAACAAAAACATATAACAGTGCAGTCTACTTATCCAATAGCATCTAACTTGTAAAACACAAAAATATTCAAACCAAAACATTCACACAAGTATTAACACCAGGATTGATAGTGGAAACCCAATTTGGGAAAAACCACTTTGTAACATGTTACTATTATGTTCACTCTTCTGAAGTGAGCTCGGTGAAAAGCCAACCCTGTCAAAGGTTACAAACACACTGTCAGGTGTGACCCGGTTAAATAATTTAAACCACTATGTTAAAAGTGTGCCTTGTTATAGGCCTTCCATACACTCCATTAGAATGCAACCTTGTTCAAAGGATTTATACCTATGACTGTTAGGTCAACCTCTGTTCAAAAGATTTTGACTGTTACAATGGTTAGAAAGTAGCAGTAGTATTGATCTGAAAAACATACAACTCACTTTGCAAATATCAGATCCAATTCCGTACACATATGTTGGCTTACTGACTATGAACCTTTACCATCTCCATCACTAATATGCTCGAAACTCTCTTCAAGCAATCAAAACACTTCTCCTTCAGCCTTCTCTACTTAGATAGTCAATAACATCAACAATACTTCCAACATTCACCTCTCTCTTCAACCTCTAGCTTAGGTTTCCTTAATACTTCCTCTATTAGGTCAATACATCTTTTGTCGCTTAATCTCCTTTGTAGATCTTAGGGTTAGGTCAGATTCATTGAATCCATCCTACATTATGTTCTTCGGCTATCCTTCTAGAAATATCTCAAATCTCTTAATAGATTTACAATAAAACATTTTATAGTGCATTAAATACTTTCATACAATCAATAAATAAAGTCAACATGTTTTACATAATCCAAGAATTCAACGATGTCGGCTAGAAATCTGAATTCTCCCACAAATGTAAAATAATGACGCTCAGTCAATACTGTGTTCAACTCCTCGGTCTTCACTAGAAATCTCGGTCACCACAAAAACTATTTCCTCAGCTAATACTGATGTTCGGTCAACACTGGATTTACTCGGCATATACTAGCTCGGTCGACACTAACATCACTTGACTTAAACTAGATTTCTTCACTTTTGCTCGATTAAACCTACCAGTTTAGTCTTCATTCATACTTAGATAAACAATACATTATCTTATCATTGTGCCACATAATCAAGTACTCATTGAAGTATCAAGATAACTCAACCTTTCCTTAGGTGCTATTGTTACCAACCTTGCCTTTCCCCTTAGCAACAATCAAATAGATATAGTACTTTCTTAAATAGCAACAGTCTTACTAGTTAAGGTTTGACATCAATAACAATACAACAATTGCTTCAATTGCAGTTTCCAACAATCTTCCTCTTTGGCATTGATGGCAACACCATATGAATATCACATTAATTACCAACCAATACAAAACCTTATCTGTCCATCAGAAATATTTATAATATCATTAGCTTCATTCTGATACAGAATCAATTAGCCATGCTTGACCATCCACTGAATTTCTCCCTCTGTCTTGATCTTCCATGAAAAATTTCATTGTGTATTCATCTATGATCATCTCCCTCTTTGAAAAAAATACCAAAGCAGTAACAAAAACATACATCCTACAGATGTAGATATCATATTTTCAGTTCAATAACAATATTTCTCCCTTTGTCATCTTTTCTTATGACTGATTCTTGGCTTTGTTGTGCTTTTCACAACTCTAGGCTGCTCCTAAAGTGTGACCTTTCTCTGCGTCAATTTGTTAGATATTCTTTGCAACACATTTGATGCAGTGCTCCTAGCTTGACTAGGCAGCCTCAGTTAGGGGAAGGACCCCTAATTGACTTCTCAGGTATTCATGAGCTTCTTTAGGTAAAGCCTTAGTGAATATGTCTGCTAGTTGTTCCTTTGTATTCACATATTCCATGCATACCTCTTTATCTTGTACTAGTTCTCTTAAGTAATGATACTTGATGGCAATGTGTTTGGTCTTTGTGTGCATTAATGAATTCTTAGAGATGTTGATAGCACTTGTGTTGTCATAGAAAATGACAAATGGTTTAGTGATTTCTTCTTTCATGCCTACCAACAATTGCTTTATCCATATCAAATTTGAACAGTTCACAACTGCAACCACATACTCAACTTCAACAATAGATTGGGAAATGCAATTCTATTTCTTGCTTGTCCAGGAAACTAATCTTTGTCCAAGAAAGAAGGCTCCACCACTAGTACTCTTTCTATCATCTACATTGCCTACCTAATCAGCATCTGTATACACTCTCAGTTCAAACTTGTCATGCTTCTTGTAGTACAATCCATAGTCAGCAGTTCCCTTCAAATATCTCATGATTCTTTTAACCACCATCATGTGAGTTTCTTTAGGATTGGGAGAGAATTTTGCCACAATCCCAATAGCTAGTACAATATTTGGTCTTCTATGTACAACATATTGTATCTTTCTGATTGTAGATTTATACAAAGTTTGGTTAACTTCTACAACATCATCATTTTTAAACAACTGTTGTCCAGTAGCCATGGGAGTACTTACTGGCCTTGAATCTTCCATACCAAAGGTTTTCATTATCTCATGAACATATTTAGACTAGGTGATAAAAATTCCTTTCTCCATCTGATATACTTGCAAACCAACAAAAAATTTGATCTCCCCAAACATACTCATTTCAAATTCAGTTTGCATTTCATTTGAAAATTTCTTACACAAGGCATCTTGTCCACCAAATATAATATCATCTATGAAGATCATAGCTAACAAGATTCCTTTACCTTCTTCATCTTTCATGTACAGATTGCTTGTGTCATTTGTCCTTTAGAATCCAATCTATATTAGGTAGTTGTGCAGTCTCTCATACCATGCTCTGGGAGCTTGCTTCAATCCATATAGTGCTTTATTCAGTTTGTAAACCATGTGTCTTCTGTTTGGATCAACAAATCCTTCTAGCTATTCAATATACACTTCTTCTAATATACCATTTAAAAATGCAGACTTAACATCCATTTGGTATACCTTGAAATCTTTATAGGCAGCATATGCAAGCAGAGTTCTTACTCCTTCCAATCTTGCTACAGGGGAAAATGTCTCCCCATAATCTATTCCTTCTTCTTGTGTGTAGCCTTTGCATACCAACCTAGCTTTGTTTCTTGTGATATGACCATGCCCATTTAGCTTATTTTGAAATACCCACTTTGTCCCAATGACATTCTTATTTTATGGTCTCAGCACCAGAGTCCAGGTATCATTCTTCTCTATCTGGTCTATCTCTTCATTCATTGCTTCTATCCAGTCTTCATTTTCTAATGCCTCCTTTTTTGTCTTAGGCTCAAATTCACATAGTAAACATGTTGGATCTCTTGTCTTGCTTCTGGTTTGAATTCTAGTTGTAATACCCCAAAAATGGGCTATATGTTCATTAACCTCCTACATCAACAAATCAAACAAAATCAACATCAAAGTCCTAACCTAAGGCACATCTAAACATCATCGAATCATAATTGATTATCTTAAATTCTGCATCGGGGAATATTCCTAGTAATATTCCTAATCATCATAATTATCTTTAATTTTATAATTATTTGGCAATAAATCACATTTATCCTAAAGTTTGATTAATTGAATATTTTCATATTTAATTAATTAGATTTAATATTTGCCACTTAATTGTGTAATTAAATTTAATTCTATCTATTATTAATTGTATTATTTAATTTTGACAATAAATCTAATATCATATGAATAATTGATTAAATTTTTATTTAATTAATTAAAGCAAGTTGTCATTATTTAATAATATAATTTTTAATAAAAGTTTGATTAAATAATTGATTAACCCATAAATCAATTATTGTATTTTTAAAAGTAGTTAAGTTGGAAATAAATCACTTTATTATTAAATTAATTCATAAATAAAACATGCACAATCATAAAAGCAAACAACTATCAATTATCAATTAAAGCTAAACTCTATTTTGAGTTAAAGTTTAGCTTTTGCATGTTTTTGTGAGTTAATTATCCTTTATTTAAAAATAACTCAAAAATCAAGCTGAGTTATTTGAGTGATTTATGGCTTTTTTTCATGCACCTCCAAAGCCTTGGATTTCTATAAAAACAAGGCTCAGCTCTTTATAATTCATCTCTCAATCTCTCAATCATCTCTCAAATTTGCATCCAAGCATCTCATATTTTTGCACAATCACGCTGGAGAATTGGAGCTTGAAAGAATCAACTTGCGAATTCAAAGCTTTGTGAGATCAATTTCAATTGCATAGCTTTTATATCTTAGCATAGAATTTCATAGTTTTCATATCATTGTTAGAATCTTCATTGTTAGATCATTTAACATCCATAGCATATCAGTTTATCATTCTTATTGCATAGAAAATATCAAAAATATAGATTAATTGCATTCAATTTCATATCCATCTTTTGCATTTAAATCCTTCATTTAGGTGTCGTCTAGGTCACTGATCTCAATTACAATCTGAGAACATTAATCTCGCACCTATTAGAAGGCAGTAAATTGCTTGGTTAGATAGTTTTCAATTTTGCATGATTTTGATTATAGCTAACCTCTAATGTTTTACTGAGTGTTGTGTCTACAGATCAAGTACAATTTTCACACACACACCAGTACCTTCATCTCCAATAATATGTTCAGGTTTGTGATGTCTCCTTACATATTGTGCTAGAATAGGTTCTGCTCTCCTTTCATTTTGCTCATCAGGTTCACCAACAAGATTGTCAGATTCAGCTTCTGAATGCTCAGTAACCTCTTACTGATACTCAACAGCTTCTTCCCGTCGCTCAGCACATTCTTCTTCTCTCTCAACATTGTTATCTTGATGCTCGGCATTGCTTACTCGAGACTCAGCATCACGTGCAGGTCTGTCACTTGCCTCTTCTTCCTCTATATAAACAAAAGATCTGTAATCTTCTAGTTCTCTTTTACTGTCAGCTTCATTTTTCTCTACATACTCATCAACTTTGACATTCACACTTTCCACAATTTTGTTAGCGTTAGAGTTCAAACACTTATAAGCTTTACTTTTTGTGAAATAGCCTAGGAACATACCCTCATCACTTTTAGCATCAAATTTTCCATTTCTACTATCCTTTAAAATATGTAGCACTTACTTCCAAAAATTCTAAAGTATTTTACATTCGGTGCATACCCATGCCATAATTCATAAGGTGTCAGATTTGTACCTTTTTTGATATGTACTCGGTTAAGAGTATAAACAATTGTACTCGTAACTTCTTTCCAATACTTTTGTGCAACATTCTTTTCAATCATTAATGTCCTTGCACAATCCAAAATAGATATGTTCCTTCTCTCTACTATATCATTCTATGGAGGAGTTCTAGGTGTAGACATCTATCTTTTTATCCCTCTATCATTGCAAAATAGATTAAATTCATTGGATATAAATTCTCCACCTCGGTCAGATCTCAGACACTTCAGGTTCCTACCTGTCTCTTTTTCAACCTTAGCCACATACCACTCAAAAAATTGAAAAGCATCAGATTTTTCTTTTAAGAACATTACATGCATCATTCTGGTATAATCATCAACAAATAGGATAAAATATCTAGCACCACAATAGCTTTGTACACCCATCGGTCTCCAAAGGTTAGTATGAACCAAATCTAAGATATTCTCAGAAGTAAAAGTTTTGCTCTTGAAACTAGACTTTGTCATCTTACCCAACTGACATTCTTTGCAAATTACATTCTCAAGTTTCTTCAATCTAGGTAGACCTCTCACTTTCTTTTTCTTACTAATTTCTACCAGATCATCAAAGTTAACATGACATAGCTGCTGATGACATAACCAAATATCATCAAGTTGTGCAATCATACATGTTTCTTCAGATAGGTCTAGATAGAACAAATTACCTCTTGTATGTTCTCCACTTCCAATCAATTCACCAATGGCATCAAATATTTTGGCCTTTCTGTGATGAAATTCCACTCGGTAGCCAGTGCTATTAGGCTATGCAACACTTAACAAATTATAGTAAGACCCTCAACCCAATAAGCATTTTCACAAGTGATCTTATCAGTCGACTTAATCAATCCTTTTCCTCTAACATGACATGGTGCATCATTACCAAATTTCACACTCCTACCTTTATAATGATCTAAGGTATCAAACTTACTCTTACCTCCAATCATATGATGTGAACAACCACTGTCAATAATCCATTTATCATTTTTGTTCACATAAGATATCAATGTAGTTTTCTCATCCCTATCAGATTCATCTTTCATTGCAACATAGACAACCTCAATTTCAAAATCATCACTGTCAGTGTCAATCTCTTCTTCGGCAATATAATAGGATTTCTTACCTTTTCCTTTCTAGTCCTTATATCTTTGGTAACCTCTATCTTCTCTTTTTTCTTAATGCTTGTTGTCTCTTTCTTCATCCTTATTATCCCTATCACGACATCTAGCAGCTATATGACCAACTTTATTACATGAAAAACATATAATAGGGATTTTACCTTTGTACCTTCCTTTTCCCCTTTTCAGTCTTCTAGCCATAAGAGCTTCTAGATCCTCAAGTTCTTCATCAGATGTGTCACTGTCACTTTCACTTTCACTTTCACTAATGCATCTTTCTTTTTCCTTCTTTGACTTACTCAGAACCATTTGTGACTTAAAAGCATATTCAATATTACCAATAGTGAAGTTATCATAGTTAGAAAGTTCAAAAGTAGTGAGCTTACCAACCAAACTTTCCAAAGTAAGAGCATTAGTAGAGTTACATCTAGATTCCTGAATTGTAGAAATTTTGATTGCATAGATAGGACGCAAAGTTCTCAATACTTTTCCTATTACAGTTTCATCCTCAATAGTTCAATTTTCTCCTCTAATAGCATTTACAACTTCTTTTATTCTACCATAATATTGTGCAATATTGTCACCTTCTTGCATTCTCATTTCATCAAATTTACCTCTTAGGCTCTCGACTTTTTCTCTTGACACATTTATGTCACCGTCATAAATGTTTGCAAGGGTGTCCCACATTTTCTTTGCATTACTATAGTCTTTGATGTCTTCAAATTTTGGATAACTTAGGGCAGATGCAATCTCCAACATTACTTGGTTGTGCTCTTGTTTAGCTTTCATTTCCTCGGCAGTCAGAGGTGCAATAGGTGTGACATAGTCATTTTCAATATAATACTTTGCAGAATCACCAATACCAACTAGATGCAGCTTCATCAGGCTTTGCCATGCAGAGAAGTTCTTATTTAGCTTTGGTACCTCCTTCTTATACATCCTGATCATTTTCTTCAAGTACCTTCAAACTTGTTCTCTGTAAGCACCAACAACTCTGATACCAATTGTTAATATGATTTAGAACAACAGAGGGGGGGTGAATCAGTTATTCTCAGGTCCAGATGTATAAAAAAAAACTTTAAACTCTTCAA
Source organism: Chamaecyparis obtusa (assembly GCA_027943335.1). Taxonomy (NCBI): domain Eukaryota; kingdom Viridiplantae; phylum Streptophyta; class Pinopsida; order Cupressales; family Cupressaceae; genus Chamaecyparis; species Chamaecyparis obtusa. The sequence goes on from BSBK01001861.1 coordinate 67,815, forward strand.
CAAATTAGATATAATAACCAATAGCTACTCGGTCATTACTAATTGCATAAAAGAAACATATAACAGTACAGTCCACTTATCCAATAGCATCTAACTTGTAAAACACATAAATGTTCAAAACAAAACATTCACACAAGTATCAACACTAGGATTTATAGTGGAAACCCAATTTGGGAAAAGCCACTTTGTAACATGTTACTATTATGTTCACTCTTCTGAAGTGAGCTCAGTGAAAAGCCAACCCTATCAAAGGTTACAAACACACTATCAAGTATGACTCGGTTAAAGGATTTAAACCACTTTATTAAAAGTGCACCTTGTTATGGAACTTACATACACTCCATTAGAATGCAACCTTATTCAAATGATTTATACCTCTGACTATTAGGTCAACCTCTGTTCAAAGGATTTTGACTGTTACAATGGTTAGAAAGTAATAGTAGTATTGACTTGAAAAAAATACAACTCACTTTGCAAATATCAAATCCAATTCCGTACACATATGTTGGCTTACTGACTATGAACCTTTACCATCTCCATCACTGATTTTCTCATAACTCTCTTCAAGTAATCACAACACTTCTCCTTCAGCCTTCTCTGCTTAGACAGTCAATAACATCAACAGTACTTCTAGCATTCACCTCTCTCTTCAACCTCTAGCTTAGGTTTCCTTAATACTTCCTCTATTAGCTCAATACATCTTTTGCCACTTAATCTCCTTCGTAGATCTTAGGGTTAGGTCTGATTCATTGAATTTGTCCTACATTATATTCTTCGGCTATCCTTCTAGAAATATCTCAAATCTCTTAATAGATTTACAATAAAACATTTTACAGTGCATTAAATGCTTTCATACAATCAATAAATAAAGTCAACATATTTTACATAATCCAAGAATTCAATGATGTCGGCTAGAAATCTGAATTCTTCCTCAAATGCAAAATACTGACGCTCGGTCAATACTGTGTTTAACTTCTCAGTCTTCACTAGAAAGCTTGGTCACCACATAAACTATTTCCTCAGCTAATACTATCTTCCTCGGCAATTAATTGGTGTTCGATCAACACTGAATTTACTCGGCATATACTAGCTCGGTCGACACTAACAACACTCAGCTTAAACTAGATTTCTTCACTTTTGCTCGGTTAAGCCTACCATTTTAGTCTTCATTCTTACTTAGATAAACAATACATTATCTTATCATTGTGCCACATAATCAAGTACTCATTGAAGTATCAAGATAACTCAACCTTTTCTTAGGTGCTATTGTTACCAACCTTGCCTTACCCCTTAGCAACAATCAAATAGATATAGTACTTTCTTAAATAGCAACAGTCTTACCAGTTAAGGTTTGACATCAATGACAATATAATAATTGCTTCAATTGTAGTTTTCAACAATTATAAATTTTTATACATCATCATAAATCATAGAAATTAAAACATAAAACACAACTCATAACACCATGATTTTTTATCTCGTAGAAACCCATGGTTTGAGGGAAAAACTATAGTGGGGATGGTACCCACAATACTTCACTACTATAGTAAAAAGTTTGCTTGGTTAGAGCTACAAAATTTAGTTATTTCTGATAGCTTAACCTATTAAGAGTATTTACCCTGCTAAGAGTACAAAGACTTATTCAACCTACCTTGCTAAAGGATTTTTACAACTCTAACATAAGAGATGTACCTTGTTAAATGATTTACAAATTAAGACCTATTAGGGCCTGCCCAGATAAGGGATTTTACAATTCTGATTACACAATAAATTATTACTAAAAATATCTGTAATGATGCATCAACATATACTTGTCAGACTCAATCTGCTCAATATCATTTACCTCATTTTGTATTTTACTAACAATTCAACTTCTATGCTCGGTAGCCTCAACTCTGATTCACATTCACAATTTTTCTTTTACTACTCTATTACTCGGTAGCTTCTCTACTCTTCATCGCCTATTCCCTATAATTACTCTTCTCTCTCTCACTTACTCTAATCTTCATACATTGATCCTTTTATGCTTGATCTAGAAGTGGTGGAAATGTTCTAGATTCTTCTCCTTAAATGGTGCTACCAATGGTTCATCTCCAATGCATATATTCCACTTAATTTCCATTGGTGGAAATTACCTTGTAATCATGTGAAATCTTGTTTAAATCTCCAATGTATTACCAAATAATCTTCTTGGAATCCGTAAAATGTTTTATACTCGGTGTCCAGATTTAATGTATCTAATATAATCACTTATGTCAGCCAATGTTACTCGGTAACACATTTTTTTATTACTCAGTAACATGTATACTCTTGGCTTGGTAACTACTATCATACACTTTGACTCAGTAATTGTTTTGTACTGCTCGGTGTTTGTCACTCATTTCCCTTTACCGAAACTATCTCTACCTTTAGGATTGACTTATTTACTTTATTGATTGAATTTGACAAACAATGTGACTTTAACAAAACTAACGACAACAAAATATCTCTTTAGGAGTATTATTTTCCCCCTTTGGAATTAGTTTGGCATCTTTGTTAAAAACTTCAAAGTCATCAAATTTTTGTGTCCTTAATCAAAATTTGACCATGTATAAACTCTTGATAACTTCTTATAACTCTTTATGACTCCCCTTGTGTGAAAACACTTCCTATCTCCTTATGACTGATATTATACCCCATATTATATCCCCCTTTATAATACTATATCCCCTTTTTTGATAAAAATTCCAAAAACAAAATTACTTACTGGGATCTGAAAGAGGAATCTTATGAAAAATCTATTTGTACCTTTGCTTTTCATGTTTCAGGGATGTCTCCCATGATTCCTTTAGTTTTTTCAACACCATGATTTGTTCACCAATGTCAGCTGCAAGACTAATCATTCTATCTATAGCACTGATACCAAGGGTATTCACTAGTCCTTTTGCCTTGTGAATATGCTTCTATAGTGATTCGATCTGGGGTATCAAAATTGCATGTAAATCCATGAGTTCCATTCTTATTTTGTTCTCCTCTTTTATTAGATCATGTTGTACTCCCATTAAATGTTTGATCCTTTGATAATAAACTTGAAATGTTCCAGGCTTGGTTGTGACCTTTGTCTACTGATCAGTCAATTCTTTCTCAATAGATTCATCTTTCTCCTTGATATCCTTAGTAAAGTTTGAAATTAAACAAATATTTTGAAATAATAATAGAGTATTTTTCAACTTGGTTTCCAATTCTGTAACTAATTCAGAAAGTGTTACCTTATCCAGTGCCACTGATTGAAGTAACTCTTCAATAATCTTATTTTCCATTTTCTTTCTATGCACTTGCATCAAACACTTGGTGGTCTATGTACCAGGTTGATTAATTTTTTTTACTAGTTCATCCAATTGGCTAAGTAGACTACCCTTCTCATTTATATCAACATCAGGGATAATCTCCTAAAGTATCTCCTTAACACTCTCTAGCACATCAGTCTTTTGTTTCTTTACTAGCAATTTATCCTATGTTGCTTTCATTTTTAGTAGATCTCCAAATTCATATAGAAATTTAGGGATTAGGGTGGAGATGTCTACCTTTGGAATTATAATTAGTTGACTTAAGTGAACTTTTGCCTTCTCATGCTTTCCCTTCTTTGACCTTTTCTTTTCTACTTGCATACTTTCTCTAGTAGATAAATTTGGGGAATGAGATGCCTTCTTTGCATAAAATGTAGTAGTTGTAGTTGTATCTTATGTTCTTTCTTCTCTTTCTCCATCTTTCTTTTCTTCCTTCTTCTCTTCATGTTTCTCTTCTTCCTTCTTCTCTTCATGAACTTCTTCATTCTTCTCTTCTTATTTATCCTTTTCCTTTTCCTTTGGCTTCTCCTTCTCTTGCACTTGTGGCTAATGTTGACCATTAGTCTCGGTAGATGTGACTTACTCAATATTTTGACCTAGATTTGTCTCGGTCTCTTTGGTGTCATTGGTTACCTTTTATTATGTCTCCTTTACTGGTTTGGTGGATTTCTCTTCAACAACAGTAGGAATGTCTTTAGTCACTTCTGAGATGACCTCATGAATCTCAAGAAAATAAACTACTTGTTCTAGTAAGGTTCATCATCCATTGTTTTAACATTTTTTGTATCATTAGTGTTCATTTGTTTAGTATCCTTGTCCTTGACAATCATGACATCTTCATCATGCGTTATGTTTTCTACTGGGTCCTTGTCAGTGATATCCTCAATAATTACTTCATCTTTTTCTAAGGTCAATTGAATAGGATCTGACTTACCTTGTTTCTCCATAGTTTCAATTGATTGGTCAGGAAAGATAATCTTTCTCCATATACCATCTATTTCCTTTTGCACGACTTCAAGTTCACCAACCATGATCCTTAGTGATCTGCTCTTGATAAGGAATCTTTTAGAATGTTCTTTTAGTGCTTATTTGATTTCTTGTACTAACAACCTAGGTACAGTAATAGCTAAGGATATTTCCCTCATTTTCTTCTCAAAAGCCATAGCATGCTTCCATCTAGCATCTATCTTTTTGTACAGTTTATCAGGTAGTTGGTTGGAAATTTCAACCAAAATAGTTTTGAATTTGTGTAGTGTAAGCACAAGTAACTCCTCAATATTTTCTTTGTCTTTGTCACTTCTTGTTTCATATTTTGCATATTTGATTCCTATAAAACCTCCATTTTTCTTAAGATTCTCAATGAACTCATCTAGGTTTCTCTGTTTAAAGGATTGCTCTACACAACTTTGAATTTTCTCAAATCTTCAGATTATGTCTCATTGTCTTCTTGTAGTTTGAAATTTCTTCTTGGTCTACTAGATGTTTAATTTTCTCTCACATATGTCTTAGGCTTTGGTTCATCTAACTTTGGTTTCTTCTTCTCCCTCAGTGTAGATGAAGACCTTGCCAATGGTCTTGTACCTATTGGACTCAGTGTTTCCTTTTTCATTCTAGGTTTCTTCTCCTTTACTTTATAAGGACCTACCTCATCTTCTTTAATTCTCATTCCAATATTTTTTGATAAATTACTTATCATTCTACTAGTTTTCCTTTGTGCCTTAGGTATCAATATACCTAATTTTATATTTTCCTTCGCTTCTTCATAAGTACCATACCTATTAGCTCTCTTATCTACTGGTTTAACTAATAAAGCTTCAATTTGTCAAGAAGCAATGCCAATATCCATTTCATATCCCATTGGTCATAGCCAGATAGTCCTTATCTCCACAACCTTCACTATGCAAGTGTAGGTATCCACTTCAAAACAAATAGTGTCTTGGTACTTTTCCACTAGCTGAGGTGGAATCCTAAATTTCTTGTGCATTCTGGTTTGAAACTTAGAAAAATAATCATTCATTACCATATCAAAGTTGTATCCTAAACTTTGAATGAATTCATTAATCTGATATATGATCATTTTCTTCACACTCCATACTACATTACCGATTGATGGGAGAAGTTCCAAAAGTAGAAAATATACATACCAACAATGAACCAAACTTAAAAGTGTTGTTCTTTTCTTTCCTAATGGTGTTCATATTATCATCAAACTGCTTCAGCAGGATCTCACATAGATCAATCTTCATATCTTTCTTGACTATCTTATAGGTAATGTCCACAGCTCCACATGGTACACTATCTACTTGGGATGACTGGAAGATACGCTAGGATATAATATTACATGTAAATATTAGTTCAAGATCTTCAACAATTGACAATTTGATACCTCTTCCATCCCATTTAGCTTGTGTCAATTCACACAACTTGTTCTTGTCAATTTTCTTATGTGCCTTCGGTTTGTCACCAATTGGATAACTAGTCACAATATGTAACACATCTATTGTGATCTTAGCTGGTGCATAGAGCCACATGAATTGGTTGTGAACTCGGCTTAACACAATTCTCATCCATTAAGTCTTGAACACACTTGGTACATGTAGGGCATGCATTAAACACTTAGTCTTCAAATGGATGTGTTCATCCTTCAACTTACCATTCTCACACATATTCTAAAATGAAGTGTTGATATCAGCTTGACAAATTTCTTCAATCTTACAGTGGATGAAGGCACAAATGTCTTCAATCAAAATTACTCTTGGAGGAATTGAAGATAGGGCTCCCATCTTTTTAGGTTCAGTGGCTTTAGTTGGTGGTAGCTTATACTTTAGATTGACAGGATCAATATTCTCCATGATAATAGGCTTTTAAAATTTAGGTGCCATTGCTTCAAAGATATAAGCGCTTGATTGAAGTAGTGTTACATTTGAATATCAAATCAATCACACTTTTGCAACTTAAGAAAACACCAGAAATCACTCAAATATTTTTGATAGTGCTTAGATTTGTTCACTCAATCACTTGAATGCTCTCAGAGGACTCATTTATGCAATGTGCTCAAATGCTCTTTAAAATGTAAGGTAAAAATAAAATAGAAAAATGGTCTATTTATACCATTTTCTTGATTAGGGTTTCCAATGACTATAATTTTAGCATTTAATGTTGTCACTAACTCCCTTTTTCACCGATTACCGATTACACTTCCTTACACTGAATTAAACAAAATAAAATAGACTTGTACCGATCAAACATGAAATGTTAACTTTACAACATATATCCAAATGCATCTAAATATGCTTATATGGATATTTGCATAAATGTTAGGAACCAATTTAAGATTAATTTTTAGCTCATAATTCCTACACATACCTTTGACCAATTAGGTGAAGATAGGTGCACCCGATCTAGAGGACGAGGTGCCATCAATTGTTCCAAGTGCAGTCCCATCATCTAGAGACTTTCTTCATATTTTATTCATCTGATCTCTTATTTCTTCAACATTTACTTGAATAGTTTCATTTGTCTTTTCCTTGGTTGGATCTTTGCCTCAGTACCTACAGTCTTTGGCTAGGTGACCTACCTTATGACAGTGAAAACATGCCATTCCAGGATTTCTCAGTGACCTTCTATTATTCCTTCCATGCATGAAAATGCAATTTTCTACTATGTGTCCAAATATCCCACATGTTGTACATGAAATTCTTGTATTGTAGTCCCATGGTATTGTTGAACCTTTTCGGTTGTTTGTAATATACTGTCAGTTAGGTACCCATTTGAAATTCTTCCTTTTTGACCTACAATCTTTAGACTTATGACCTCATCTATAGCAATTATTGTAGTAACCATTGAATTTTGGCTTTCTTTTATTGTTATAAATCCTTGATATACACTAAAATGCTTTATGACCATACTTATTGCAATTGTAACAATATCCATCAAATTTAGGAATGCTTGATGGTTTACCTGTTTTACTCCAAACATTAACTGTATGACCAAGTTTCCCACAATGATAACAAGTAGGCTTTTGTCTTCAGTGGGGTAGCAATATCTCAATTGGCTACTTGATTTGATGACTCTCCCTTCTTGGTAGAGTTATTTTCAGTAAACCCAAGTCTAGTAGTATTTATCGGTTGTCTCTGACCTCTAAGTTGTTCATCCAGTATTCTTAATGTTTCCTCATTCCTTTTCAATACTTCATTTGCATCCTTTTCAGATTTTATTTCATTCTTCAAATGTTCATTCTCTGACCTCAGTCCTGTAATTGTAGATACCTAAAAATGGACACACTTGCAGGTTCACATTTAGTCACTAATTATTCTTCTATTAGTTAATGGTTATTTAACCATTAATTAATCATTGTATTTTCCTCTAAAAATCTAATCTTTTAATCAGTTAATCACCATTCTAATATTAATTAAATAATTAAGTTTATTTAATTAATTACCTATAATTAATTACCTATAATTAATTGATCTTTATTAGTTAATTGAATTTAATTTCCTATTTCCCATAATTTGAATTTAATTATTCAAATTAGCTAATTATTCTTTCAAATTAAATTAATTGACCAAATTAATCTAATTCTACATCAATTTCATCTTAATTTCATTTCTAATTAATTTCTATTTAATTTCATTCTAATTTCATCTTCCTCTTTAATTGATTTTTTAATTCAATTAAATCTTCCAAGAAATCTAAAAAATAAAAAATATGAGGCAATTATAATTTCTTAAAAACTCAAAATCCTCATAAATTAAGGAAAACAATTTTCTGAAATCAAATCATTTTAAATAAAAAATTAATTCTTTTCTCAAAATTCAAGAAAGTTAAATTGGAACTAAATCTTTTATTCTAGAAAGTTATCCAAATCTTTTCAGTTCTTAATTATCTTGTCCATTCAATCTATTTTTCTCAAATCAATTTTGATCGTTCATTCAAATCATAATTTCTATATAAGAAACCCTCATCTCTCATAATTTCATCTCTGAATTTTGCATCAAACTTATATCAGAGTATCACAATTTCTCAGATCTTTGAGTCAAGGTGCTACCAGAATCACAGCTGAGTGCCACACCTCAAAAAGGAGAAGAGAAGCAACAAAATCCTCAAGCATCATTTGGTTTGCATATGTGTTTAATTTCTTAATATGATGTTTGTTATTTTGTTGTTTGTAGGGTTTAATGATTATTAGTAGTTTTCTTGATTAGTTCGGTACTACTAAATTTTTTCTTTGAACTTGTGCAGAATTTCTCTACATACATTTTGGTGAACCCAAACCTGACGTGCAGAATTGAGAGGGACAACCCTATTGGAGATTTGCCAGCAGGCCAGTACTGACTGTATGTTTGTCATTGATGACAACATATGGAAAGTAGCATGTGTGGAAGTCTTATGTAGTAAGCCTTCAATATATGATGCATGGACATGATATCAACATGATATCATGGGCGCAAAGGTTAACTGTTGTTAGAAATATAGATGTAGTAACTGAGAGGGGGGGTGAATCAGTTAACCATAAATTTTCTTTCCACAGATCCCTTAGATGTCTTGTTAAATCATTTGCTGCTGTTATTCGACAAACATACAGAGAAATGTTGAAACTCGGTTATTGCAGTGAGTATTAATTATAACTATTCTTAAGCATTCATCAGTGATTAACATACATGAATAAAAAAAATAACATGAACACAAGAGACACCAGATTTAACGTGGAAACCCAATATGGGAAAAACCACCAATGTAACTAGTTACTATTTTTCACTCTTCTGAAGTGATGCCCTGTTAGGAGCTAACCCGGTAAAAGGTTACAAAACACACTGTTAGGTGTGACCTTGTTAGAGGATTTAATCACCCTGTTAGGAGTGGCCTTGTAAGAGGTCTTGAAACAATTCAATAGAACTGTCACCTTGTTAGAGGATTTACAAAATGGTTGTTAAACCAACTTGGTTAGGAGATTTTGAAATCACTTCTACAATGGTAAGAAAGTAACAATGAAATGACCTGAATAATGATGCAACTGAATTGCTAAATATAGATCTCTATTCTGCTTCACTAGATCCTTCCTAATCAAAATATATCTCTGCTGCTCCTCAAGGATATCTAATCATCCTTCAAAATTCGCTCACACTTTCCTTCTTTTTCACTTCCACACTTTTAATTCACAACTTGAACTTCTATATATACCATTCAAATTGTCCATTTAGATTTTCAAGTTGGCACTAATAACATTACTAATCATTACAACAGTCGGCTGGAATAATCAAACTTTATTTCTCAAATTAACAAAATCCTTTACTGGGCCGACCTTGCTCGGTAAACACTAATCCAAAAAGATTTCCTTTGGTGACCGAGAGAACTCGATAAGCACTGTGAATTCTATAACATCCTTTGGAGACCAAGTGAACTCAGTAAACACTAACTTTCCTTCATTAACCGTGGAAGCTCGGTTAACACTATTTTTTACCATACTTTTTCTTTGACACCTGAGATATCTCGGTAGACACTGCAAACCGCCTGCTAACTGACTGAGCTTGGTAAATACTGGGAACTGCTTTGTTGACCGATTGAGCTTGATAAATAATATGACATTTGTGTGACATCAAAGACAACACACAATTAATCCAACAATCTCCCTCTTTGGCATTGATGGCAACACAATATGTCATAGCACAATGAAATTTCATATAAAACATAGAGTAAGGAACATATCCTTAGCTTCATTCTAATTCTCAACTATGAGAACTCCCTCTGTCAGCAAACTTCACTTTCTGACTGAAAAACTCTCCCTCTTAGAAATTTCTTGAAATATGACAGCAAACTCTCCCTCTTTGACAACACATGCCAAAGACAACACATACCAGGTGAATAGTAATGTACCTTGAGTACTGATTCATATGCAATGATTCCTTGACTAAGCTGCATCAACTGACTGATCTTTAATATGCTCTGGTTGATGCATTACTAAAACTTCATTTAGTGAACCTCGGATAGGGGAATGACCCCTAACTTGCCTCTTAGATACAAGAATGCATCCTTAGGTAGTGGCTTGGTGAATATATCTGCAATATGTTCTTTTGTATGAATATATTCTAATCTGATTTCCTTGTCCTGCACCAATTCTCTAACAAAGTGATATTTTATAGCAATGTGTTTGATTTTGGAATGCATTACTAGATTCTTTGAAATATTTATTGCACTTGTATTATCACAAAATATAACAACTGGTTCTTTGATCTCAACCTTCATGCCTTCCAATAACTATTTGAACCAAACAATATTAGAGTAGTTTACTACTGCAGCAACATATTTTGCTTCTGTTGTGGATTGGGATGTGCAATTTTGCTTTTTACTGGTCCAAGATACCAACCTCTTGCCAAGAAAGAATGCTCCACCACTTGTACTTTTTCTGTCATCAATATTTCCTGCCCAATCAACATCAGTAAACACTTTTAAGTCTAGATTGCCTCCAAATTTATACCACAAGCCATAATCTTCAGTTCCTTTCAAGTATCTCAAGATTCTTTTGATTGCCATCATATGATTTTCTCTTAGTTTTGCTAAGAATCTTGCTACTATACCAACTGCTAAGGCAATATCAAGCCTTGTATGAACTACAAACTGTAATTTTCCAATCATTGATCTGTATAAGTGTTAGCTTGTGGTGACTAATTAGGAAAGTACTATCCAGGAAAGTACTGTACACTTTTCCTCCCGACCTCATCAGGGTTCGGGGCCGGGCCAGGCCCCAAGCGAGGGTTTGGGGGCGGCAGCCCCCAAGAGCAAGGGTTCGGGGGCGCAGCCCCCGAGGAAATTTTTTTTTGAGGCCGACTACTTTTCGGTTATTTGGGCCGACTACTTATAACTCATTCTAACCCTAAAGCAAAAAAATATTGTATAATATGGCTTAGGGTTAGGGATTTTCATTATGTATAATTTTAGTACTTGCGGCTGAATTGGGCTGTAAGGGATTACGGATTGTAATCAGGTTGTAATCACTGGATAATAATAATATTGGACTCGCTGTTGGTGGATGTAGCCCAGGGATTGGGTGAACCACGTTAAATCTGTGTGTCTTGTGTTCTATTCTGTGTGGTTTATTATTTTCTGATATTAGTTATATTTGCACATAATTGTTATTTCTGCCTTGTTAATCCTAACAAGTGGTATCAGAGCGAGGTTATTTCGTTCGTTCTTTCATCTATTCTCTGAAGCAGGTCTCACAAGTTAGTGGGAGAGTCTCTTGGTTAAGTGGGAGAAATGGCAGACGAGGGTAGGCTGAAGGTTGATAATTTTAATGGGCAGAACTTCCAGTTATGGAAGATGCAAATGGAGGATTATCTCTATCAGAAGGATCTATGGAAGCCATTAGAGGGAGTAGCCAAGAAAGAGCAATCAATGTCTCAGGAGGATTGGGATATTTTGGATAGGAAGGCACTGGGGAGTATTCGTCTATGCCTGGCACAATCGGTGGCATTCAATATTACTAAAGCAAAGACAGCTAAAGATCTGATGGAAACCCTAGCGAAGTTGTATGAAAAGCCTTCAGCTTCAAACAAGGTATTTCTTATGAAGCATTTATTTAATATGAAAATGGTAGAAGGTGGATCAGTTATTGATCATTTGAATGAGTTTAATACAGTTACAAGTCAATTAACCTCAGTTAAAATTACTTTTGATGAAGAGGTTATGGCTCTCTTGATTTTGTGTTCTTTGCCAGAAAGCTGGAATGGCTTGGTAATGGCTGTTAGTAATTCTATTTCTGGTTCTAATACCCTAAAGTATGATGATGTTATTGGTGTTATATTGAGTGAGGAAATTCATAGGAAAAGCTCAGGGGCATCCACATCGGGTAGTGTATTGAACACAGAAAGCAGAGGCAGAACAAGAGATAGAGGAAACAACTCTGAAAATCGTGGGAAATCAACAGGAAAATCAAAGGGAAAGAGGTCTGAATCTAAAGGGCCAAATGATTACTGGTACTGTGGAAAACTAGGTCATAAGAAGAAAGATTGTTGGTCTCGGAAGAAAGATCAAGGAGACAAAAATGATGGAAACAAGGAGGCAAATGTGGTAAGTAACAAATCAAAAGAGGATGCTTTGCTCTTATCCTTAGAAAGTATTGATGATTCATGGGTTTTAGATTCTGGGGCTTCATTTCATGCTACACCCCATAGAAGTTATTTTATTGATTATGTCCAAGGGGATTTTGGGCTAGTTTATTTGGGAGATAATGAACCCTGTCAGATTGTTGGAAAGGGAAAAATTAAGATTAAGTTGTAGAATGGGAATCATTGGCTACTACAAGAGGTAAGACATGTTCCAAGGCTGAGTAGGAATTTAATTTCAGCAGGGCAACTGGGTGATGAGGGTTGCACAGTTACTTTTAATGATAAAAATTGGAAGGTTTCAAAAGGTTCCTTAGTAGTAGCAAAAGGTGTGAAAGTAGGCACCTTATATCTTTGTACAGGTCATACTGTTCCTTCTACTTTAATTGTTTCAGAAGATAATGAATGTTCAGGAACAATGGCTGTAGTTGAGCAGGAAGAACATCAAACTGTTGCTATAGATTCTGACACAGCACTGTGGCACAATAGACTCGGGCACATGAGTGAAAAAGGTATGAAATTAATTCATTCAAAGAAAGTTTTACCTGGTCTGAAATGTGTCAATATGGATTTCTGTGAAAGTTGTGTTTATGGAAAATAAAAGAGAGTTAGTTTTGTGAAGAGTGGGAAGGAAAAGAAAAATGAGAGATTAGAGCTTGCGCATACAGATGTATGGGGACCAGCTCAAGTATCTTCTCTTGGTGGCTCTTTGTATTATGTTACATTTATAGATGATGTAATAAGAAAAGTATGGATTTATTTCCTTAGACAAAAATCTGATGTATTTCAAACTTTTAAGAAATGGAAATGCTTGGTTGAGAATGAAACTGGTAAAAAGTTAAAATGTCTCAGATCTGATAATGGTGGTGAGTATTGCAGCATAGAATTTGAAGAATATTATTCCTCTAATGGTATTCGTAGGCAGAAAACTGTACCAAGGACTCCACAAGAAAATGGAGTGGCTAAACGCATGAACAAGACAATAATGGAGCGTGCAAGGAGTATGAGGTTGCATGCTAGGCTGCCCAAAAATATGTGGGCAGAGGCAGTGAACACTGCTATTTATTTAATCAATAGAAGCCCCTCTACTCCTTTGGACTGTGGTATTCCACAGGAAGCATGGAGTGGTAAGAAGGTGAGTTATTCTTTTCTCAAAACCTTTGGTTGTGAAGCTTTTGCACTTATAGATTCTAAAAATAGAACCAAGCTGGAAGCTAAGTCAAAGAAATGTGTATTTGTTGGGTATGGCATTGATGAATTTGGTTATAGGCTTTGGGATTTTGAAAATCATAAAATTGTAAGAAGCAGGGATGTCATATTCAATGAGAAAGTATTGTACAAAGATCTGTTGCTGCAGCATGAGAAGAAAGAAAATGACTATGTAGTACTGGATGATACTCCACAAGTTCATGTTCTAGTAGTTCCTTATGCTCCGCAACAATAGCAACAACAAATACCACACACCCCAGTGAGTGTTAGACGGTCAACAAGGCTAAGTAAACCTCCAGAAAGATTTTCTCCATCTTTGTATTCTATTCTGTTAACAGATGCTGGTGAACCTGAATGTTATAATGAAGCTGTGCAGGTGGATACAAAGCTTCAGTGGGAGTCTGCAATGACAGATGAAATGGACTCTTTGCTGAAAAATCAGACATGGGATTTATGTAAGTTACCTGCAGGTAAAAGGGCTTTACAGAATAAATGGGTTTACAGGATAAAAGAAGAGGATGGAGGTATGAAAAGATTTAAAGCCAGATTAGTCGTAAAAGGATTTGCACAAAAATATGGTATTGATTTTGATGAGATATTTTCTCCAGTTGTTAAAATGACTTCTATTCGTACTGTTTTAAGTATTGTGGCTACTGAAGATTTGCATTTAGAGCAACTTGATGTTAAAACAGCCTTTCTTCATGGTGATTTGGATGAAGAAATATATATGGTTCAGCCACAAGGATTTGAGGTCAAGGGTAAGGAGAATTTGGTGTGCAGATTGCAGAAAAGTCTATATGGCTTGAAGCAAGCACCTCGGCAATGGTATATTAAATTTGACACTTTTATGAATAGGCATGGATATAGTCGGTGTCATTCTGACCATTGTGTTTATTTTAAAAGGTTGGATGATGACAGCTACATTATTTTATGTTTATATGTTGATGATATGCTTGTAGCTGGGTCTAACATGGATCACATTAAGGGGTTGAAACAACAGTTAGCAAAATCTTTTGCTATGAAGGATTTGGGGGCAGCAAAACAAATCTTTGGTATGAAAATTTATAGAGATAGGAAAAATAAGAAATTGTCTCTATCTCAGGCTGATTATATTGAGAAGGTGTTGCAACGTTTCTCTATGGAAAATGCCAAAGCTGTTAGCACACCTTTGCCTGGTCATTTGAAATTGACTAAGGATATGTGTCCCAAGACACCAAAAGAAGAGACTAAAATGTCTAAGGTACCTTATGCTTCAGCTGTAGGGAGCTTAATGTATGCTATGGTATGTACTAGGCCAGATATTGCACACGTAGTGGGAGTCGTTAGCCGTTATATGAGTAACCCTGGTATTGAGCATTGGAATGCAGTCAAATGGATTCTCAGATATTTGAGAGGCACATCCAGTAAGTGTTTACACTTTGGGGGTTCTACTACTACTGTACAAGGCTATGTTGACTCGGATTTGGCAGGAGATATAGATAGCAGGTGGAGTACTACAGGTTATATATTTACTGTTGGTGGGATAGCAGTGAGTTGGATTTCTCGACTACAAAAGGTGGTTGCTTTATCCACTACAGAGGCAGAGTATGTTGCTGCTACAGAGGTAGCCAAGGAGATGATATGGCTTCAATTCTTCATGGAAGAATTGGGACATCCACAAAAGGATAATTTTCTACATACAGATAGCCAAAGTGCCATTCATCTTGCAAAGAATTCTGCTTTGCACTTAAAAACAAAACACATACAGTTGCGGTGCCATTTCATTCGATCAGTTTTGGATGATGGACAGTTAAGGCTGGAAAAGATTCATACTGATGATAATCTAGCAGATATGTTTACAAAGGTAGTAACAAGGGAGAAGTTGAACTCATGTTCAGCTTCAATTGGTCTTCTAGACTGAACAAAATAAAGGAACAACTGAGTCCAAGGTGGTTCAATTCAGTGGGAGCCTCATGTGGGTAGCGGTATTGCTACAGGATCAGTCTCCAAGTGGGAGGTTTTTTAGTATAGTGTGGATACTGATCAGTCACCAAGTGGGAGATTGTTAGCTTATGGTAACTAATCAGGAAAGTACTATCTAGGAAAGTACTGTACACTTTTCCTCCCGACCTCGTCGGGGTTCGGGGCCGGGCCGGGCCCCGAGCGAGGGTTTGGGGGTGGCAGCCCCCAAGAGCAGGGGTTCGGGGGCGCAGCCCCCAAGGAAATTTTTTTTTGAGGCCGACTACTTTTCAGTTATTTGGGCCGACTACTTATAACTCATTCTAACCCTAAAGTGGAAAAATATTGTATAATATGGCTTAGGGTTAGGGATTTTCATTATGTATGATTTTAGTACTTGCGGTAGAATTGGGCTGTAAGGGATTATAGATTGTAATCAGGTTGTAATCACTGGATAATAATAATATTGGACTCGTTGTTGGTGGACGTAGCCCAGGGATTGGGTGAACCACGTTAAATCTGTGTGTCTTGTGTTCTATTCTGTGTGGTTTATTATTTTCTGATATTAGTTATATTTGCACATAATTGTTATTTATGCCTTGTTAATCCTAACAATAAGGTTTGATCTACTTCTTTTGAATCATCATTTTTGGTAAGCTTCAGTCTAGTACACATGGGGGTACCAACTGGTTTTGCATCTTCCATACCAAACTTCTTAAGTATTTCCTTGATGTATTTAGACTGAGTAATGTAGATACCATTCTTGCTCTGCTAAATTTGAAGATCAACAAAAAACTTTATCTGACCAAACATAGACATTTCAAATTCTTTGTTCATTTGCTCTGAAAATTATTTGCATTGATCATCATTACTTGTAAACACAGTATCATCCACAAATATTTCTACCAATACAATTCTATTATCTGGTCGTTCCTTGATGTACAAACTATTGTTATCATTAGCTCTTTTGAAACCAATCTGAATAAGATAGTTATGCAATCTTTCATACCATACTCTAGGGGCTTGTTTCAGACCATACAATACTTTGTGTAACTTGTAGACCATATCCTTTTTGTCTGGATCAAAAAAACCTTCAGGTTGCTCAATGTAGACTTCTTCATCAAGAATACCATTGAGAAATGCAAATTTTACATCCATTTGATATACCTTAAATCCTTTATGTGCTGCATATGCAAGTAGAGTTCTTACACCTTCTAATCTTGCAACAGGAGCAAAAGTCTCTCCATAATCTATACCTTCTTCTTGAGAATACCCTTTACACACTAATCTAGCTTTGTTTTTAGATACTTGACCATCTTCATTCAGCTTGTTCCTGAATACCCATTTTGTTCCAATTACATTTTTGTCTTTAGGCCTAGGTACAAGAGTCCATGTCTTGTTTTTCTCTATTTGTTCTATTTCTTCATTCATAGCCTCAATCCAACTTTTATTTTCCAATGCATTTTTAACATTTTTAGGTTCAAAGTCAGCAAGTAAACATGTACCTTTCAGTTTACTTCTTGTCACGGTACCATCTGATTTGTTTCCAATAATCTGATCTGGTGTATGATGCTTCCTGACATACTTGGCCAATACAGGTTCCTTGCTTCTTGAATGAGTTACATTGTCATCTTCTTGAATTTCATCTTTAGGTTCAGTTTTCTCGGGCTCGGTAGATATTCACTTGGTAGCTTCAGGCTGAGACTCAGTTTCTTGTGACTCAGTTTGAATTTCTTCTTGTGACTCAGTTACTGTACTGGGCTTGGTAGATGCAGTTTCCTTATTGACAGATGTGTCTGGCAATGTATCAGGTTAAATGTAAACAAATCTTTTGTAATCCTCTGGTTCCTTTTTGCTTTCTTCTTCAGTCTTTTCTGTAAACTCATCAAATTTCACATGTGCGCTTTCTATGATTTTGTGAGTAGACAAATTCAGACATCTATATGCTTTACTTTTGCAAGAATATCCCAAAAATATTCCTTCATCACTTTTTACATCAAATTTTCCTTTTCTAGATTCTTTTAAGATGTAACATTTACTACCAAATACTTTCAGGTAACTTACATTGGGTTTATAGCCATACCATAACTCATAAGGAGTTTTGAATGTGTCTTTCCTCAACTGTACTTAGTTCAAGGTATGAACTGCAGTGCTAATAGCTTCCTTCCAGTATTTCATAGCAATGTTCTTTTTAATCATTAGAGTCCTTGCACAATCCATGATAGATCTATTCCTTCTTTCATCTATTCCATTTTGCTCAGGAGTTCTTGGGGCTGATACCTGTCTTTTGATTCCTCTTTCAATGCAGAAATTATTGAATTCATGGGAGATGAATTCACCACCTCTGTCTGATCTCAAGCACTTCATTCTTTTTCCTATTTTCTTTTCTACTCTTGCCAGATACCATTTGAATTTCTCAAATGCCTCTGATTTTTCTCTTAAATACATAACAGTCATCATTCTAGAGTAATCATCAACAAATAGAATAAATAATTTTTCTCCAGTATAGCTTTCAACTCCAATAGGTCCACATAAATCAGTATGCACAATATCCAAAATATCTTCAGACTGATAGCTTTTAATTTTAAAGCTAGTCTTTCCCATTTTACCAATCTGACAATTCTTGCATAGACCAACATCAGGTTTCTTCAAAGTAGGAATACCTCTTACTTTCTTGAATTTGCTTATTTTCACCATATTATCAAAATTTACATGACATAACCTTTTGTGCCATAACCAACTTTCTTCAATTTGAGCAATAAAACATGAGCATTCACCAAGATCAAGATAAAACAGGTTACCTTTGGTTTGTTTGCCTGAACCAATCAGTTTTCCTTTGTCATCCAACAGTCTTTCTTTGCCATCCATGAATTCAACCTTGAATCCAATGTTGATTAGTTGTGCTACACTTAGAAGAGTATGCTTTAGTCCTTCAACCCAATATGCATTATCACATACAAGTTCTTTGGTTAATGAAATTCATCCTCTTCCTTTTATACAAGAAGGTTCATTATTTCCAAACCTTACATTACCACCATCATAGTCTTCAAGGTGTTCAAACTTTGTTCTGTCACCAGTCATATGATGTGAGCATCCACTATCTATAATCCATGTATCATTTTTGCTTATATGGGAGATAAGTGCCATCTCATCTTCATCTTCATCAAATTCATCTTTTATAGCAATGAAGACAATTTCTTTTTCACTATCATCAGAATCCTTAGCCAAAAAACATGTTTTCTTACCTTTATCCTTGAATGACTTGAAATTCTTCTTGGCATTGTACTTGTGACCTTTCTTCTCATCCTTGCTTTGCTTATTTGGGCCCCTAGCTACAATATGACCAATTTCTTCACATGAGAAATAGATTAAAGGAGTTTTACCTTTGTATTTACCTCTGCCTCTAGTATATTTATTTGCAAGTAATGCTTCAATAACTTCAAGATCACTATCTGAACTTTCCTCTGATTCTTCTTCACTTTCTGATTGGATTTTCTTGCCCTTCTTAAGTGAAAGTTTGGCCTCAAATGCTGATTCAATATTTTTAGAAGTTGGAACATAGTTGTCATAGTTATCCAATTCAAAAGCTGTCAATCTTCCAACTAAGGCATCCAAAGTTATATTGTGATTTTGTTCACATCTTCTTTCTTGAATAGTAGATACTCTTATTACATAGATAGGAAGCAATGTTCTAAGAACCTTGCTTATAACAGTTTCATCATCAATTTTTCCTCTAGAAGCTCTGATTGCACTAATACTCACCTTGATTCTTTCAACATATTTTGCAATGTTTTCATCTTCTTTCATCTTCATCTGATCAAACTGTCCTCTTAGGATTTCTGCTTTGGCTCTCTTCACACTGTCATCACCACCATAAATTTTCTTCAGCTTGTTCCACATTTCATAAGCAGTTGTGCAGTCTTTGATCTCATCAAATTCTTCATAGCTAAGAGCTGATGCAATGTCTATCATCATGGTGTTATGGTTCTTTTTCTCTGCAATGTCTTCAATAGTTAATGTGCCAGTAGGAACTGTATATTCTTGATTAATATATTTGCATCCTGAGTCACCAATGGAAGCCAGATGAAGTCTCATGAGACCTTGCCATGCTGAAAAGTTATCTCTATTAAGCCTTGGAATTTCTCTCTTGTAAGACATCTTGATCTTTAGCTTAGGTCCTTGAAACCCTTCCTGAAAGCACCAAAAGCTCTGATACCAATTATTGGAAATATAGATGTAGTAACTAAGAGGGGGGGTGAATCAGTTAACCATAAATTTTCTTTCCACAGATCCCTTAGATGTCTTGTTAAATCATTTGCTGCTGTTATTCGACAAACATACAAAAAAATGCTGAAACTCAGTTATTGTAGCGAGTATTAATTATAACCATTCTTAAGCATTCATCAGTGATTAACATACATGAATAAAGAAAATAACATGAACACAATAGACACTAGATTTAATGTGGAAACCCGATATGGGAAAAACCACCAATGTAACTAGTTACTATTTTTCACTCTTCTGAAGTGATGCCCTATTAGGAGCCAACCCGGTAAAAGGTTACAAAACACACTGTTAGGTGTGACCTTGTTAGAGGATTTAATCACCCTGTTAGGAGTGGCCTTGTAAGAGGTCTTGAAATAATTCAATAGAACTGTCACCTTGTTAGAGGATTTACAAAATGGTTGTTAAACCAACTTGGTTAGGAGATTTTGAAATCACTTCTACAATGGTAAGAAAGTAACAATGAAATGACCTGAATAATGATGCAACTGAATTGCTAAATATAGATCTCTATTCTGCTTCACTAGATCCTTCCTGATCAAAATATATCTCTGCTGCTCCTCAAGGATATCTAATCATCCTTCAAAATTCGCTCACACTTTCCTTCTTTTTCACTTCCACACTTTTAATTCACAACTTGACCTTCTATATATACCATTCAAATTGTCCATTTAGATTTTCAAGTCGGCACTAATAACATTACTAATCATTACAACAGTCGGCTGGAATAATCAAACTTTATTTCTCAAATTAACAAAATCCTTTACTGAGCCGACCTTGCTCGGTAAACACTAATCCGAAAAGATTTCCTTTGGTGACCGAGAGAACTCGATAAGCACTGTGAATTCTGTAACATCCTTTGGAGACTGAGTGAACTCAGTAAACACTAACTTTCCTTCATTAACCGTGGAAGCTCGGTTAACACTATTTTCTACCATACTTTTTCTTTGACACCCGAGATATCTCGGTAGACACTGCAAACCGCCTGCTAACTGACTGAGCTTGGTAAATACTGGGAACTACTTTGTTGACCGACTGAGCTTGATAAATAATATGACATTTGTGTGACATCAAAGACAACACACAATTAATCCAACAAACTGTAAGTACAGACAATTATATAGTAGCTTGTGTCAGCAATGTTCCTGACAGAGTTACAGGTAGTGTTATGTGTATGGTTGTCCATACAGTTGTCTTATGGGCATGCACCCTAGGATATATGTTGAAGACATGTTAGTGATTTTTTAGTTATGAACACATAGTCTAATGATGAATGCAAGTGAAGTTATGCAGTCGCTATTCACCAGTAGCAGTTTCTTGTGTTTGTTCAGAAGAGCCGATAGAGATTTTATTGTTTCTTGAGTTGCACCTATCTTGAGGATATGCACCCTTGGATTTAAGCTTGGAGAAGTGTTATTAATGTTTGGTTAAGAGTGCATAAGTTAATTCAGCTTACAGAGAAAGTTCCAGTTGTTTTGGTAGAGCTGATAGTGTGTGGTGTGCGTCTATAATTATTTTATTAGATAGGTCCCAGAATGAGTTGCGTGCATAATAGAGCTGACATAATGTTTGTTGGAGTTTATTATGGTTTCTCTAATATGATTTCAAGGTGGTTCTAATAGACCAACTTGATTATATCATTTGGAGGAAAGATATTTATAGGCAGTCATTTGTGATTGCTTGAGTGTGGTTCATGGTTGATTAAGTAGAGCAGAGCAGAGTGAAAGTGTTGAACCATCAGAAGAAGGTCTATGTGACCAAGTAGAGAATGTGTGATATTCATTAGAGCTGATCCAGATAGCAGGTTAAAGCACAGTTCACCAAGATCCAGAATAGTGTGTATCTATTATTCAGAAGGTTGTAGCCTTTGCCCATTTGAGCAATGAGCTCTCGGACAGTGCATCCTCTCCCCTAATAGGGAAAATTGTAAAAAACTCCTAACAAAGTATGACCCTTAACCAGGTCTACTGTACTTAATATATTGTAAAACTACTCCTAACAGGGTATTTAGTCCCATCATGGTTTTTACCTATTTGGGTTTCCCCGTAACCAAAATATTAGTGTTGTGTTCAAGTGTTCTTTCATTGTGTTTATGATTTATGTTTAAGTATACTTAATTGGATAAAGAATTGAAACTTGTAGATAACTGATTCACCCCCCCCCCCCCCCCCCTCTCAATTATCTCTTGGGACTATTCCTAACAAACCCAAAGTGGGATACAATTGCTTTTGCCATAATAATCGAACCCACTATAAAATAAAATACATTCATCCTTAATGGGGTGAATGATGGAAAAACTTGAGAATGATAATCTCCTCTAGTAGTCTTTCAAGATTGTGCAAAATCATGTTTTTATGCATGTGGGAGACCTCTGTAATGGGGGATAGACTCAAGTATTTTTGAATGGAATCCTTACTAGAACCTAGTTAAGTAGTAAGTCACCTTTTTCAGCCATGTTGAACCAAATTGACCTTAAGTAGATTTTTTGGAATCTCTTCTTGTGCAAGACTTGTCAAAACATGTACTCAATGTTTAACTACTAGGACTATTGATTGAAGTGAGTGTTTTACTTGTAATTTTTTTTGTTGCATTCAAGTTTCATGTTAAAAGTGTCATCAAAATAACCTTAAGATCAAGATTTCAAAGTTTGTCATCAAGGATCCCAGGTCCTTAGAACAAAGATATCACAATCAAACATCAACAAGTCTTAATCATAGAAATGAGTCTTTCTCTATCAGACTTCAATTCAAAAGACACACTTTAATCTTAGAATCACTAATACAAAAATTTGAACCACACTCCAAACACTTCAAATCAATAGTAATATGTCTCTTCCATACCCTTTTGGTCAAAGACCACTCATCGGATCTCAAACAAGGAACAACCCAGATGACATATACTTCAATTCATTTCCTCCATACAAAGAAGAACAAGAAACCAACTACTATGATGACATAGACCCATTTGTCTATTCAAAAATTTTCACTGAGATGACACAACAACAATTGAATACTTATATCCTTATACAACAAATTAGAGAACTGTGAACCCAGATAGCTGACATTAAAAGCCAGAGAGAACTAAAGTCTTACACCAAAAACAACTCATATCCATACCATGTTGATCAATCAATCTATATGCCTCTGATCAAATCACATCTCAATGAACATCCTCTTGCTTCCTCAAATCCACCTCAAGGATTTCCCAAAAAAACACAATTGCAAATATGTCATCCTTTGGACATCAATCAAGCATGATCAATAGGAAATAGATTATACCACATGTTCAATAAAAAAATTCTTCACAACATGAAAATTTTAATGTGGTCTCACCAACAAGATCGCTCAAGCAACAAAATTTCCAATCTAGTCCTTTATATCGTCTGTGTAACAAACTAGCTCATAATCATCATCTTATTGTTTAACACAATCAAAATCATCTACCCATTCTAGAAATGGAACATTCCAAAATAATCACACCAATGACACATATGCCTCCATTGAAGAAGTTGTCCCTCAAGAATCCTCCATATTTCCCACCAGTCCTTCATCTCCTGAAGCATCATAAGAGAAATCTTATCTATTTTCATCCAATGACATATCAAGTGATGAGACCTCCCAAGGGCTATCCACGGTGAATTTCCAAGACAATGCCTTCTTTCATGATATAATTCCCTTCTACAATTCAGCAATCCTAGATCCAATGCCACCATATGCTCTATTCCCAGATAAATCTACCCAAGAGAGTCCCATTTAGAGTCCTCCTTCATGTAAAAACATTGAACCCTTCCAAGAATCCATTATACATGTCCAAAATCATATCCCATGTCAAGAGGGTGATGCAAAGCATGAAGAAATGAGTCCTTAAATAAATCAAGATCAAGATCCCACCAATCACCAAAATTGTCCAATTTTTTACCAATATCCTATCTTCCTAGAATTTAATAATTATCCTACCATCCATGTTCATCCTATCAATGAGGATTCCCCTCTATTACAAGAATAAAGTTTACCTCCAAGTCTCATGGACCTTCCACTTCCTATTCCCAAGAAAGATTGTGTCATCCCTTCCATTATTACCAATGATGCTATTAATATTCAAGATCAAGCCACCCTTAAATAGAGTCAAATAATCCCCTTCCAAGTCAAGATCAAAGTATCCCTTCACATTAATTCCACCACAAGATCCCATCATCCCTCTATATACTCCTCTTGAGCCTACCATTCCTTCATCTCCATGTCTCAATCCTCCATGTTTTCCACAGGATCCTATCCTACCAAATGACCATGTCATTCCTCCTATTCCATCTCATGATCCCATCATTCCTCCCGATCCCCCTTATGATCCAAGCACATCTAAACAAGTTGTTCATGAACCCCATCCATGTCAAATGGGTTCCTCCACTTCCATCCAGCCTAGTTTGTTTCATGGTCATATTGTTCCCTCTATACCATGTCTACGTGAAAATAGACTCACATCTTGTAGAAAGTCTCCTATTGCTCAAAAGCATTATCAAGTCAAAGGGTTAATAATTCATAAACAAAGTATATCAAAACCCTTCCATGTCAAAGAGAATTATAAAGGTCGTCATCTTACTTTCAAAGTAAACTCTCAAGGCATCAATACCCCTTTCAAATCCAAATCCAAGTGTATACCTCCCCCTTCACCCCTTCCCTCCATCTTAGGTCCATATATTCCTCCATCTAATAGTTTACAATCCACTTATCCTTTCCTAAATCAAGATCAACAAAGGCACACATCTTGGAGAACCTTCCACCCATCAAAAAAGCCTCCATATCATTCCTATCCATCCATAAACCCCAATACCTTGGCAAGAAACTTGGATGCCAAGCATAAAATTTGCAAGTCCAAAAATCCACATTTATCAAGGAATCAACATGTCCAATCTAATCAACATGTAGATATAAAGAAAAGAGAAATATCTAAAAGGCCACAAAGGCCCATTAAACAAAAATAAAATTCAAAGACAATGTGGGTTCCTAAATCCCTCGTTAAAGCAATGAGTTCTATAAAATCACAAAGAAAATAAATATCAAAGACAATGTGGGTTCCTAAATCCCTCATTAAAGCAATGTGTTCTAAAGAATCACAAAGCAAAGAAATATCAAATACAATGTGGGTTCTGTTGGTACTCAAAATGCAATTTTGAGGTACCATGTAAAACGCTTGCTAAAGTGCTCCTTTTGGTCCAAAATGCACATGTGAAAAGGGTGTCTCCGAGTCCTGTAATGAGTGGAGAATGATTTGATACATGTGGCAGCAGTGATGAGCTAGCCAATTCGAGCTTCCCATGCCCTTGTGGGCCCACCTGGAGGTGTGCGCCAGCTTGGATATAAAGCCAATATTTTGAAAGGAGGTAGGCGTGAAAGTTGTGTGTATGCGCAATACTAATATCCCACATTTGCTGGGTTAAGTTTTTTTTTAAAATTTAAATGTGCCAGCACTCAATATGCATTGTGAATAAGAAAGCCCATAAGCTATTGGCAGGCCCTCTTAAGTTGGAGGTTTCTGGCGCGACGGGTCCCACCATATTTTGAAGCGAAATTCAAAAGAGGTTTTAAAACGTTCAAAACTAATAGTCCCACATTCACGCGAAAACAAGTGTTTAATAGCTTTATAAGAAAATCCACTCCGAGTGAAGGTAACTTGAAATTGAGGAGGCTCTGCCTGTCTGTGTGACCACCTTACAGCTCACCTCAGTTTTCGTGCATGCACCCTCTTGGAGTCTAGTTGGCGGTTGGATGGCAAGTGGGCCTCGAGATATGTGCAGGGTTGCTGACAAGTTGTGGTTTGTGCAGGGATGCCGACCTCGAGATATGTGCAATATCCAATGGTGGTCGCATGATCTCATGGGCCATTTCTGGCCCATGCGATCATGCGTCAGGTTGACACATGGTCACTGGCCAGTGAGGTGACACCTAGGTCAGTGATGTAGGAGACATGTGGCAATCAAAGTGGACACGTGGTGATCGTTCGCCAGTTCACGGGATTAAACCGGCGGTCAAACAAAGATTTCACGACTCAGCGGTGGTGGTTTGTTGATTGCGTTTGCCAGTTCGCCAGTTAGTTGGCGGTTAACCCAAATAATCTGGAGAATCAGAGATAAGCTATTCACCAGTTCTCCTAATTTCTAGTAGTTAGTCCATGACATTTAGAGAATTGGAGAATGGGCTTAGTCGCCCATTCTCCAAATGGTAATCAGGGTTAAAGTCTTATTCTGAGATTTTGAGAATGGTTATTTCGCCGAATCGCCAGTGTTAACCACAGTTAAAGACATCACTTGGAGATCACGAGAATGCACATGGTCGCTAGTTCTCCCAATCAATGGGTTGCCTGAGGTTTTTCTATGCATCAAGTCAGATGGTGACACATGGTGCACGGTTGGAGCCCTGGGGAGATATAAGGAGAAATAAAATATTTTTATAATAATATTTTATTTGTGCATACGGTCAATTCTCAAATTTGAAAATCAAATTTAAATGATAATTTTATATAGTTTAGACTATAGAAGATTTTAATTTCTTCAAAATGTCATTTAGTGCACATTTTTACAGGCCAGGGCCTGATTTTTCAAACTGATGTTGGAGGGGCAATTTTTATCTAAAATATCAAGTATTATATACCGCCGGAAAGGTGAGAGAATGAGGAATCCATTTCTGAGGTCAATTTCAGTGTAGGTCTAATTGGTTTCGAGATATTTGTAGTTGAAAGAAATAGGGGGCCAGGAAGATATTTTGGAAATATCTGATTTGTTGTATCCGGTGACTCATGAGCTTGTTTGAGGAGATGAAAATAGGTGTTCTCAGGAGAAAAGAGTAGATGGTTCATTCAGTTCAGAGGGATGATTCATCAAATGAAGAAATCGTCAAGTGTCCTCTCTTGTTTCCTTTTGGAATGTTCCCCTTCTCCTTCTTATTCTGATTTTGATTCTTTGTAGAGGGTTCTGAATTTTGGTTCTCCCAGGGAGAAATCCAATGCAAGTTCCATTAATGCAAGCTTGGTTCTAAACTTACTATTTTAGCCTAAGTGTAATGTTAATTTGAGTGTATTGAAATAGGTTTTATCAATGAAATAAGACTGGAATCTCATTGCAAGTATTCTGATGTCTCTTTGTGTTTTGGAGATTCTTATGAATTGGATTTGTAAGGCAATGTCCAATTTGTCATTTACAAGGTAGACTATGAGTTTTTTCATAAGTTTCCTTCAAGGAGAGAGTAAATCTGGATGGATAATCTCTAAGAATTTGAATAATGTATAGATTTGATGATCATGTGTTTGTAGAGAAAATGGTAGTTTGTAAGGCAGGGTATTGATTTTAGGTGTTTTTGAATTGATGAAGTTTTGTGGATGTTTTCTCAATTTGATTTTGCACCCTAGGATAAGGCACTGGATTTACACCAGACTTGCATCCAAATCTTTAAAATTTATTCAACTTTACTTTCTTGTTGTTAAGAGTGTTCATGTTTGATTGTATTCAAGAAATACAATTCATTTGATGATTCCTTGAAGAATGAATCACTGGGTTAGCCTACCTGAGCTCAAAGCTCGAAGAGAAGGAGTTTATCCTTGTTGTCACGTTGGCCATTTTCCTAGTTCTTAGCAGATCATACAAGTGAGATCCTGTATAAGACTGGTTGAGTCAAACTCCCATGTTTTATAAGTCTGAGAACTATCCACTATTTTTCATATCTGCATAAAGGGTTTTAGCTAGTGAGTTATAAGTATGCAGATCTTATCATGTTTTAGGTGCACCCGCCTGAGTGTGTGGAACTCAAAGCAGAAGGAGGATTGAATCCTCATTAATTAGTATTTTCTTGCCCCTCAGTTTGCATGAACATGTAGATTTGTGTTGCTAGATGAAGATTCCCGGGTCTAGGTTTTCATATTTCTCTTTTGAAGTTAAGGGATACAAGAAAAATGGCTAACAAATTGGTGACTCTGCTGGGGAAGCAATAAATGATAGCAAGTTGAAGATGTTCAATTCCTTGCTTTGCTAAATTATCCCAGGGTCCGATCCAGTTTGGATATAGAGTCTATTCTTTTCAAATTGTTATATGATCTCATTGAATGTGAGTGGCGACTCTGGCATCTCTGTCTGATCAGTGAATTGTAATCAAAGTATTAATATATTTGCGGTCCTGACAAATAGTTAGTATTTTATTACGGTTGTGTTGTCTTTTTTGGTTTTGAAGATGGTTCAGATTTGAGAAAATCTCTCAGCTGATTCAGATTCTGTCCTCTGAAAAGAGGTGGCGGCTCTACAAAGTTTTGGAAGGTGATTTGAAGGAGGTTTCAGATCATTTTTTTTTACTCCAGCAATAGCACTTCTAGGTAATTTTCATCAAAGTACAAAATTAGTCCCTAAATAGGTGAATCAGTCACTAAATAAAAGGGAAATTAGTTTGAAGGTTTGAGTCATATTTCTGGATAGAAGATTCAGTTGCTAAGGAAAATCAGAAGTATGATATTGTTAAGTGAAGTCAGTGGTTGCATAAAGTCAGACAGAAATCTTTGTGACTGAATATGATGTGTGGATCAAACAAATGGTTAAAATGGAAATTCCAGCATTCATGAAGCAATATATGTTTTCTAAATCTAAAATTTATGAGCAAGACCTTGAAAGTGCTAATATAGAAAGAGATTTTGCATTGAATTGGCAAAGAGTCTAGGATAACGCTCTCTTGATTTTGAGAAAAAGGATAGGAGAAAGAAATAATGAGTCAGCATATTCATTTTATCAAAGGTTTTCTAATACAGTTGATAAGCTTATGGTGGACATTGACTTCCTAGAATTAGAGTGGGTGCAATTATTTGTAGAGCTTTGTGTGCCAGAATCCTGTGATTTTTCAGCTTCTTGTATAGAAGAAACAACTAAATGTGTTAGAAGATGGGTAGATGGAATTGAAAATGCTGAATCTAAACTTAGTTGTGCTGATGCTGAGTTTACTTGTGCTAATAGTGTTGATTATAATGCTGACAATGAAGTCCATGAACAACAAGACAATGAGGAAGAATCAGTAACTGGAAGTGATTCTGTTGAGTTTGTAGAGTTCCCTTATTCTCAACATGTAGATGATGATTTCTTTTTTCAACTTGAAAATGACTAATGTGAGCAACAAGAGCTTGAATATGATGCAGATGAAAGTGATAGTGAATCTTTTGCACAAAATGATATACATCAAGAAGTCTTGCCTTTTGTTTCCAACATGGAAGATGAATTTAACATTGAGCAGGGGATCAAAGAAAATGGACAAGAGGTTCGATGCTCGCTCAATAGTGAGAAGATTTCACAAGTCCTAGATGCTGATTTTCAAAGATATGCACACACATTTGATTCTAGAGTTTCATGCCCGACAGATATATGTTTTGACAAAGAGAGTATTAGCGGGGGTATGAAATGTGAAAAATATTTTGAGTTTCCTTCTCCTATTTTTGAAGTTCATGACATGCAGGTTAAGAGTACATATGATTGTGATGGATTTGCTACTGTCATGTATGATGAGTATGAAGATGTATGTGCTACTGTAGATTCAGATTATCATGAGTCTAATGTCATTGATCCTAACATATGCCATGATGCTGAAGGAAAAGATGAATCTGAATGTGTATTCTCAAATTTACAAGTAAATGATGAACCATTATTTGACAACGCTTTCCCATGTTTACAAGATGCTGATAGGAGTTATGATCAACAAGACTTCTCTGATTTATTGCAATCTAATTTTTGTTTAGAGACATTATTTTTTAGTTTGCAAACTGATGTAAAAGAAGCCTATCCTGTGGTGCAAACTAGTGTTCATAATGTGGATGTTTCCAGCCATAATGTTGAGTTGGAATGCTTCACTTTTCAGCATGGCAGTGACAATGAAGAGTGCGACAGTTTAATGTCACACAGTGATCAGTACTCATGGCATCCTGATAGCTTTCCCATACCGGATAATGGTGAGTTTGCTGACCATGTTTTGTATGCTGAAATGATGAAGAATGTGAGTATTATTAATCAAGCAGATGTGAATGATACTTACAGCTTGCCTGAGTGGGATGGAAATGAAAATCATGTATTTGATCGGGGTAAGAATTGATTTCAATTGAAAGTTTTGTAAATACTTGTACAGTTGCTTTGCTTTGTGTCGTGTGTTTGCTTTGAATAAAAGAGCCTGCTTGAGCAACCAGTTTTGAGGAGCTTGTCGGTGCCCGGTGAAGTAAGTTTTGGAGAAAGAATTGGAGTAATAAGGAGAAAGTTAGTTTTTGGGGTGGTCTACTCTTCCAAGAGATTCTGAGATTCTTGTGCTGATCTTATGCTCAACCATCCCTAGACAGAGCCAATGTTGGTACTCAAAATGCAGTTTTGAGGTACCATGTAAAACGCTTGCTAAAGTGCTCCTTTTGGTCCAAAATGCACATGTGAAAAGGGTGTCTCTGGGTCCTGTAATGAGTGGAGAATGATTTGATACCTTTTTTACATCCCATTGTTTCAAATTGAGCTTTCATTT
Organism: Chamaecyparis obtusa; assembly: GCA_027943335.1. Lineage (NCBI taxonomy): Eukaryota > Viridiplantae > Streptophyta > Pinopsida > Cupressales > Cupressaceae > Chamaecyparis > Chamaecyparis obtusa. Next base: position 98,187 of record BSBK01001861.1, read on the forward strand.
CGCATATTGAAATGGGTTTGTATCAGTTTGTTTCTAGGAGATCCTGAATGCAGAAATTGCTAAGTATGAAGGTCACTGGGAAGGGGTACTTTGTCAACTTGTAATTTGCACCCTGGAGATCCTAATCTCAATATATTTATGTCCCTGTGATCTATGCATAAAATACTTCAATGCTCCAGGATTTTGGGTCTTGACCAATCCATTTGTTAGCTTTTCCAGGCCCATTCTGTTTGCAAAAATTGAAAACTGCCTAGTTGTTTTGAATTGCAAAATCCTAGGAGTCAACTTTGCCTGCTTATAACTTTTGACCGGTCAAGCCTAATGTTGAAATTCTTGTTGCCCTGTGCTATAAACATAAAATACTATCTCTAGTCCCAGTTGGAGCTTCCTACCAATCCACCTTCTCAGTTTTTGAAGTTGATTCCATTTGCAATTTTTAGTACTTTTCTGCATATCCTGAGTTTACTTCTGCAAGTACCTATTTTCTGTGAGCTATATCTTTTGTCTGAAAGATGCCCAGATTGAATCAGTTGTGGATTCAAGTTGTAGACATCTTAACATACTTGCATTCCAGTTTGTGGCTCCTCCGGGGTCCGTTTGTTATTTTTACTAGGATGGTTGCAGTTGCAGTCTATTGTTTTCTAACGGTGGGTTAACAGAATAGAGTAAACAGAGTATATATTAATGCCAAATTGTTTGATTTACAAAGAGCTTCCAAATGCTCAGAATATCTCAATATACTTCTATATCAGACTGAACATCAAAACATTCCCTTTTGTTTTCAAAATATTCTTCCTGAAGAAAGTTCTCAAATTGTCTGGATTTCATCCGATTGATAGAAACATCAAAGAAAAATAGAATATAATAAACTGCATTAAGTAAGGTGGTTAGCGGATTGAAAAAGATGTTGGTCGCATGATCGCATGAATAAAATAATTCTCATGCGATCATGCGACAAGAGCATTAGAGGGGACCCACGTGCATTAGCTGTGATAGCAAAAGTTTTAAGGTTGTCGCATGATCGCATAAACCAAATAAGAGTTATGCGATCATGCGAAAAGGTGAAAGGAGAGGGCCCCACACAAAAAACAAGCCTATGAATATGCGTGGATGGAAAACAAAAATGGTGGGCATTTATTGAGGTCGCATGATCACAAGAGAGGAGAGAGAAGCCATGCGATCATGTGACAAGGCATTGAGAAGGCCTACGGAAGGTGGGGAAGGTCAACGATAGGGCAGAGAAGGCTGGTCGCATGATCGCAAGACCAACAATACTATCTTGCGATCATGTGACAAGGTGACACATGGCAACAGTGATGAGCTGGCCAATCCAAGCTTCCCATGCCCTTGTGGGCCCACCTGGAGGTGCGCCCCAGCTTGGATATGAAGCCAATATTTTGAAAGGAGGCAGGCATGAAGTTGTGTGTATGCGCAATACTAATATCCCACATTCATTGGGTTAAGTTTTTTTTATTTATTTAAACGCACCAACACTCAATATGCATTGTGAATAAAAAAGCCCATAGGCTATTGGCGGGCCCTCTTAAGTTGGAGGTTTCTAGCGTAGCGGGTCCCACCATATTTTGAAGCGAAATTCAAAAGAGGTTTTAAAATGTTCAAAACTAATAGTCCCACATTCAAGCGAAAATAGGTGTTTGATAGCTTTATAAGAAAATCCACTCCAAGTAAGGTAACTTGAAATTGAGGAGGCTATGCCTGTCTGTGTGACCACCCTGCTGCTTGCCTCAGTTTCTGTGCATGCACCCACTTGGAGTCTACTTGGCGATTGGATGGCAGGTGGGCCTCAAGGAAAGAAAAAATAATTTTGACAAGTTGTGGTTTGTGCAGGGTTGCTGACCTCGAGATATGTGCAATATCCAATGGTGGTCGCATGATCTCATGGGCCATTTCTGGCCCATGCGATCATGCGTCAGGCCGACACATGGCAGCTGGCCAGTGAGGTGACACCTAGGTCAGTGATGCAGGAGACATGTGGCAGTCAAAGTGGACACGTGGTGACCGTTCGCCAGTTCACAGGATTAAACCGGCGGTCAAACAAAGATTTCACGACTCAGCGGTGGTGGTTTGTTGATTGCATTCGCCAGTTAGCTGGCGGTTAACCCAAATAATTTGGAGAATTAGAGATAAGCTATTCGCTAGTTCTCCTAATTTCTAGCGGTTAGTCCATGACATTTAGAGAATTGGAGAATGGGCTTAGTCGCCCATTCTCCAAATGGTAATCAGGGTTAAAGTCTTATTCTGAGATTCTGAGAATGGTTATTTCGCCGAATCGCCAATGTTAACCGTAGTTAAAGACATCGCTTGGAGATCATGAGAATGCACATGGTCGCTAGTTCTCCCAATCAGTGGGTTACCTGAGGTTTGTCTATGCATCCAGTCAGATGGTGACACATGGCGCACGGTTGGAGCCCTGGGGAGATATAAGGAGAAATAAAATATTTTTATAATAATATTTTATTTATGCATACGGTCAATTCTCAAATTTGTAAATCAAATTTAAATGATAATTTTCTATAGTTTAGACTATAGAAGATTTTAATTTCTTCAAAATGTCATTTAGTGCACATTTTTACAGGCCAGGGCCTGATTTTTCAAACTGATGTTGGAGGGGCAATTTTTATCTAAAATATCAAGTATTATATACCGCTAGAAAGGTGAGAGAACGAGGAATCCATTTTTGAGGTCAATTTCAGTGCAGGTCTAATTGGTTTCGAGATATTTGCAGTTGAAAGAAACAGGGGGCCAGGAAGATATTTTGGAAATATCTGATTTGTTGTATCCGATGACTCATGAGCTTGTTTGAGGAGATGAAAATAGGTGTTCTCAGGAGAAAAGAGTAGATGGTTCATTCAGTTCAGAGGGATGATTCATCAGAAGAAGAAATCGTCAAGTGTCCTCTCTTGTTTCCTTTTGGAATGTTCCCCTTCTCCTTCTTATTCTGATTTTGATTCTTTGTAGAGGGTTCTAAATTTTGGTTCTCCCAGGGAGAAATCCAATGCAAGTTCCATTAATGCAAGCTTGGTTCTGAACTTACTGTTTTAGCTTAAGTGTAATGTTAATTTGAGTGTATTGAAATAGGTTTTATCAATGAAATAAGACTGGAATCTCATTGCAAGTATTTTGATGTCTCTTTGTGTTTTGGAGATTCTTATGAATTGGATTTGTAAGGCAATGTCCAATTTGTCATTTACAAGGTAGACTGTGAGTTTGTTCATAAGTTTCCTTCAAGGAGGGAGTAAATCTGGATGGATAATCTCTGAGAATTTCAATAATGTATAGATTTGATGATCATGTGTTTGCAGAGAAAATGGTAGTCTGTAAGGCAGGGTATTGATTTTAGGTGTTTTTGAATTGATGAAGTTTTGTGGATGTTTTCTCAATTTGACTCTGCACCCTGGGATAAGGCACTGGATTTACACCAGACTTGCATCCAAATCTTTAAAATTTATTCAACTTTACTTTCTTGTTGTTAAGAGTGTTCATGTTTGATTGTATTCAAGAAATACAATTCATTTGATGATTCCTTGAAGAATGAATCACTGGGTTAGCCTGTCTGAGCTCAAAGCTCGAAGAGAAGAAGGAGTTTATCCTTGTTGTCACGTTGGCCATTTTCCTAGTTCTTAGCAGATCATACAGGTGGGATCCTGTATAAGACTGGTTGAGTCAAACTCCCATGTTTTATAAGTCTGAGAACTATCCACTATTTTTCATATCTGCATAAAGGGTTTTAGCTAGTGAGTTATAAGTATGCAGATCTTATCATGTTTTAGGTGCACCCACCTAAGTGTGTGGAACTCGAAGTAGAAGGAGGATTGAATCCTCATTAATTAGTCTTTTCTTGCCAGTTTGCATGAACAAGTAGATTTGTGTTGCTAGACGAAGATCCCCGGGTCTAGGTTTTCATATTTCTCTTTTAGAGTTAAGGGATACAAAAAAAATGGCTAACATGTTCCTAAATCCCTCATTGAAGAAATGTGTTCTAAAGAACTACAAAACAAAGAAAAGTCAAGTACTATGTGGATTCCCAAGTCTCTCCTAAAAGACTTGCATATTAAAGAAAAATCAAAATTGGCATTCAAGCTTCCCAAGGTTTCCTAAAATCCACCATCCAAACAACTTCCATCCACTTAAAAGTCCATTTTGGGTCCTTATCTCTCAAAATCCAAATCCATTTCACTTCCCCATCAAATCCAAAATGCATAGCCATTCCTCCATTAAATCTAAGATCTTTTCCTCTATCACTCCAATACCCTTCAAGGTGTGTGCCAATGTTTACCTTGTCACCCTTTCCATATAATCCTACGCAAGTCTTCCAATCCATCCATTATCCAACACATATTTCCCCCTTATCCAATCCTTTGCATAAAGCCTTACCCCACTTCATCCAACCATCCATTTCATCTCCCTTTTTCATTATCCTACCAACGTCTTTGAGCACACCATCAAAAGATATGATCCATTATTACATGTCTTTCAAGAGCACTATCCAAGGAAAATAATGCATGAGTCCTTCCTCAATATCCTATCATGAGTCTACCATCTTCTCAAAAAGTAAAAAATGTCAAAAAAAAATGATAAAAGAGTTTAAAAGTCACAAAAAAAGTCAAAAAAATTGTTGTCTTGATGAAAACCTGGCAAACAGGCATCTTGGTAACACAAAAAATAAAGAGAAATAATTTTGTTCAATAGTGAAAACTTGGCAAACAGGCGCTTTGGACAAGTACCATGATGAAAACCTGACAAACATGCGTCATGTGTAAGTTATGAACTTCTTGCATTCCATATTTGGGGGCAGGTTCCATCCATCATATCACATCCCTTTCATTTCCTCCATCATCCTATGTCCCTCATATCCCTTATCATTATCCATATTTCCTTTTCCCCAACTTTGATCTTGACAAGGATAGTGAATTCCCTAGAAGTATCACATGTCCTAATCCGCTTCATGTTATTCGCATACCTTTGGTCCATGTTCCTTATCCTATACACATCCCTTTGGTCCATATCCATTATAATATCTATGTCACCTTGGTTCATATTCCCTATCTTATTGTATCCTTTAGTCCATATCCCTCATCTTGTCCATTCTTGAACTTGCTTATCCTGTCATTATCCTATCCAAATCCCTCTCTTGATCCTGATAGAAATAAAGACAAAATTCCAAACTTGTTTTCAACACCCTCTTGACATTTCCACTCCTATAAACCACATGCCATTTAGTGCACCATTTCATTACCCTATCTTGTCATGTCCAATAAGCTTGGAAGAAAAAGATTTATCCCCTCTCATGGATAGTCCTTGGCATCCGAGAGACCTTCGGTCTTCATCCTTCTACCAGTTCATCCATCAATCCATAATTTCCTTTCCTTGTTAGACACTGGGGGAAACTCAAAAAATCTAAAAACATTCAAATAATATCCTAAAAAAAATCCTTAAAAATTTAAATAATGTCCTGAGAAAATTCTAAAAAATTTAAATAATGTCCTGATAATATATCATCTTGTGTTATGGGTTTGTTTTATATTTGTATGTTATTTTCTAGAATAATATTTGCATTATAAAATGTAAAAAAAGATACCTAACACTCGTGATTATTTTAATAAATGTGTGTTCATACTTTAATATTCTGTATATATAGATTTATGTTTTGATAAAAAAAAACCATACATGTATATACCTCCATTTAAAAATAATAATAAATTAAATCAAAATAGGAATATATATTATTGGTATAATTTTTTTTGGTAAAAAAAAAGAAATATTTGAGCTACTTTTATTGGGGTGTATATACGTAAATAAATATGTGTGTGTGTGTGTCTATATATATATATATATATATATATATATATATATATATATATATATATATATATATATATATATATATATATATATATATATATATATATATATATATATATATATATATATATATATATATATATATATATATATATATATATATATATATATATATATATATATATATATATATATATATATATATATATATATATATATATATATATATATATATATATATATATATATATATATATATATATCACACACACACATATAATGAAATGTGTAATAAATAAAATAAATATTTTGTTTTAAAAAAAAGAAGTAAACAACCCCCCCCTTGATTGCGGTAGGTGCAACCCTAGTGGCGGCAGCCATTGGTTGCTGTCAAACCAAAACCAGTGGTGGCTTGCTTGCCCCCACTGCTTCCTCCTTATTGATGGCAGTACATTTCTTATAACAACTTAAAAAAATAATAATATAATATTAATAACAACAAACAAAAAAACAAAGGAAAAATAGTTATACCTGTAACAAACTTGGAGAAGAATATCTTCTTCCCATCTTCCATTATTCAACTTGCACACAAAAAAGAGTAAAATAATGGAGAAGAGTAAAGAATTAGGGTACATAAGAGAAACCCACCCAAACCCTAATTTCAGGTTAGGGTTAAAGGGCTTGAGTTAGAAATGAGAGGAAGAGGAAATAAATAAAAGAATTAAAATGAGATTCCATCTCATATAGAGATGAGTAACCCTAGATAGGATTGGGTTAGACTATTAAAATAATGAATTTTTTTTAATATGACGCTCTTAAGAATATTTTGGGAGGGAAAATTTCTTTGTTTTTTTTAGTTGTGCCTCCATATTTAAAAAAAAGGGGGTCTATTTTAATTAGCAATAGTAGATTTAAAATTATAGAGGATTTTAGTGCAGAAATCTTATATTGATAGAATAATTGTGATCAAATTACCATGTTATCATTTAAGTTTTGATTTAAAAAAATAGTTTAAAATAACATGACATTATAAGTTTTTAAATATTGTTTTTGATTAAGGAAAACAGGTTTTAATGGGGCCCTAAAACCCTTATAGAGTTAAAAGTTTAATAGAGATAAAGCATTAAAAGTTTACAACAACAAAGTAGCCATAGCAAAAAAACAAACAGTCACAGTCCCCCAACAAGAAAATGAAAAAACCATAAAACAGAACCAGGGATAGAAACAGAAAACCAGGATGGGCACAAAGCTAGGAGAGAGGCTCAGGCAAACTCTCTGAGGATCTCCGCCGCATGAATCTCAAGCTCAGACGCCTTATCCGCTGCCTCCTTAAGGTTAGATAGATCTTTATCAGGTTCTTGGGTGTCCTTCTTCATAGTGTTGGATCTGGTTCTCTTCCTTGGACCATCCTCCTGAGATTTATCTTTACCGCTATTGGGAGACTCCTTGCTACCCTTGTCTTCCTCTATTTTACTGATCAACACCTTTATGTTGTCGTTTGAAGCTTTGAGAATGTTGTAGCTTTGTTTAGTGATTTTCTACAAGGTTCCCTCCACGCTCTGAACTCTTTTCTTCACTTCATCCATTTTGTTTTCCATATCATTCTTCTCCTCAATAAGCCTGATCTTGCTATTGCTATCCTCCCTCTCCAGTCTGCTCACCCTGAATTTTAACTCCTGGATTTCGCGGTAGGTCCATTTAGTAGTTCTATAGCTATCAATAACATTGTTTTTAGCATTGTTGAGCACATCCATTTGAGGGTTTTCTTTTGTGATGTTGCTCAAAATAACCAGGGCAGGGTCAATAAGGTCCTCCATTTGAATTTTTCCCTCCTTATTCTCCTTAACCAAAGTTTTCATCATTTCCCTCTTTGGACCCATCCTGATAGAAACATTATGAAAATTTCTCCAGACCACACTCTTCTCTTTATCTGTGATCTTGCAGGTGTATTGGTCAGTCCCATGATCATCACAGTCCTGCTCATGGTCATCCTCTCTCCCCTGACTCTCCTCTTCCTCTTCACTATCCTTCCCCTCCTCTTGTCCTTCCTCCTTGTTTTCTTCTTCAATGTTCTTCCTTTTTTTCTGCTTCCTGACATAATTGACATCAAGATCCTCTTCTCTGTCCGCAGGCATCTTAATTGTAATGTTTCTCTTTCCTTTCTTCTTCTCCTTAATTTCCTCCTCCTCCCTGAACATATCTTCCTCCTCACCAGCACTTTCACCCTCTGTTTCCATACCCTTCACCTCCTCATCATAATCTCTATTAGAAGAGATCTCAATGCTATGCTTAGGTTCAGGTTTCTCCTTTTTCTCCAATTTCTCTTTTTTAATCTTCTTTTTCCCCTTTTTAGTCTAAGGGCGGGCCTCTGCATCCGTGTCTGAATGCATATCTTGGCTTTCCTCAGTATCAAAAGGGATATACTCTTATTCTCCTGAATCTAACTCCTCATCTAAACCCTCCTTCCCCACTTTCCCCTGCTTAATTTATTTTCCTATAGTCCTAGCCTTGAAAAATTTGTAAATCAACAACAAGGGCCCCTCATGGAAAGCAGGGTTGCCAATAGGCTTCTCCCTATAATCATTTATATTCTCATTGATAGATGAATAAAGGTAAAAAGGGATAGAGATTTTTGCCCCAGACCTAAAATGGTTAAGAAGCACGAAGTGGTAAGAGTAGATGTGATCAAATCTCGTGTCTAGGGAGATGTACTTGATTATCACCCTCAACACAAACCTCCACAGTGGTTTAATGGACCTCAACAGTTAGTAGGTGCCCTTCTTCACAAGAGCCTTCTTTTCCTCTGCTCCTTTGGCAAATTCCAACACTGCCTGACCCAAAATCCGCCTGTCTCTATAGAATTTCTTCTTGATAATGGGGATGCTCGTAACCTCAAAAATAACCTCCTCCATCACCGTGAACTCGACCCCATCAATTTTGACACTCCCCTCATTCCAGTTCTTAACCATGGTTTAGGTAACAAAGGGTTTCCACCCATGCAGTCGTTCAATGAAAGAAGTCACATCACCTTTGCTCAAAATGCCCCACACCTTGGAGCGTCGCTGCCACTTCTCAGCTTCATCCTCTGGTTCCCTCGTGTGTCTTTCCCCCACCATTTTTTCACTTTCTCTGCAAACAATTCTTCTGATAACAATGTCTTTCAAAGTGCAATGATCGCAATTTCTCGGGTGATTCATACTTTGGCTTGCGTACTTACACATCATATTTCAACACATTTCCCATAACACATAAACTTTCATTATTAACCTTTAATGTTTCCCAATCCACCCAGGATTCTCTCTCTTTCAATTAAATCTTTGATTTCAAGTGAAATATTGTGTCTGTCCATCCATCTTTTCACCTCATCTTTCCTGACTGCCTAGTTAGCCACCCTGTTAGCCACTTGATTTGCTTCCCTGTATTCATGAGCCACATAGACTCTGTCAAAGGACTCGAGGACTTGAATACTCTCATTAATTATATTTTCAATTGTCCAGGTAGGCATATTTTTCTCGTTGAGACAATCTATTATGTTCTTAGAGTCTCCTTCCAGCCACAGTTTTCTGACTTCGATATCCCTAGCAAGCTTTATAGTTTGATGGGCCACAATCACCTCTGCATAGTGATTAGTTTGCACCCTGAGAGGAGCCAAGATAGTAGCAATGCCTTTCCCATGATCATTTCTGATGATGCCCCCAATCCCAACCTGGCCTGGGTTGCCTTTTGCAGCCCCATCAAAGTTAGCTTTACACTAGCCCTCAGGCGGAAGAGCCCATCTGCAATCCTCCCTCCTGCTTCAATCATTCTCCTTTGCATTGAGAAGAGGGTTATAGCCTTTGATGATAATATAGTGTTCAACCAGAGCATTAAGGCTTTTTTGAAAGACCACCATAGAATTGGCTTCTTTTTCCCTGAAAATTCAGTTGTTCTGCTCCTTCCACACCCCCCAACAGAGATGGGGTAGAGACCAATCCCATAAGCCCTTGTTATAACCTAACACTTCTTTCTAATTAATGTTAGACATGACATGTAATGGTTTATATTAGCTTGTTTAAATTGTAACAAAAATATTATTATAATGTCAAACCGTATAGTAGTCGGTAAAAGATGAGGTCTTTAAATCACAAATAGGGAAGCTATATGTAAGATAAGATAAAATCTTCCTAAACATTTTAGTATGTCACAATGAACATAGTACTTAAAATGTGCCTAGTGAAATGATTAATATATATGATTATTTTATAAGTTCCAATATAAACCGTTATGGATACAATTAAGCACATATATGTTGATTAATTAATATTATATCAGCATAACTAAATGATGAAACTCTACAAATCCCTATACGTTGATGGATAAACATATTCAAGGAAGCTGGCCAGGTATTAAGATTAGATTGACAGGTAATGGATTCAAGACAAATCTAAGAGGACTTGGGAAAAAGACCCTTAAATGAGAAGAGCCAGAGGAGAATTGGATTAAATTAATTTTTGATGGGGCTGCCAAAGGCAACCTTGGGCCCTCTGGAATAGGGGAAATTGTAAGAGATTGGAAAGGGAATACTTTGGCTATTGGTGCACAAAGGCTTTCAAATGAAACTAATAACATGGCTGAAGCTGAGGTGGCATTGTTGGCTTTACGCTTGGGGAAAATTGCTAATGCAAAGAATGTGCATTTAGAAGGTGATTCGTTGGTGATTATAAATGCATTGATTAAAAAATATACAAAGGCATGACATTTATAGAATATTGTTGAAATAGTTTTGGAACTGTTACACACCATTGAAAATTTTAAAATTAGTCATATTAAATGGGAAGGGAATATGGAAGCAGATATTAAATATCAATATGGGCGACCACCTTTAATAAGGTGAATGAATGTTGAATTAAATGTTTTGCTTGGATGAGAGGATGATTGTTTGAGAGGTTGGTGGTGGTGGTGATTAATGATTGGAGAACGTGGGCTGGAAGAGGATATTTTTCTTTTATTCTCTCTAGATTTTCTCAACTTTCAGTTGTAAAAAGCCGACAGAAAAGACTCAAAAAGCATGCGATTGGAGGCAATTAATCTCATCCACATGATCTAAAGAGTTTTATTAATGATTGAAGAGTAACTTATGGTTTTGGAGTCATGCTAGGTGAATTTAAAGCAAGACATGTGAGCTGTTTGGTGGTTATGCATGGAGGAAGAGATAACTTGAAGTATTTTTGCAGAGATAGTGAATAGCAAGGTGACAAACTGAAGTAGGAGAAACGAGAGGCGTGTAAGTGTCACTGTGCAAAGATGGAGGCCACAACATCAGTTGACACAGAGAAACAACAAAAAGGTTTCAAGGATCCGACGAAGAAAGAAGGAATTCATGGTTTGCTAAGATATAAAGATGATGCGATCATTAACTCCATTATTGAGCTTTTGGGAGAACAATTTTAGGAAAGGAAAAAGAAATGGAGGAAGAATGTAGAAGTTATTTCCATGGTGGTGTCCTGGGGGTTGGAGATAGGAGACAACTCAGAGCAAGTGGAATGTTTTGTTAGAACCCTGTATGAGGAAGACATGCTACTGGATTTGGAATCCATTCTAGAATGGCAAAATCCTGGGATTGGGTTTAATTAAATTCAGAATTCTTTGAAGATGAGGAGACCAAAATGTTTGGTTGTGTGCCCTTTGTTTATTGGTTTGGAAAAGTAGATAAGAGGGCTTATAGAAGGAAGGTGGGTGTTACTTGGGAAAAGCTAAAAGCTACCATAAGCGATTATGAGAAGAAGCAGGAAGCGAAAGTGTAGGTTTCCAGAGATGGTGCCAAGAAGAAGAAGAATCAAGAGAAATAAGAGAAATAAAACTATAAATAGAGACTGAGATGGTTGTGACACGTGTGACCACAATTTTGAAAAAAAAAAGAGAATGGATATGGGTGTTTGGACTGGCCTAGCTGGTAATGTTTTGTTTGGTGGCTATTTTTTGGATGAAGACAATAAGAGAAGGACAAAGGTTGTAAGAACATAGGAATCAAAGATGCAAAAACAAAAAGGACAAGAGAGGAGTGTCGAGCTATGCTTGAGGTGAAATAGTCTAATAGAAAATGGTTATGCCTTGTTATGAATGTAATGCTTGAATAAGAGCCTTTTTGTTATGATTATGATAAGTAATGCACGATTGCAAGGGAAGGGGTTTGTAGATGTATTAGGACTGTAAAGGGAAAGAATTTGGTAGTTGTTTTACCAAATCTGGGGGGATAATGGTGGTTTATAGGCCTACAATATGATGCTAAATGTATTTATTTTTATTATCAATAAAATATGTTATTGTTACCGATAAAAAATAAAATATTGTGCCAACATAGTTGTAATATGAGGGTCAAAAGAGACATTATTATAATAATATGAATTTTTGTATAAGATTTCACCATATTAATTTTAATGTATCACTTAATTCTATATAGGGGTAACCTAGTTGCCATAACTCTTAGGATTTGAAAATAAATCTACTAAAGGTTGTAATGACCTAATTGAAGTATGCTATAGTGTAAGAAACTATTATTTTATAATCTGGTCATTGATTTTATTAAGTCGTGACTTTTTAACTGATGTAACTAATGTTGTATTGTTAAGTATCAATAATGAAATTTTTTATTTCATACCTAAAGGGAACTTGTTAAATACCTCTACCTTTGCGCATGCAACATTATAGCTATTTTATCACTTAAAAATAAATAAAAATTGGTGTGTTTTTTCCCTCTTATTTTTGGGCCTGACATATCTACATACATATGTGTATTCATAGACTCGTGGTATGTTGTATGTTGCATTGCAATCCTAAGCCTTCCATATTGTTGAGAATCATTTTTACACGAGATAATGACTAGGAATTTGAGATGTAAATTCCCCTCTTGAAATAATAATAGAATTGTTCTCAAGGTTCTTTTAGGTTGTTTGTCAACCGCCAGGGTAGCTCAATTGAAGACTTATATGAATTGTTCACGATGAGGCCTTTGTTTGTTCAAAGAAAACTATAGGTTGTAAGAAATATCAGTGATACCAACTTTTTTTTGTATTTTATAATTTTATGATGAATGCAATCCTATCATGCAAATTTAGTATGATCCTAAGATTAGTCCAACCTCAAAATAAATGACAAAAGATTGTAGGTTAACCAAAATTTAAGTAAATTGCAAAAAGTAAATCCTAATAGACATAAACCAGCATTACATAATCTTGCAAATTAAATTATCATGAAAGTGGAAGAAACCCACAAAACATAGATTAGAATTACTCACAATCCTGGCTTTGCAAATGCATCATCAAAGGAAATTAACACAGATGTAAGATTTGTCAAAATTTATCAAATCATGAAGCCACTACGAATGTACGCATACATGAGACAAATTTATCTTGTAGACACCAATGAATAATTTTCCCAATAATTCGCTAGAACAAGGTAATGCAGCAATGATGAACTCCAAGATAAAAGATTTGCAGATTATAATCACAACACAATCAATTGGCTCGTTGAAATAAATGAATGAGCAATCACGCATTCAAGAACTTCGCATAGAGAGCAGAAATTTCCACACTAGGATTGAAGCACCAATTGTAGATCTAGTTGTATTGTAAAAAATATCGACCTTCTTTACATTATTCAATGGTGCTTATATATAAATCAAAAAAGAAACTAAGAAACCCATATCTAGGTTTGAACTACATAAAAAACATAAAAATAAAATTGTATATGTTGTTCAACTACACAAAACTACTTCTAAGCTTACCATAAATAAGAGTACATGGACTTATATCCATTTACAACTCAATTACACATGAAATAAGGCATAAATTCACCCAGAAATGCATAAAAGAAAGTTGCACTTAATCTTTTCATCAGCTAGAGTGATTTTGTAAATGTAGAATTCTTCCTTGAATCCATCATTGGAGCTCATCTTCATGTTTGCAACTGATTGATAATCCCAAGGAGACCAAAAATGACCCCAAATCCAAATGTAATCTACCCATAATCAGCTTCTCCATGCAAAATATTATTTTGACAAAATCGCCCAGAAATTTCAGACCCGACCCTCACTTTGAAAAATGAAGCTAGCAAAAATGCTTAGTCCATAAAATTTGACCCACGAATTTCAGACTCCGAAACTCTGAAATATCTGAACACAACAAAAATATCTCCTGAAAACTGAAAACTCAAAATTGAATCCCCTAACTTGGCCGCCCTGTTGGTGGATCTGGTAAGACACCTAGATGAGTTGTTATAAACTCATGCACTGTCCCATTCACCTTATCAAAATTGGGAAAAGGCATCGATGATAACTTTTTGTATTGTGCCTTGTGAAACTTCTTTATTTCAGTGGAAACTTTTTGTATTTATTCAATTTTCTCCATCACTTCACTTATTTATTCCTGACATTCATGCCAGACACATTCCTTTCTATATGTTGTACCAGAACCCCATAGTTTTGTTGATCCTTCGTAGGTAATTAGGCTCATTACCACTGCTATTAGGGGGTGGAACTGAAGCCTTCGCCTGAGTCAGTTTTTCTTCTAGATTCCCTAGTTTGTGCGTATTTCAATCTCTTGTGAGATTGTGTTGAAAGGGTGGACACTTAAACATAGTCTAGAAAAGTTTCCATTAACTTCATCTACTATGATTCCTTCAGATTTATAGAAATCTCCCAACTCCATGCCAATATTTTTTAGGATCTCACAATCCTAGTATTCAAATGGAAGATTGTACAACTTGATCCATACCAAGTGTTTCTTGAGTTTATGTCCCCATGGGTCAAAATTTGGAACTCATTTCTCCATGAATAATATAAGCCCATCAATTGTTTGAGCGCCTTGCCCTAGGAAATCATTCCTTTCCTGTGCTGAGGGTAGGCTTACCAGATAGAAATAATTTGGCAATTTTTGCAGTTGGAAATTCATGCCCCATTTTGAAAAGCACCAATTGCGCGCTTTCTTTGTTTCCAATTTGCCTCTGCCCCACTTGATAATCAGACTATCCTCTTGATATTTTTCAAAGTTTATTTGATTCACTCCTTATGAATTTTAAAAGGGATGCTAAGGTTAGTTGAAGACTAATGTGACATCTTCTTTGCCTCTGCTTGCATTTCCTTTGGTGGCAGAGTAGGGGATTTCTTTTTCCAAGCACTACTGGTCCAAACCCCTATGTTGCTAGGGTTTTTAGCCTGATAATTATCTGATGTGTCCATATTTTTCCAACATTGCCCATGCCCACTATTTTTGAATCTAGGGTGCATGAATCTTGTATTGTGTTGTGGGAATCTTTTTCCTTTGGGGAAATTCTGACATTGTTCTGAGAATCTTCTGCGCCGAGCATCCCAACTCTGTGATGGCCAATTCCTTCTGAAGCATCGATCTACCAATATTAGTAAACAACATTTATCGACCTAGGATCCATTCTCAAAAACCCATTGTGGTTGATACGTGGATGTCAACGTATTCTTTGTGTCCAGATTATCTTCACAGGCTTTCCATCCATTTTTGACTTTCACTTGAAATTCATCCACGGGGACCTCACGATTGACTTCATCACCCCATCTTTCCATGCCTTGCTCGCCCAACCAAAAATACTGCATGTCTCTATTGGCTAAATGACGCCTATCACCTAGTGGAAATTTGCCCCACAAATCCCTGCTAGTCTGCTTGTCTCCCCTTTGTCTGTTGCACTTTTGTGTTTCATGCCTCTTCTCCTCTGCTCCTTTTGCCATCCTCTCTCTCAATTTCAATATTATTAGTAATATTATAAATCTAGCCAACACCCTTAATATTATTAGTAAAATTATTTTATTGCATTATTAAACTTTTTACTCTCATGTTTACTACTCCAACACCTTTTGCAGAGTCGATATTTCATATTTACTTTATTTTATTTTTTTAACATGTATTTTCAAAATTTGTAAAAGCCAATCCCTTTGGCTTATAACCTAGTGTTGGCAATGCTATGGTGTCATCCAAATAATGTAAAAATTCAGAGAGTTAAAATCGTGCAATATTGTGCTATGGTAAGATTCATTCTTCTTTATATTGAGCCTAGTGTGAGATGTTTTAACTTTCTGTGAATAACTAACAATGAAATTTTATTAAATGGATGTGCAGGGTTTGAAACCCTAGAGGTTCATTGTCAAGGAGGAGAACATTGAGAGGGAAGATATCAAGAGATTGATAGACAAATGGATCGCTTGAATTGAGATCAAATGACATAAATACAAAGGAAAATAGGAGATATGGATCATAATAGGGCACTCCTCAGGCTTTGTGTGGTGAAATGGCTAAGTGAGCCCACATATTGCCCACTCCACTAACAATGTGAAGAAAAATACCTCATGTTGCCATGACAGAGACATTATATAACAATATGTAAATTATAATACATAGTGATGAAATTCTAAATAGTAAGCCAATATTGGCCCCTATTTTATTCAAACAAATTACATGCTAACACGCATAACAAAAAAAAATTTATGATTTTTTTTGGGGAGAGGTTGCACACAACTGCCTATTCTTTCTTTCCCCGATGAAAATTTGCCATATTGTACTATAAATCTTTATAAATGTTACACTGATCTTAGACCATTCAATCAGATGTTGATTGACTTTGAAGGTGTAGAAATAAAGATGTAGATAAGGGGTACGAAGAAAATGATATTTATAGAGAGTAAATAAGCAAGAGAGAGAATGATAGAGGTAGAGAAATGGATTGGTAACTCTTTTCAATGATTCTATTTTGTGCACGACATGCAACCATGGCAACTGTGAGGCTACATTTCTTTGAGGAATCTCGTTCAAATGTTAGGTGTGTGTTTCCACATTTGGCGTACATGTCTATAGGGAAAAATAAATTGCTATGAGGGATACTTGCTCATTTTTGCATAGGCAGGGAGATTGCAAGCAAAGGTCGTGGAACTGGTTTCACACCCGTGAGGTTAACTTACCCAATGCTCTCAAATGACAACATCAAGAAATAAATGAATTACAACCTTTTACTCCACACAACTGATTATTTGATTTGAAATCTTCTATGTTTAAATTGTAGACAACGTTTTCCAACTAGGAGCCATACCAACATCCGTAGCAGCATAAGGTGAAGCTTTTTTCACCGAACCCACATACATTGACGATTGATCCATTTAACCTTTGGAAAAATGAATGATTTTTCTAGCACGCGTGTATATGAATACATAAGTAAAGAAAGGAAAACATTGCTCCTTATTCATAGTTGATTTAAAATTAGCACTTTTTCATTGAAACTTTTGTTGCACAAGAAACATCATTTACTTAATGTCCTACCAAATGACCTCATATACAACACAAATGTATAGAAAAAAAAGACCTAATTTTTTCCTAATTAACTTTTCACACATCTTCCCCCTACCGAGTGCACACCTGAGTGGGATTAGTAGTTTTTAAGTCATTACTAATAAATACTTATTTCAGATAATTAAAAATTCATAAAAGAGAACTACCAATCGACTTTGTGTGTTTTCACCCTACCCCACCTAATCACATTTCCATTGTCTTAAAATGTCCGCAACGGAGGATCAAGCGCGAAAGGGGGTGAGCCGTCGATAAGGGCCAGATCGGAGGGCCTAGATATGCTCCCTCTCTATTTCAATGGCCGACCCGGAATTTTGAAAAGGGCGCGGGAAGCTCTCCGTATCTCTATATCTTCGATCTTTACCATTTCTTCCACAACAAGCGTTTCATTTCTCTGTAAATTTTGGATCATCCATTAAAGGGTAAAGAGCAAGCAAAAGCAGCATAAAAATGGCCCGCACGAAGCAGACGGCAAGGAAATCGACAGGAGGAAAAGCTCCTCGAAAGCAATTGGCAACAAAGGCGGCTCGGAAGTCGGCACCTGCAACAGGCGGAGTGAAGAAGCCGCACAGATTCAGGCCTGGCACCGTTGCCCTCCGAGAGATCCGCAAATACCAGAAGAGCACTGAGCTGCTCATCAGGAAGCTGCCTTTCCAACGGCTGGTGAGGGAAATCGCCCAGGATTTCAAGACAGATTTGAGGTTCCAGAGCTCTGCCGTTTCTGCTCTGCAGGAGGCGGCAGAGGCCTATTTAGTTGGGCTGTTTGAGGATACAAATCTGTGCGCTATTCATGCAAAGAGAGTCACCATTATGCCCAAGGATATTCAGCTTGCACGCCGCATCCGTGGCGAGAGGGCTTGATTTCACTGCATTTCTTCTTCTGCTTCTACTCACTCCGTCCTTCATGAGAAAATGTGTCCCGGTTTTGGCTCTGTTTCCTTTTTAAGACCGTGGTTGCTGGTCTTTTGGCCTGATATGTTAATAGGTTAACTGAAATGGAGTAGTTTGGGGTAACATGGTGATGTATACGTAGTCATTTACATTTTGAAACATCTGATACTGGTTATATTTTTGGGATGTACTTTGCGTGAAAAATTAACTCCATAGCTTGTCAATCTGATCAATGTTTTGGAGAGTATTTTCATTTACTATATTTCATGGTTTGTCCATTTGATCAATATTTTGGATAGTATTTTCATTATTATTTTGGATAGTATTTTCATTTACTCTATTTCATAGTTCGTCCATTTGATCAATGTTTTGGATAGTATTTTCATTTACTATATTTCATAATTTGTCTATTTGATCAATGTTTTGGATAGTATTTTCATTATTTATAGTTCATATTGATATAGATAAATATATGTTTAATTTATGGTTTTTTTATATTAAATACTATAATAAGTGTTTATCTAGTTTTTGAATAATTTAATTATTATATCTCAAAGTAATATAAATATAGTAAAATAATTTGTTCAAAATATCATTTTAGAAAGGATCTTAAATATTAATTATTTAATAATTAATGTTTATTTTTGGAAATAAAATATTAATAATATTGTGGTCTAAAATATCAATTTAAGAAGAATCATAAAAATTTAATTGATTAGTAATTTATATTTAGTTTTTGTAAGCAAAATATTAATTATGCTATTTGTTTATAAATTTTTACTATAATTTTTTTTTATAACAAGAAGAGGTTTATAATTATGCATGATAAATAATCTTATTTAAGTATGATTGGCTAAAGATAGACATATATTGGATCATTAATCCCTTTATGTTTGATGGTTCAAATTCACATTGTAAAATCATCAAAATGATTTGTTTTAGTTTTTAATTAAGCCTTTTTCTAGATAGTGAGTCCTAGGTTTAGTGTTAAACTTATTAACTTTGATAGAATATGTAACAAGTGAACCTAAATTGTTAAAAAAAATGGCATGATTTAATTAGTCTTCTTAAAAAAAAACATGAACTAATAATTGATCATTTTTCTCTAAGAAAGTATTAAAGATACATTTTGTCAACATGACTTGCAAGAATTAAAATGATAGTGCAAGAATATAAAATAAGTATATACACTATCTCTATTTCTATTTTAAAACATTATATAAATAAAGAACTAAAAAAAAAGTTAAGAGATGTAATGTATTTTGAATCAAATGTTAGAGAGAATCATTGAAGTGTTTTACCTCCATCTACAAACTTGATGATTCTTCACACACCCTTTTTATTGGTGGGTGGCCTTACCTTGTATGAGGGTGTAAACAATTGATTAGTCTAATGCCATTTGAGCTTTGATGTATTATTTGCATTGTCTAATCATGTAATTTCATTAATTGTTATTATTATAGTTTACTTTTTGTTAAGTTGGTGTCCATTTTCTACTTCTTTTTGGAGATTTGTTTGTACAAGATGTATTTGTGCTTTGTGGTCATCCTACATTAGTATTGTAGTCTTAGACTTATGTAAGTATTTGAGGCTAAGAGCTTACAAAGTTGGTAGTTAATCTTCATAGTTAACTCTTTTGTTCATTGAAATCTTAAAATGTACTTTTACTAATTAAGTTGCTTTGATCAGCTTAACTCATTAATGCATTATTAAAAGCCAATTTGTTCCTTTGAGTTTTATTAATCTAGAAGGTGGTGAATTCCCTTCTCCATAAAGATGTTCTATGTAGGCTTCTTCTTTTAAGCCTCCATTCAAGAAAGTAGATTAAACATCCATTAGGTACTATTTGGTAGGGGTCTTGGTGATATTCTTTCATGTTTCTTTTTCTCAATTACTTATTCTTCTTCTATGCATGAAGGTTCGTTTGATCCATATTCTTTTGCTCACATGTGTTTTTATATAAATTCTCATCAACTATACATTTTTACTTTCAACAATCTTTCATAGCCTTAGTGTAGCATTTATAAGCTTTTCTTCTAGTTGAGTACCCAAGAAAGAGTCCATTAGATTAGAATCAAATTTTCCCAAATATTTGTCATCTATTTCATGTAACATTTACTAGCAAAAAACTTGAAAATATTTGATGATTGTTGATCTTCCATACCATAGCTCATAAGAGGTATTGATATTGTTCACTCTTGGTTGTCCTTTGTTAAGAATGTAGTTTGTAATGTGAACTACCTCTCTCCAATATATATTGAAGGTAGATTAGCTTCTTTTAACATTTTTCTTGTCATCTCTTGAATATTTTTATTCTTTTTTTCTAGTACCATATTTTGTTGAGGATCTCTAAGAGCATATAGGTGCCTCTTTATTCCATGTTCTCCATAAAAAACTTCAAATTAATTTGAGGTAAAGTTGCCTCCTCTATCAAATTTTAGACATTTAATTTAATCATTCAATTTATTGTCAACCATTAACTTAAAGATTTTAAACTTATCAAAAGCTTCTACTTTTGTTTTAGAAATGTAATCCATGTCATCATAAAAAATCTTCAATAATAAACACAAAGTACCTATCACCCTAAAGACTACTTATTCTTGTAGGTTTGCATAAATTAGTATGAATTTATTTAAATGGCCCTATAGAAGATTACTCCTTGGACTTGAATCTTTTCTTTGTGTGCTTTCCAATCTAACATTCTTTGCGTAGTGTGTTTGTAGGCTTGACAATTTTTGGCATATCTCTTACCACATATGTAGAGTTGATCTTTACAAGGCTATCAAAATTGATGTGTCCCATTCTCCTATGTCATTGCTTATAATTACTTGTTCAAACATGCACCTTCTCCAATTAGCCTCCTTTAGGTAATATACATTGCCTTCAATTCTAGATCCTTCTACCACCAATTTTCCAAAGTTTGATTTTTTGATTTCACATCCTCTATCATGAAATATGAGGTTGTATCCTTAGCTACACATTTGACAAATATTGAGAAAATTGCACATGAGACCCTTAACATAGAGAACATCTATTGTCTTGTTCTTCCCATAACTACTTATTGTTCCTTATTTATATCATCTCGTTATACAATCCAACATGATTTGCAAATGATCTCTTTTTTCCAAGCCTTTCCATAAATATTGATCCATTTCATCTAAATGGATTCTCAATGAGATGCATCCTTCCCAATCATCATGTTTGTACTGTTAACAACATGACCCTCATATTGTTTTTATTGTCAACAACGAACTATCATTATCATCAATTAACAAATTAATCGCTTTTAGCTTAGATAGTGACAAAATCCTAAGTGGTCTTTGGAATATTTGTACAATCTTCACCCTTCACCACTCACCCCTATCATTTCATTATTATCATTCCTTTATTACCATTTCATCCATCATTTTCTCACAAAATTTTATTATTATTATTGTGATCATCATCTTTCATCAATAAATCACTAAAATAAAAAAAATATGTGCTTCAAAATCCACAAACATACATGAACATGAAATATCTATAATATAACATAAAAACCTAAATATCATAATAACATACAATTGTCATATCATTTTCCAAACATCAAAATTTCTTACTTAATCCAAACACTTGCATTCATGGTATAAATCCTTCCACCCATAAATCATAATCCTCATGTTTTTATCCCATTAATCACCTTGGTAAAAGATTAAATACTATTGTATATCAATTGATGGTTCATTGTTTATTTTTGTTATCTATCTTTTGAGCTCTAATTTATTGTTGATCTTTTAATAAATCTTTTTAACTCATAATATGCCTACTTGTGGTCACCGTGATAATTATATATCATGGTGTGATTTAACTAGTATATATTGGGGCATGGTCTGTTGTATATATGTTTCATATTTTTTGGATGCTCCCTTACATTACCAACTAGGTCCAATCACCTTGCACTGTGATGGGAACTCCTATATATGTTTGTTGGTTTTCTCTACATGTACCCACCAAGATTACACACCTTGAGGATGTCGGGCATCCTAATATTTGGTTTGAGTGCCACTCCATGCATTAGATAAATTATCACCTTGGTCTTTTGTACCCTAGTGCATAACATCCATTGCTATATCAAGATAAGGTTCTCTTCATATGTCAACATGAGAAAAAATACATTGTCTTCTTTTCATCTATTTACTTTTTATTGTATATATGTCTTTGTATTCTTCATCATAAGTTCAACATTCATTATTCAAGAGCTCACTTGTGCTAGTTTTGAAATGATTTACCTCTCAAGAGGGCATCATGATCTTATCATTTCTTTCATATGACTAGGGAATATTATCACTTTGTTACATATCTTATGTAATATCCCTCCCATAGTTTTCTTTTTAGTTTATTTGGCCAGACTCTTTTAGGGCATTCTTCATGTTGATCATCTGCATATGATGATGTTATTTATATTTATATTTTTACTGATCCCATATTTGTTAGCATGTGATGTTTTTGAGTAGTGAGAATCACTTAAGGGTTGTCATTCATGGCAACACTTATGATGGAGTGATTGCATGTTGTGGAGATTACCACTGGAGTCACAGTCATGAAATGACTAAGTCTAGAATCAGGAAAATAGGGTACAGTGCCACAGTTCTGGATAACGATGAAGACATGCAAATTATTATGGCTTGTGAAGTTAACTGGAGGTATTTTAGGATATGCACATGCTTCAGTTAAGATCACATGAGTTTTGGATACCTGATGTGTGAGATATAGTGTTTGGAAGGTATGCGAATACAATAAAACAATATATCAGGGTACATGAACAATTGTGAAGATTAATGAGTGCATAATAGATATGGTAATGTGCTAAGATAAGTAAACAAAGTATATTGCTGACTCTTTGGTAATATAAGTGCGCCAAATCCATGTATATCATTTGCATGAGTTTCTATTATGTTTTGTATGACAATTATGAGGCCGACTGGAAAACTAATTATGTATTAAGTATAGATTGATTTTGTGAAAGTGAAGCATGGATGTTTTTATAATAATGGAGTAAGTTTGCGAATATATGAGCAAAGATCAGATGTGAGATCTGTAAGAGGCCGAGCTACAATTGGAACTATCTAAGCAAGATAAGTGCTTGTATTGTTCCCCTTTTGAGAACCATTTTGGAACAATATTGATTGTAAGAGCAGTGTGCTCAACACCTTTAACTAGGTGTTTTGTATACCCCTAATAGGGTTTTAATAATCCTTTAACAAGGAAATGTACTATGTAACAATTAGCTCCTAACAGGGCTAGATCTCCTAACAGGGACATTATATTTTAGTGCATATTTGTGGGTACCATCCCCACCAGAGTTTTCCCTTTGGCCAGGGTTTCCTCGAGAACAGATCATGGTGTCATGAGTAATGTGTTATGCTTATATTTTTTAAAAATTTCTGCATTACTTTGGATTGTTTATAATTGTTTGAAGTTGAAATCAAATTTCTATAATACTGATTCACCCCCCCTCTTAGTATTACCTAATCCTAACAATTGGTATTATAGCATTTGGCCCTTTGAGAGAGCTTAAAAGCTTAAGGGAGATCAGAATGGATTCAGAAGATTTGCAAGTGAACTTTGAAGTTGCACTTGAAGATCTGGATAAGATGAAAGTTGAAAATGGTGAATTAAAATTCAAATTAAGAAGAGCATAAGGTTTCATGAGGAAACTTAAAGAACATCTTGAGATTGTAAAAGATCAGAGACAAGACCTTATGGAGAAAATCAAAGAAGGTTTTAACAATGATACATCAGACAAAGTAATGAAGTTGGAGCAAGAAAAAGAACAAATCAATCTCTTGATGATCAAGGAGATTCAACATGAAAAGGATGAAAGGAACAAAGTTGAAGAGTCACTAAAAGAAGCTAACCTACAGATAGAAAATATGAAGAATGAACTTGACCACTACAAAGATAAATATCAGGAATTAAATAATTACAATCAGATCATCAAAGGTGAACTCACTCAAGCTAGACTACACATTGAGGAGTTACACATAAGCAATGGCAAGAATGATGAACCAAGAACAAAACAAAAATCTAAAGGAGACATGAATGGACCCAATGAAGTTGGAAGTTCAAAAACTTAAGAAGAATTGAAAGAAGCCAAGAATGAGGAAAGACCTATTCCTAATGAAAGGCCTACAAATGAAGATTCTAGAGAATAGTTCAGACCCTTCAGAGGTAGCTGTTTCAGATGCAACAAAGTTGGACACATGAAAAGAGACTGCAGAAGTAAAGGTAACTCTAAACCCTTTACCAGCTACTATTTTAATTTCTATGAGTATGGACACAAGAAAGCAGATTGTAGAAAACCTGATCAATCCAGGTATAAGCAAGACTATATCAGAGAAGAAACTGTAGCCAAGATTACATGTCAGAAATGTAATAACTTTGGGCACACAATAAGGTACTGTAAGCAGCAGACCAGTCAAGACAGAAGAAGACCACCCATCTGTTACAAATGTAATAATCTAGGTCACATTATGAAGTTTTGTAGATACAATGGAGATGACAACATAAGAGGACCAAGGAGATCTAATGAACCAAAAGCACCACCACCTATAGTCATAAGGAAGAATATCAGTGATAGTGGTAAAAGCCTAAATGATCACATAAATAAAAACAAAAAGTCAGAGGATGAGAAGATATGGCAAGTAAAAGTTCTAAATAAGGCAGTGGTTCAGGGAGAGACAACTTATGATGCTATGTCTTCTCATGATGAATTCTTTGAGGCATCAACCTAGAAGGCCTCATGGGCTCATGGGGAGCATTGGATACAAACAACATAAATTATCTAGCCCCTGTATAAGTGGAGTAAGCTCATGCGAGCTTAGATATGAGGTTTTCAATTGTTTTGGAATCTATGGATGAGATCACAATACTTGAAGATTCATCTTCTATGCTCATGAGTTTTGCACTGACTAAACAGTATGTGAAGTTGAGCTACCTATGTTTAATGCACACACTCAACTTGTGAAGGATAAAAGACTTGAGATATTTTCATTTACACACCATTTGTTGATCAGTGATTAAGGAGAGAAGAAGTGTGAAAGCAAAGTAGTAATCGAGCTACGTGATCTTGCGTTCATGTGAAATCAAACATCAGATTCAAGTGTTTAAGGTATTTAGACCTAATCTTTCATAGTAATCATGGATGCATCGGTGATATATGATGTTGTAGATAGACCTAGGTATAAATTCAAGAGACATCCATACAAATCCTGTGAGGATGATCTGGAGGGAGTATTTTCTCAAACTCTCATAGGTTTATTATACGTAGAAGATATTAGGGCATACATTCACTGCAAGTATGAAACCATTGGGGATGTTAACATCTATAGTGAATTAGACAGTATGATAGAAGCTATTGGATCCTTGGTAGAAGAATTCAAACACCTAAAAGATCAATCAATCCTTAAGTTAACCTGTCTCACATAATTTTCAGAGGTCGAATGGTTTAAGATCATTCTTAGAAAAATCATGACCAATTCTTGTGGATTGGTGAGCAACCAGTAAAGATCTGTGCGCAGATGATTCATGAGATCACAGGCCTTGATAATGAAGGAGCCCTACTTGTGGCTGAGAAAAACCTAAAGAAATAGGTAAAAACCCTAACTCATTCTAAATGGGATAAGAGAGGGATGACAGTTAATGATATATATCTACAAGATGTAAGATTGATAGCAATGTTGCTAGGGTACAAATTATTTCACAGCAGCAGATCAAACTCTGTTTCTGCTGGAGTTATCATGATGGCCTATAGAATGGTTAAGGAAAACAAACAATATAACCTTTGCGAAGTGTTGGCACAACAGTTTCTAGATAATATTAAGGTTATTAAGAAAGACAAATCCAAAGCATTTAGGTTTGGATCACTACTAGTTCACATGTATATTCATGTCATTCATAACTTTCCTGGCATGCATCCCAGAGCATGGAAGAATGATGTACCCACTAGAATTCAAATCTCAGAAAGCTATAGAAGGCAGAAGAAGGAATGGGTAGATGGAGAGTTGTTTGCTATGACAAAGATACTACAAAGGTAGATGAAAGAAAGGTACATGATACCAGAAGAGTTAGTGGAAAAATATGAAGACACCATATGTTTCATGGTTGAAACAAATTGTGTTTTCTTTGAGGCAGTTGAGCCTAGAACCAAGTGGTGCTATCCCATGGGATATGAAGTAAGTGTTGAAGTACTAACCATGCAAGTAGAGAATGTAATTGTAGTAGAAAAGGATGCTACCCAAGAAATATGGAGTACTTACAGAGAGAAGTATGAGAAAGTGAGAGAAGAACTAGAAAAAGGTAACAAGGAAAAGAAAGGTTAGAAAAACTGTTGAAGACATTACTGGGAAGGTGGGAATCACTAAGGACTAGTTAAAGAACATAAGAGCTAAAATGGAGGCACCTTCTAGCATATCTATCGATGCACCTAATCCTTATGTGGAAGAGAAATCAATAGTTCCCACTGTTATCATTACTGACGAGCAAGAAGAAGAAATTCAAGAAGTTATGCCTACAGTCACCCCTAGAAGATCTTCTAGGATAGGTAAGAAGATCGGTCCAAATGAAAAAGAGATAAAAGAAAAGAGGAATAAAAAGGAAGAGAAGACAACATAAAAATAAGAAGAGAAAGTGGTTCAAAAGAGTCCACAATCTTTGTGGAAACCAGATATGAAAGCACTATAGAAAATGGTTATTAAAGATGGAAATATGACATCAATAAACATATACTATGAGAGATATAGCCCCAACGATCAAGAAATCATTGAGGACACTATCATTGAGCATTTATTAGTCTTCAAAAAGAATTTGTTGGAAATAGAAGCCAGTGTTCCCAAAGATCTATACAACAAGCTGGAAATCAGGAAAAAGTTAGCACATTCAGAAGATGAGAACATAAGGAACAAAATAATTGATGATATGTTTCTAGTTGTGTCTATTCAGGAAAGAGAAAGAATCATAAAGGCACTAAAACCTCTTCTAAGAACAAAGACCAGACTAGTCAAGATCATGGCTAGAAGATATGATGAAGTAATTGATGATATCCAAAAGGCATTAGACCAATTTCTAATGAATAACATGCCTAAAAAGGTGTCACCTCCTAAGACTGCTAAACCTATGTCCTTGGGTTTAGGAGAGAGTTCACATGCAATTGATAAGAGTGCTCAAGTTGACTTGCAACCAACCTTCTTTGTCACTGGTGTGCCTATTAGCCTTGACACTTCATAGGATATAAATGATCCATTCATGGACAAGATGGATAGTGTGATGGAGGTTGAAGATCATGAACATACAAAAGAAAGAGTACACGAGAAGGAGTTACAACAAGAAGAACATCAAGAAAAACAACCTAAGTTAGAGGAAGCCACTAAAATCAGACTGGATTCATCTCTATTGTTGGCAAGTGTGGCCAAACCAGTAAGTTTTGATGTGGACAAAATGGATGAAGATGAACTGATGAGACTCTCATTCATGGCCTTTGCTAAAGCTAAGGAAAGATCGGCCCAAAAAGGAGATAAAAGAGCTAAGATAATGGGCAAGGTTGTAGAGATAGCAAACAAGCTACTACGCTCACTAGTTGTCCTAAAAGACAAGGATGAGACTGAGAATCTTAGTATAGTATTGGATGGCTTTGATAGTCACTTTGACTTATTGCTAAAAAGAGTAGAGGAGAAGGCTAACAGAAACTTCTTGGAGAAGAATTTGAGCAAAGTTCACAAGTCCATTTCATGGGACTTAGGCATTCTAAAGGCTACCACTCTGAAAGCTAAGATTTGTGTAGCACAAGGGAGGAAACTATAAAACTACTGCATAAATCCCTGCAGACACCTGAAGAATGTTGAGGAGGCCATAGCCAAAGACAAGGAAAATCTTGACAGTATAATGGACAGTTGTGAATCATCTTCACAAACTATGGGAGAGATAGATAAGGAAACATCCAGGCTACTAGAGAAAATAAGAGTACTGGAAATGGAGAAAGGGAGAGTTGCAGACAGGTTTGACTCATTAAGAAACCTATAGAAACCTATTGACTCCCAAGCTCTCAATATTAGAGACTCATCTCTTTGAGATGATAAAGGTTGAAATTTAACTGACAGTACCTACTCTCACTGAGCTTAAGGAAGCATAGACAACATCATATGCATTGAATGGATTAATCCATGTCAGTGAACTACTGATAATCTCATGGATTGAGGAAGTTAAGACCTTGGAAGCATCCTTCTAAGATGTTTTAAATCTGGTAAGTAAGCACTAGACCACATGTGCTTAAGTTTTGAAAATTTGAGAATACCTTTTCCATTGATGTCAAAGGGAGAGGAAGAAAAAGGAAAATGAGGAAGAGAATGAAATATGTAGAGTGATATATAAAGAAGAAAAAAAAAGGGAAGGTAAAGAAGAGAGTTGCTTTGTGACACTTAGTCATTTTTCTAAGTGTTGTCATCAATGCCAAAGGGAGATATTGTTGGCATGTGATGTTTTTGAGTACTGAGAATCACTTAAGGGTTTTCATTCATGGAAACACTTATGATGGAGTGATAAAATGTTGTGGAGATTACCACTGGAGTCACAGTCATGAAAATGACTAAGTCTAGAATCAGGAAAATAGGGTATAGTGCCACAGTTTTGGATAGCGACGAAGACATGCAAGGTATTATGGCTTGCAAATTCAACTGGAGGTATTTTGGGATATGCACATGCTTCAATTAAGATTGCATGAGTTTTGGATACCCGATGTGTGAGATATAGTGTTCGGAAGGTATGCGAAGATAGTAAAATAGTATATCAGGGTACATGAACAGTTGTGAAGATTAAGGAGTGCATAATAGATATGGTAACATGCTAAGACAAGTAAACAAAGTATATTTCCAACTCTTTGGTAATATAAGAGCACCAAATCGATGTATATCATTTTCATGAGTTTCTATTGTGTTTTGTATGAGAATTATGAGGCCGACTGGAAGACTAATTTTGTATAAGTATAGATTGATTTTGTGAAAGTGAAGCATGGATGTTTTTATAATGATGGAGTAAGTTTGAAAATATAGGAGAAAAGATCAGATGTGAGATCAGTAAGAGGCCAAGCTACAATTGGAACTATCTAAGCAAGATAAGTGCTTGTATTGTTCCCCTTTCAAGAACTATTTTGGAACATTATTGATTGTAAGAGCAGTGTGCTCACCACCTTTAACCAGGTGTTTTGTATACCCCTAACAAGGTTTTTGTAATCCTTTAACAAGGAAATGTGCTATGTAACAATCAGCTCCTAATAGGGCTAGATATCCTAACAGGGACATTATATTTTAGTGCATATTTGTGGGTACCATCCCCACTGAGGTTTTCCCTTTGGCCAGGGTTTCCTCGAGAACAAATCATGGTGTCATGAGTAATGTGTTATGCTTATATGTTCTTTTCATTTTTGCATTACTTTGGATTGTTTATAATTGTTTGAAGTTGAAATCAAAGTTTTGTAATACTGATTCACCCCCCCTCTTAGTATTACCTAATCCTAACAATATTTGCATGTGTATGGTTGGCATGTATGTTTTATATTTCTATTTCATGTGCCTGATGTGGTTGAGGGACAAAGTTGTAGTTACTTTCTTATGATATCCACATGATCAATTGATCCCTGCCATTATCTATTATATATTTATACGTATATGTACTATTATGATAGAAAGATAAGAGACTGAGTGGGGAGGGGTGAATCAGTACCCTCAAAAACTTTAACTAAATACTCAAACTGCAATAGTAGTGACTAGATATCCAACTAAATGCATTGTTTGCACCATTCATTCAAATAACTTTGTAAATGTAAAGTGCATGAAATCAAACAATAAATCAATCATGAAATGTAACAAATAACACAAGTATTCTGGTTATGCAGAAACCCTTGTAAGAAGGTAAAAATTATAGTGGGGATGACACCCACAAATTCTTCACCACTGCAGATAATAAAGTATGTTGGTTAAGGCTACAAGTTGTGATCACTTTTGGTGATCTTACCCTATTAGGAGTAACAATCAAATCAATTAGATATACCTTGTGAAAGGATTTAAACAACACTACTTGAGTGTACACTCAATTAAGAGATTTAGAATCAGATTGTTAAGTCTACTTTGTTAAGAGATTTGACAAACTCTGTTACAATGATTAGAGAATAATAGAAAGTATCTGTAAATGACAACTATAATTTGTCTGAATTAGATCTATGATATACTGAATAAATATCACCTCTATGTGTATTAGTCTATCTTCTGTTATGCTCGGTAGCCTTGATTGCTTTTGAATAAACTGAATTAAATCTTTGTTTCTGATAACTGCTCTGTCATGCAAACCTTGTCTAAATTCTGATGTCTTGAAGGTGGCTACTGCTTCAAGATCTCCTTCTTCATTTGATTGATTCACTCGTAAAAATAACATCAATTACAAATATATAGAAAAATGCTATGATTGCCATGACCTAATTAGGTTTACAACATCTTAGAAAACCTAAGATCTACGGTGTACAAAATTAACCTAGATCAAACTATTACATAGTAATCATCATAATATTTAATGATTACATCCACAATAAATAAGCTTCAATCTTGGTAAAATGTTTTATGTATTTGTGTAATAGTTCTCGTAGATAGATGTGTCATTCCTAAATACTATGTCATTTCTTGAATAACTTGGTAAACACAACCTTTTCTATTCAATGAATACATTTGTGCTCGGTGTGTATACTACTCGGTGTTTACTAATGCTCGGTGCTCAGTTTACTCTAATGTTCGGTAAATATGCTTTGGTGCCTGGTTAAACCTGTTTCCTTTTAGCTCTCAGTTATGCCTTATGAATTCTCAATATGAAGGCTTTTTTGTTTAACCGACTAGCATAATGTAGCTTGTTGTATCATCTTTTACCGATTGATTAGCTTAAATAACCAACTGATCCAATTTGATACTAATTACAACATCTAATACTCAAATAGAGATAACAATCTTCCCCTTTGGCATTAGTATCAAAACTGTAATGTATATAAACCAATAATCTTCAAAGTGTTTTAATTCTCCATATATACATAACATAACTGACTCTTTATACAAAATTACTCAAAACTCAAAAACTCCCCCTAGGTGCATGCTCCAAGTATGTATGTAGTAAACTTTAGCATATAAAAGTACATTTGGCATATACATTATATTTCCCCCATTTTGAGATTAATTCCAAAAGAAAAATTTGTACTTACATCTTGTCAAAAATATGTTTGTGGGTTTTCATCAGAGAACCTAAGAGGTTTTCCCATTCCTCCTTCAAGTTGGTGAGAGCGATGTGCTCAAGACCAACTTGTGCATGCATATCAAATATGTTTTCCAACACATAAATCTCTGGTGTTGCAACTAAGACTTGTGCCTTCACAATGTTTCGCTCAACTATTTTGAGGTGGGGAAGCAGCTCTACTTGCAGCTTGGTGACTTGGTCACTTATCTTATCTTCCTGGTTCCTCAAATCTGCTCTCAACTGCCTGAGTTCTTGAACTTTTAGTATATGCTTATGAAAAGCATCTGGCTCGATTAGAGACAAATTGGCACTGGCTATGATATTAGCATCTAGCCTCTTTATCTTCTCACTGACCTCGACAATGAAAGTCTCCACAATGCATAACTTAAATAAAATTTGAATTATTTTCTGAGTAATAGATTTTAACTTTGTGATTATGTTAGAAAGCTTTACTTTGTTTATCGCCACTTCTTGGATAATCTTCTATGCTAATTTGTTTTGAATCTTTGCCTTTGCCATTTCTTCAATTTTCTTCTCGGCATCTATATCTGGGGCATATATTTAATTTGCAAGTGTTGCAAGTTGGTCCAAAATGGGTTTTTCCTCATTGATTTGGACATCCGGTACAACTTGCTGCAAGATGTCTCTTATATCCTCAAGTATATGCTTTCTCTTGCTCTCTTTTCTCAGCTTCTCCTATGTTGCCTTCCTTGTACACAACTCCCCTTATTTCCTCAATTCCTCAGGGTCCAAAGTCCTCAAGTCACAGTCAGGAATTTCAATCACTTCATCAAGTGTGACTGACCCTTTTCCATGCTTTTTCTTCTTCTTGGACTCTTGGGGTGATGATTTAACAAAAGGAACTATATCCTTTACCTTGACACTCAGCTTGTCTTGCTCGGTAGACACTGAATCTTACTTCTTTGGTTCCTTAGTGACCGGCATGTCGGTCGAATGAGATGGTGCTTTAGATGTAGTGTCTGTTAGAGTGGTCTCGGTAGGCTTGGGGTCATCCTGTTCCTATGTATCTGCCTCTTTCTCCTTAGGCATATCTATCACTGTAGTATTTGTTGTGCTTGGTGCCTGTTCCCCTGATGTATATTTAGGTTACTCGGGGATTGAGACTTCAGGTTCTTATTATGTAAGTATATCAACAACTTGAACTAAGATTGGAAGATCACCCGGTATAATACTTACTGCTGTAATACCCCAAAATTGGCATCTTGCAATCCTAACCAATTTTGTTGCATTTAATCTCATTTTATCAATTTCTAATCATCAAAGTCCTATTGTACTAGGTGATTCCGTCTTCTAATTGACTTTACTTGACTTAGTGTCAAATGTAGAAAACCTTAAATCTGCATCAATCACATATCATATTTAATTCCGAAGTAACAACTATAAACTGGCTAAATAAACCCTATGATTGATTAATTTAATTATAAAGTCCTAGCACTTTAATTAAATTAAATTCACCCCCTTTAGTTAAAATACACATGAAAAAGGAATTAAATAAATATTTGGTTTTAAATAAATATCCTCATCTCAATAATTGAATTTAATTATTTAAATAATTGAGAAAATCCACTTATGAGGCAATATTGTATTTATTTAATCAAATATTCTCTCCAAAAATTCTTCTCTTTAGTTCAGAAAAGGAAACTTTGAGTTAATTAAGAATCCAAAAGGGGAATAAAATAGTTAAAAGCTCCACACAGGCAAAAGAAAACTATTGACTGCCTCTTTACATGAAGCTTTCTATTCCAGACTGAACTCTCATTCAATCTCCACCATTCGTCTGATTCAATTTCGACCGTCGATTGAACCTAGGATTCTATAAAAGAACCCTCTTTCCTCATTCAAAGGATCCCAATTTTTGAGCAACAAAGTGTTGTCGTATTCTCATTGCTTCTTGTTTACATTCAAAGCTTTCATTTGCATTGTTGATTTGATAATCATCTTAGATTAATATCATGTTTAGCTTAAATATGCACTTCATTTCTTAATCTAGTTTGGTTTCAAAGTTCTTAGATTAATTGCATATTTCATTTCTTAGATTAATGCTCATTTCTCATCATTTCTAGATTAATTGCATACTCATTTTAGATTAATCTTGCATATTCATTCCTAGATGAAACTGCATAAATCCTCCATTCTAGTGCTAGTCTATGGTTGCTGGACTCTCGATTCTGAGAGTAAACCCAAATGCTACCTGGATAGGAGGCAACAAGTCGAATCATTCAGATAGGAAAGATGAATAATCTCATATTTGTTCTTGTCTATAGTTGGTGAACAATGACTATGTTGAAGTGTGAGGCTAAATTAGAGGCCCATATTTAGCTTATACATTTCTAGCGCCCATAGTGGGGCTAGTTCATCAATTGCTGGCCTCATCTCATTTTTAAATTTGTGTCAAATTTTTTCTTTATGTCCATACATTCGTATACCTCTATATGGATTCATGTGTGAAGATTCTCACTTTATTGTGTGAAGTTGTGCTGGTCTTAGCACTTCCTCGTGCGAAAAAGGTGTTTTCTCACGCAGGGCTGTGCACTATCTTGCGCAAAATCTGACACCGGGGCTTTAAATTTTCATAGTTTTTTTTGTACTTACTGTTCCTATTTTTTGACATTCTCTACTTTGCTATGATTTTCTGGTTTTCATTTTCTGATACATCATAATAGTGGGCTACAGGACATTTGCTGAAGACTCCCAAAACATAACCAGGCATATTTACTGACAGTTTGATTGCAGGACACTTGCCAAAGATGCTTGTCAAAACCATTTCAAACCCACTCAAACATTATGTCTATTTTATTACTTTTATTCACATATTTTAAATAGGGCCTTGTGAAAATCTCTTAAGGGTCTTGATAGTAGCATAGGGTAATAGGCTCTTTATTACATGGAAGTGATGACCATGGATGAACCCGAGACCTAGATACTGCTAGAATGATAGATACCAGGGGGAGCAAGGAAAGGTGATGAATCTTTAGCATGTCTATTAGTTAGGGGATTATGCTCTTCTCTCTCAGAGAGAATCAAAACCCAAAAGCTTCTGGATTGGTTGAGGAGGAGTTAGCTCGGTGATAGACATGTCTGGTGTTTTTGGGTAAGGTGAAGAGGTAGAGGATTATGCTCTTCTCTCTTTGAGAGAATCAAAAACTCTGACCCTTGAATCTGAGCCACGTCCGTGTCACCTTAGAGGGCCTGGAGGAAGTTGACCCTCTGGGAATGACCCAAGTGAGTACACACCTTTTGTTGGTGATTCCACCTCACTATAATAAAGTAGCTTTTTTGAGTCTAAAGACTCCAAATCCATGTTATCTTCTTTCTCTTGATCCATGACTATCATCTTGAGAAAGCTCTATTTGTTGTACTGAGTGACGACGCTCCTAGCCCTGCTTGCGGGGGTGTAAAATTTTAGGTGTTGGTGTGGCTACGAGGTCCTAGCCCTGTATTGGGGGTGCCAAAGGTTAGTGTGAATAGAAGCGTACTAAAAACTCTCTTAGTTAGTTGCCTACCCAGTTCATCTTTGAAAGGGGACATAATCTTTGCACAGAGAGGGGAAGGATCTCTCCCGTAGATTCTCACCATAGGCATGCACCTGGACATTTGAAGGTGGTATATGACATTGGCCCCTACTTCAAGGGTAACCTTTGAACATATATTATTGATTCCTTGGAAACACCAAAAACATGAGTGCCCTCTAGGGGGTGACACGACTGTGTGAGGTGAACACATGTGCATAAGTTGTGAGGCACGAATTTTGTCTTCTCTACCATTTTCTTTGTAGGGACAACTGAGTGTTTGTTTTGAGTCTTAAACTGTCCAACATTTCCAAAAAATTTCAAGACTCCCTTGTTTCTTCTGAGTTGCTTTGTCCTCGGTAGAACTATTTTTGACTATTGACTATTTCACATCTGTCTGTTAGTCCCAAACTTTGTGCTTGTTAAATGATTGATTGAAACCTTAAAACTGAGTTTGCTGATCTAAACTATCCTAAACCAGTCTGAGAACTGAACTTTATTTCAGTGAACAACCTAGGTTGTGTCTTGTAAACTATTCCTGTCTCAAAAATTGATCCAAAACTGTCTGATCCAATACTTTCTTGCATGTTTCAGAGCACAATCTCGCGTGAACTTTCAACATCCTGTGCACTTTGTTGCATGATATTTCATATCCTCACGCGAAGTTTCATACCAATCTTTTAGAAACCCTGTCAGTCAGTTTTTCAGTTTGTTCCTGCAATTTCTCATGCGAGACAACATATCTTCACGTGTAGCCTGGTATTTCCTTGTGCGGCATTGCAGTTCCTCATGCGAGACTGTCCCCTATTTGTCAAAATAGTGAGCAATTTCCTATCTGTTGGTCAACTTTCAGCCTGATTTGATTCCTGTTTGGGGTCCGTCTGTCTATTTTCCTACTTGTACACATTCTGAAACTGGATGTCTCAGGCTGAGAATCATGTGATGACAGCTTGAACTCAACTTGTCTCTTTGTTATCTACTTGTTCTACTATGTTCTTTTACCTTGCGACATAATAGTCATCTCTTAGTTGTTCTAACCGTACTCTCGATGACTCATGCTGGGTGCGTTCACTTTTATCACTCTTTGCTATTCCAGAGACAGAGTTCCAAGCATAGTCCTAGTTCTCTCTTGTTACTTAATCCTAGTCTATGACTATTGCGACTCAGAGTGGCAATGTTTTCTCTTCATGTCTCACCAGACGAGGTAGAGGTAGACCTCACAACCAAGGAAGAGGTTGTTCTGAGATTGTCATACAATCTGATTATTGTAGGGGATCTTCACGTTCTTCCTCAGGCACATCTGGAGAGGAGTCACCTCACTCTCCTTCTCCTATCATTTGACCTCATGTCCAGCGTAATTTTACTGTGAACTTCAGTCAAGTCAAGAATCCTTTGTTTCGAGAACACCAAATCTCTAAAGAGTCACCATCTGAAACTGACCCTCTTAATGCACCAAAAGTCTCCTTTGCCATGACCTCTCAACATACTGCACACCCTCGCACCAAGTCTGTTCATATCCACATGATGGATGATCAATACCAGAAGGGTGAGCATAGTAGGGGTTATGATCAATCTCAAAATGATGGGGATCAATCTCAAGCTTGCAATGACAAAGATAAATTCCAATCCCCAAGAATCTTTGAAATCCTGGGTAATGATGATGAAGAGATAACCCAACAAGATGTTGATGTTGCCTGAGCTAACAAAAGCCTCCATAAGATGATGGAAATCCTAATGAAATAAGAGAAGGAGAAATACTTTCTCAAACTAGGCAAGCAAGGGGCCAAGCTACCTCCAAACTATAAGGTCAAGGATCTTGTGGTCAAAGAAGAGGAAACAAAGGCCACTAAACTGCAAAAACTAGTTCAAGACATGCAAGACCAGATTGGACAACTCATGAAAACCAAAGAAAAACTAGCAAACCAGTTTACACTAGAGAGCATCTGTCCATTCTTGTTTGACAAGAGTCTCAGCATGCCACCTTTTCCCAAGGGCGCAAAACTTACCAAATACGACAAATATTTGGGTACCTCTGATCCTCAAGATCACTTGAGAGAGTTTGGTGCTCTATCCATGGAGTTTATACATGACCAGACTTATCTCATGCATCTCTTCCCATGTAGTTTGCATGGATCTACTATGGAATGGTTCTCTCAACATCCTACTGGCATCAAGTATTTTGATGAGATTGCCAATCTATTCCTCCAACACTATTCGCATAACATCTAGCATCCGGTTAATATCCGTGATCTTTGCAATCTAAAACAATGATTTGGGGAACCTTTCTTGACATTTCTCCAATGATGGAGATAACTCTACACCATAAACTCTCACAAAATACCAGAATCTAAGAAGCTTGATATAGTTTTAGATAATATTCTTCCTAATTTTGGGTACCAAGTACAACTACAAGGTCCTTTGACCTTTGATGATATGATTAAACAAGCTATGAGAATTGAGGCATTCATGGTCAAGAAAGGAGAATTGACCCTACACAAGGATAACAAATAAGGGTCCTCCTCCAGAAAAGACAAAACCAAATTTGTTAATAAAAACTAAGACGTTGTGAATGATGGAGTCATTGACAACGTGACTCCAAAGCCTCTGAAGGCCATTTTCAATCTTACCTCCAGTATTAGGCTACCAAAACCACTAAGAAGGCTACAACAGACACTCAGCAACCTTCTAGGTTTTCTAGAAACAAACCTTGGGCACCTCAACCCAAACGTGAGTTCACCTCCCTAGGGGAACCTCTTGATGTGGTTTACAAGACTCTCTTACTGAACCAAATACTCATGCCTTTGGATAACTTGCATCCTTATGATCCACAACCACAACCTACTTGGTGGAATGAGTCTGCATACCATGATTACCATCAAAACAAGGGTCATCAGACCTCTACTTGTATTCAACTTTGACATAAAATCCAAGATCTTATCAACAATGGTGATATTATTGTGAGTGGTCATAACAAGAATTCAGATCACCAAGCATTCAAAGACCCCTTTCCTCCTCACGAGAAAGGTGAATCTTCCAAGACTAAGAATGCCAATAACAAGGTCAAATATACGTACAATACTAATGAAAATATTATTAATATGGTTGAACCTGTTGAATAATGTGATGTGATCACCATCAAGGGGAGCGAGGATGCTCCTAAGACCCAAGGTTTCATTTGTCTTGCAGGCCCTACATCTCAATCTTCTGAACCAAAACAGTCTCTAGTTTGTGTGAATGCTATCACTCGAGCTCATGCAAAGGTCATTCTTAAAGGCCTCGAGCCTTCTACATCTGCACTGAAACAACTTGTAGACACAGTTGTTGTTGGCTCTGCCAAAAAGAACTCAAAATTGGTCCCCATGCCTACCAATGCTAATTATAGCATCTTAGACCAATTGAAACATACCAACACTCAGATCACTATCTTTGAGCTCTTGAAGATCTGGCATGCTCATAGGAAGATTCTTGATAAAGCCCTCACTGAGGCAAATGTCCCCAAAGATCTTGATCTTGATCGGTTTCAATCCATGGTGGGTCACTTGACCTCGCCCCATTATCTATCTTTTTCTGAAGAAGATAATCATTCATTGAGCCATCCACACAACGCCCCTCTGCATATTGAAGTCATGATAGGACCAAAATGCATTTGTCGTGTCCTCATTGATAATGGTGTTAGTCTTAATATCTAATCTGCTAACCTGCTCACCTAGTCAGGCTATGGTGAAGACTACATAGATTCCCACAAAAAGATCACCATCAAGGCATATGATGAAGAAGAACACAAATCCAAAGGGCTAGTTGTATTACCCATCTAAGTTGGTCCTATTGAGAGAGACGTCATATGTCAGGTTCTGGATATTTCTCTTACATACAATATACTATTGGGAGGACCGTGGATCCACGAGATGCAGGCGGTTCCTTCAACATACCATTAGTGCATAAAGTTCCAATTTCATGAAGCAGAAGTAACAATACCTGCCAACATGAGCTATTCTTGCAATATGCTCACACAATCTGCTGACAGTTTTGTCCCAACCAACCGTGAGTCTTCTGACCTTTTTGATGCCAAGCTCAAAGAAATGGAAAAGACTCTCAAAGAAAAGGATTCTTGCATGGGAGAGTATCAGATGGAGCCTGTATTGTCACTGGCATCTCTACCTCTATCTCTGTATTCTTATGGGAGACCTTTTGAGAACAAGAAATCTTCTGTTGTGTCCCCTCAAGTAGTTTATGATGGTGCCTTTGTATAAGCCACAAAACCATTAGAAGACAAGGACAAAGATAGAGCCATTACAACTTGAATTTATAAAGCAAAGGATACATTTGAACAAATCACCCCAGCTCATGATATAGAACATGAAGAAAACAACGAAGGCTTCAAGCTCATGAAATGCTTCGACTATAAAGGGAGTGGCCCTCTAGGGGTGAATAATAATGGATTGCTTGAACCAATTGAAGCCACATGATGACAGACAAAAGACACTACTATTCTAGGCTTCAAAAAGATCTTGTTCCATTTAGGGAACAATAAATTTGTACCAAGACTAGAATGCGAGCCAACATCTAGAGACGCTATTTTACCTAAACACTCAGAGATCAGTTCAGATGAGAATACGTTTCCTTATCCTATTCCTCCAGATCTTGCCACACTCTTTGCACAACCAGATGATTTTGTGTAGCATGTTAGACACCTTGAAACTGATAGTGATTCTGATGACACCGCCTTGGTTACTCCATTGACATACGAGTAGTTAAGGAAAAT
The DNA here is from genome assembly GCA_027943335.1 of Chamaecyparis obtusa. Lineage (NCBI taxonomy): Eukaryota > Viridiplantae > Streptophyta > Pinopsida > Cupressales > Cupressaceae > Chamaecyparis > Chamaecyparis obtusa. The sequence continues at coordinate 137,831 of BSBK01001861.1, forward strand.
GAAAACAGCTCACCCTAACTATTACTAGGAACTATACATGCCATCACCTTTCCAATAATGATTCAAGTAGGAGCAAGCCACCAATGCTACAAGAGATGAGAATGAGTTAGATGGTACAACCAGTATCGATATAATTCCTATATCAAGTATCACAGAATCACATGAGTATGAGTTTGATTCTCTGTCTGACACAACTTCTGACAAAGATGTAGACATGGTACACACATTTGAAAACCTCCTTGAAGTAGGTGAAGGGTCTAGTGTTAGGACGACCAAGTGTGATTCCACTAATGTTAACATACCCTCTACTTCTGATGTGAGGCATCGAAGGGACTTGAACACACCTCTAAATGAGATCGCTTTAGGTCTCGACTTATTTGTTTGTGCTTTTGATGACTATATCATGAATGCACTTGAACCTGTCACTTCTCTTTTACTTCACCATCCCGAGCTGATAAACTGGAACCCTTCCTCTCCATCCAATGAAGTCCTTATGTTCCAGAATGATTATGCTCTTTCTTGTTACCTCAATGTTGTTGAACCAGTAACGTCCACCAGTGAAGATAATGTCAACATGACTGAGGCCGATATCAAGTATCTCAGTCATACAATTAAAAGAAGAAAAAAGAATATGCACTCTGATGGTGAAAACCACATTGTGGCATTATTAGAGCTGAAAAAAGTAAAAACAAAAGACGTATCCAAGGGTGAAAACCTCTCTAAGGTGCCTGAGGATGGGATACTTGATATGCTTCCAAGTCATTTTTAGGAAAGATCTTTAGTACTGATTGAGCCAACTCAACCTGTGAACTTGGGCACAGAGGCTACACCTCAGATTATTCATTTGGCACAATCCTTATCTAAAGAAGAGAAAGAGGAGTTCACCAGTTTCTTTCAAGGTAAGAAAATCAACTTTGCATGGACCTATTATGATATGCCTGGTTTGGATCCTAATCTAATCATGCATCACCTGTCTATTGCACCAGGTGTCAAGCCTGTTAAATAAAAGCTTCATAAGATGCACCCACATGTGGCACTATTAGTCAAAGCTAAACTGGAAAAATTACTTAAAGTTGGCTTCATTAGAGCAACTAACTATGCAGAATGGATTTCCAATATTGTTCTAGTTACTAAACATGACAAATCTATCAAAGTTTGCACAAATTTTTGAGATTTGAACAAAGCTTGTCCCAAGGATGATTTCCCATTACCCAACATTGACATGATTGTAGATATGAAGGTTGGCTATGAAATGTATTCACTGATGGATGGTTTATCTGGCTACAACCATATCAAAATCATGCCAGAAGACCAAGAGAAGACTGCCTTCATAGAGAAAGCTTGCTTAGCAGTGGTGTTTGCTTCGTAGAAACTAAGGCACTACATGCTCGCTCACACTACAAGACTCATTGCTAAGATTGATCCTCTAAAGTATTTACTTAGCAAAGCTTCCCTCACAGGTAGATTGGAAAAAATGGGTCATGATTCTCAGTGAATTTGACATTGAGTATGTACAGAGAAAGGCCATCAAAGGGCAAGCAATCACAAATCAGTCGGTAGAGGCACCTCTCATCGATCACCAACCATTGAACATTGAGTTTCCAGATGAGTCCATAATGCTTCTCACACATCATACATGGACTATTTTCTTTAATGGATCATTCACCCAATAGGGGTTAGGTGCCGGAATACTATTCATCACTCCACAACGGTACTCTTTACCTAAGGCATACAAGATGTTGTTTCCTTATACAAACAACATCACTGAGTGCGAAGCCCTAATCAATGACATGAAGATAGCTATTGAATGGTGAGTGGATGAACTCAAAGTCTTTGGAGACTCATAGCTGGTCATCAATTAAGTCAATGACATCTATCAGATGAAAGATGGAAAAATAGTTCCTTACAAATAGATGGTTGATAATTTAAGAAAGTACTTTTCTTATATCACCTTCCAGTAGATTCCAAGGGTGGATAACAAAGTGGCTGATGCCATGGCTACTCTTGCTTCCATGTTATACATACCAGAGAATGACTTCTGACATGAATTCTTGGTGGACACATTACACTACCCAGCCTATGACACCCCCAAATCTAGGATGATTTGTTCCATCATTGGACATGATTCATCTTACTACCATCATATCTATTCCTACCTCCATAACTAGATTGTTCCAGATACTTACATATGGAATGAGAAATGTCACCTAATCAGTAATGCTTCATAGTACATTATCATAGCTAATGATTTATATAGGTGAGGTCTAGACGGTACCCTCCTTAGGTGTTTAGAACCTAATGAGTCTAAGCATGCGTTAGTTGAGGTGCATGAAGGCATATGTGGATCCCACTTGAGCGGTCTGACACTGGCTGGTAAACTTATTAGAGTTGGTTACTATTGGCCAGATATGGAGAAGGAAGCTAAAAAATATGCTAAGGATTGTAAATAGTGTCAACTTCATGGGAATATGATTCACGCTCCCGCCAAGGAGCTATTTCCATTCATCACTTTCTAGCCATTTCAGCAATGGGCCTTTGATTTGGTGGGTCAGATTCATCCCTCTTCATCAAATGGACACAAGTTCATTATCACTACTATAGAATATTTAACTAAGTGGGTCGAGGCAGTCCCTCTGACCATAGAAAATGGAAAATCTATAGGCATGTTTATACTGAATTACATCATTTGCAGGTATGGTGTACCCTCCTCGATAATCACTAACAATGGGGGGCAGTTCAAGAAAAAGGATTTGAAAGATCTTTGTTCTAAGTTCAAAATCATGTAGCACTGGTCTTTAATCTATTACCCCCAGGGTAATGGATAGGCAGAAGCATCAAACAAGGCAATCCTCAAGATCCTGCACCACACATTTCAAAAATTTGGATGAGACTGGCATCTCCAGATCAATCCGGCTCTATGGGCTTATTGCACAAGTATAAAAACACTATCAAGGGCCACTCCCTTTGCTTTGGTTTATGGAGTGGATGTTGTGCTACCAATTGAGGTCAAGATTCCTACTCTGCGAGTCTCTCTGAAGGGCCTCGTTACTGATGATGACATTAGAATATCTCGGCTACAAGAGCTAGAACTACTAGATGAAAGTTGGAAAGTGGCGTTCAATTAACTTTGAGCATATCAGAAGAGGATGTCCACAAGATACAATAAGAATTTCAAACCAAGGGAATTCCAAGTGGGTGATCTCGTCCTAAGAGAAAACCCTAAGAATCAGCAACAACAAATCTAGAAAGGAAAGTTTGAACCAAATTGGCTTGGTCCGTATATTGTTACTACAATGTTTGGGTCTGGTGCATATCAACTCTCTACTACTGAAGGAGAACAACTCAAAGAGATGATCAACGCTTTACATCTGAAGTGATTCTACATCTAAGACATCTTCAGAATGCTCCATGTACATACATATACTCTGAGAAAATCCTAAAAATTGCAAAAAGTTCTGAAAAAAATGATCATCTTAGTGAAAACCTGGTAAACAGGCGCTTTGATGCATCAACCAAAAAAAATTGAAAATTCCAAAAATACAAAAAAAATCAAATATCTAAAACTACAAAAAAATTGAAAAAGAAAAAAATGTGCCATTGATGAAAACCTGGTAAACATGTGTCATGGTAGCAAAAGAAATAAAGTCCTACCAAGAAGGTGAAAACCTGGTAAATAGGTGCCTCTTGTTCTGCAATTCTATACCTTTCACAATACCACTTGGCTCTGTACAGTTGTTTTCCTACTTTCCTGCTTTTAGTTTTCTAGCTCATGCACTTACTCTCAGTTACCTTTGAGACTATGCTCATCTACATGGATTGAAACCGGTCACACTTAGGGGCACCCTTCCTAGTCTAGGGGGCACTGTCTTATAATTTCCAAAGGATCTTCCATACATCAATCACCAGTGGTTCTCATTGCGTCTGCCTACTGATGCTTAGCTATTAGATCTCTCTCTTTGAGGATCTTCCTTGCATCAGTCACTAGTGGTTCTCACCGTGTCTGCCTACTTATGCTTAACTATCAGATCTTTCTCTTTGAGGATATTCCTTGCATCAGTCACTAGTGGTTCTCACTATGTTTGTCTACTAATTCTTAGCTATCAGATCTCTCTCCTTGAGGATCTTCCATGCATCAGTCACTAATGGTTCTCACTGCATCTGCCTAATGATGCTTAGCTATCAGATCCTTCTCCTTGAAGATCTCTCATGTATCAGTCACCAATGGTTCTCACTATGTCTGCCTACTGATACTCAGTTAGCACTATGATCTCTCCTTGTGACTATCTCTCACATCAGTCACCAGTGGTTCTCACTGCGTCTGTCTACTATCGTCATCCTGTTGAGAATTTTCACATACGACGTATACTTCCGATCTGACATCAATCCACTAAAACTTAAACTAAACTAAACTTGTGACTCTCTGAGACATGTTGAGCTTTTCTTTTGTGTGCTTGTCTTTTTCACTTCATCATTCTTCCTCGAGAAACTCAATGATGTCTATCCTGACTGAGAGATGCGAAGACTGGGGACATGCTATTTTCTTTGCTTTTTGTTTCCTTGTTTTGTTCCAATGATCTAAGGAATCCACATAAAATGGGTGTCCACTATGAGAGCCTTTATCTCATGTTAGATGGCCATGTGTACCTCCTCCTTTTATATGGACACTTTGGTGAGGTTGGTTCTTCTCCTTGTCTGTTTGAGTGACTTCTTTCTGCTACAAGTGAACTTTCAAATGCTTGTCCTATGAAGTGAACGTAAGGGTCACTATGAGAATTCTTAGTATGCTTCTCATTCACTTAGCAAAAAAAGTAACTCTCATGTGTTTGACATGTTTATGCGCAAGCAACATTCAAGTCATCCTAGCAATTGTGCTTTGATGCTTATGTTAACTTGCTAAATCAAAAGGAATAGGTGTTTAGGTCATTCTGACTTCTTGTACCTTAATGCTTACACCTCTTTCTAACAAACCTAAGACTAATTTCATATTCATATTCTCATGATTGTTGTGTCAATGAGTTTTGTATGACATCCTATGACCATCCTATAATAAAAGCTCTATGATGATAATTATCTAACGGGTCCAGAAACCACGTCCTAGGGATCGCATCTAGCTTAGGCTTGCATTTTCATTTTAGACTTGCATAGTGATAGTGTTATTGATTCTCACTTCATGATATTCTTCTAGATTTGTATGCTGAGGGTTCTCATCTCACGTCTCAGATTCATCATGACTGCACAAGTGTTTGATACTCGCTCTCAATCTTCAAGAAAGTTTTTTTGATTAGTACCTATCATATATTGTGCTACCCTACATGAGATGTTAGTACCATACATTGCATTTGCATCTTTCATTCACAAAGTTCATACATTTACATCTACATATCCATATACATGTGCATTCATTATAAGCATAAATCAAAGCATACATTGCATTTACTCACCTACCATCTATCATTGCATTTTACATTGCATACATACATAATAGAAAACATGTGCATATTCATTTACATTTTTATACATGTCACACATCTATTCATCTACTCAATGGACACATCTCATAAAAACATAAACATTAAAAGCATTTACATCCACAATGATGCGTACAATGATACCAACATAAATCAAGCTCATATATATATATATATATATATATATATATATATATATATATATATCTCAAGAGTGTCAATAAAAAAAGGGTGCTACTCGAGCATAGTTTATATATAAAAAATGGGCTACAATACAAATGCCTATGCATCAAATACATCATGATATACTACATCAATGCTCTAATCTAGCTCTAACCGTCACCACCTGGAGGAGGTGGCATATCTGGCTGAGGCAGTGCCTGTGGAGGAGGTCCCTGTGGTACCTCTGGTGCTCCAGCATACTCTAAAAATTGTGGCACCTGGTCTGCTAGCTCAGGAACTACACCAATGTAAGCTACATAATAATACATTACATGTGCAACCTTGTATCGAGTCTCTATCCGAGACCTCACCAGCTCCTCCCACAACTCCCTGATTTCCTTATCTCTCTCCACTACCTGAGTATCTCGGATGGTGACCTATATATGGAGATCACCCAGCTCTCTTTATGCTTGCCGCACCCTATCTCAGCTCTACCATAATGCATCCTGTAGCTGTGTGACTGCATCTCCAAAAGGGGGACCCTATGCGGCTTGATCCTGTGTCTCCTTCTCAGGAGCCTGTTGCGGTATCTCCTCCGTCCTCTATCGTGTGGATCTCTCCTGCACTCCTCTACTGCCTACACCAGGATCTATTCTCATCCATCATGTAGGAATGGCTACCTATGTCATTGGCATAGGACAAACAAGGATGATCCAATTAAGGATAATCCCCACAAGCAGCCAAACACCACAATGAGGAATACACAAGACAATTATTTTCAATTGAATTTTCATTAACATTCCTGGCTGTAAGGTCTTCTGGGTCAGGGCCAATTACAATTAGAAACAAAATTGCAAAATCAACAAGGATCCAATCCAACTCCAGCTAGTCCAGCTCTGAAAAAAATCAACAACTGATGGAAATGCTAAGGCAGATCTGAACTTGAGCTCGCAAGCCACCAAGCAATCTCCTTGTTTCCAAGAAAACAACCACTAGCTCTTATATTACAAACTATCATAAATCAATCTGATCTTCAAGATCACACAAGACCTAGATCTAGCTTCACACTTACTCCCATCTGCTACCTAAACAACTACCCCAAACACTCCTTAAATACTAATCTTCAGCCACAAGTCACCTGGAAGAAATAATTAACTCCTAGGCCAAGTCAGCTCTCATTACAAACAAATATTAAATGCAATACAAGTTGGCTCTCAAATAGCCTTACAAACATTGAATTCTCCATGTCAGCTTCTAGATCTACATAGGAGAATACAACAAAAGCTACCAATAATAAATGCACCAAGTCAGCCAACCAAATCACCAAGAACTCTAGTCGGTAAACTAGAACTACCGAGTGCCAGAGAAACAACCGAGCACCAATGAAACAACTGACCAAGCCAAGCAACACTGAGCCATATAGGCATCACTGAGCACAAGTTCCATTGAGCACAAAAGCTTCACCAAGTTCCTTCAGCGACCGAGCTTCCTTCAATAACTAAGACCATCGATTAAAGTTGCAACCAAGTACCACATAACCAAAACAACACACCTCCATGCAGATTCACTAAGTACCCTAGAATGCCCACACATCAGTTACCCTCTATCGAGGTACCTACTGCTATGGTGGAGGCTAAGCTATTTATTGTTGCTACGATGGAGGTTGTGTTGCCTGCTGCTGTACCACTTGTTGTACCTACTGACCCATGCCAACTAGATCTGTGTACCGGGGGAGTGGATGCCCAACTAAGTGATCCTGATATGTTGGTGTATAGTCCCATCGAGCTAGTGCTACTCATGCCTCGATCATTGAATGACCCTAATCTAGCCTCGCTCACCACCCCTTCTTCACCTCATCGGCAAAGTGGGTGTAAGATCAGTACTCGGGGATACATTATGTGGCCTATCAAATTGCCACAAGACCCATGATAATGGAAAGTGCTCCATAGTAGATATGGTATGACTGATCAGAGGACATGAACAAAACATATACTGAAGCTCATGTCTGGTATCATCCCATACCTCTATACCTATCCACGACCGCCATGTAACTACAACCATGTCATCCAACTGAGCCCGCCACTGCTTAGTCTTACCCAATGTTGGCTAGGTCATAGGGCCACCGTACCTATAAATGTATGGCTCCAAGGGTTGTCTCGTGTCCTAGAACACTAGCCTACAAATAGAAAGATGCTCCCAGGCCCATATCTAAAGTACAAAAACTCCTGCTTCCATGATCCGGGCATCCTGATACACAATCTTGTTCATCTCATGATACATCTGTGCCAACATGCACTGGTCCCATCCATATCTCATGGGTGGCTGCTCTAATATCCATTGTAACATCTGACCACAACTGCACTCCAGTCTATGTTGACCTTTGTCTGGCATTAGATAGCATCCCAGAAATGCCACTAATACAAGTGCTAATCAATGCCCAAGACTGTAATCTTTGATTAGATCCTCTCAGGGGATCACCCATCCCATCACTAAATCATCCTGGAAGATTGCCCATAGTGCTACAATACCCACTCTTGACTGTGTGTCGTACTCCACACGTGACCTGTGGAATGGTACTCTGAGGATCTGGTAGATTTCCTTTGGCATCACCATCATCTCTCCCTAGGGCAAGTGGAATGTGTTCATTTCTGAATGGAAATGCTTGGCAAGTATCCCTAGTAGTTTGTGATTCACCCAAATGTCAGGTACATCACGCAAGTATGATAGTCCTAATCCATCTATATGGGTAGACTTTGCATCATCCAGCTATTGCACTAGCTCACCGATGACTGGGTGGTGAGATCAAAACATAATGTCCAGGAAGTCAACCTACAATGCAAGTGACAACACACAATCAATATCTCCATCCTGATGATTCTCAAAGCAAAAAAAATTTGAATCTATGCACCTATCCTAAAACTGGCTATTTGATGATCTACTTGGCTTATTTTCACAAAATATGGTTTAAAAATTTTGGTTCTTTGCTGCAGATTCTCACACAAGGAAGTAGGAATCTCATGCGAGATTTCTCTGTCACGCAAGCTTGAGCTTCAATTTGCGTGAGGGATCATCCATATGAAGGGTTTCCCACACAAGCCCTAGGTCCATTTTGCACGAGCCTGTGGAGAACCTTATGTGAGGAAGTACTCTTTTTATACATTCTCATGTGAGACTCCTTATCGGCCCACGCAAATAACCTATTTCCTTGCACAAGTTCTTGTGAGCAAGTTCCTAAACTAGACCTAGAATCCTATCTAAATTTACCAAAATGCATCACAAAAATGAAATATAGGCTAAGTTATTGATTACTCATAGGTGGGTCATATGTCGCTGGCCGACTATGATGTCAGGAGTTCTTGAACCTATGTGATTTCACTAGAACACCTGGCATCTTCTCTTAGAGCTCTCTTTTCTCACAAATTCAAAGGTTTCAAATGAATTGAAAATGACCCTTTTGGGCCTTATATAGGTTTTGACCTAATTTTCCACAGTGCTCCATTTTACGTGAAAACTTCACCCTTGGCTAAATCGACTGCTTTGAATTCATTTTTGGGATCAAAATCAAAATTTGACACTCCTAGATAGCTCAAAATCACATTTTCAAATTTATTGGATTGACGTGATCGGACGCTTGTGCAGTTAACCTTTTGATGTCATATTCTTGACAAAATCACATCTCATCATCATTTTTTTGACTTCTTCATCTTTTTCATCAAAAGTCAACTTTGGTCAATTCTAGTCAACCCTGGTCAAACTTGCTCAACATGACCTCCCAATCGCTCCAGATCACTTCTGAATCTTCTCGATTCTTCCATCCTCCATTCTCAGTTCTTCTAGACCTCTAATTTTTTCTCTATTTGCAACCTATTGCTATCAATCACTTTTATGATGTGTCATCTTTCCATTTCACTCTCGAGGGGGTAGGATGATTACATCATTGAATCTTATCATTCTTGAATCAATCTGATCTAATCAAAAGTCCTCATCACTAGGGGTATCTCATCACTCGGGACATGTTCAATTTTTCATACCTCATGGTCAAAATTGGATGTTCTACGATCTTGAATCACTAGGGGCATCTCTATGCCTTACATCTTGTCATCATACTGCTAGGTATCTGAGCAATCTAACTCAGATCCTTGAGGATCAAGCTTCATTATGTAGATGGTTCTCAAAATATCTTTTGGTATCTGTGCAATCTAACTCAGATCCCTGGGAATCAAGCTCCATTCTGAAGATGATTCTTGAAATCTCTTTAGGTATTGGGGCAATCTAACCTTGATCCTTGAAAGTCAAGCTTCAATTTGGAGATGGCTCTTGAAAGCTCTTTTTGAATGGTATCTGGGTAATCTAACTTGGGTCTTGGAGGACTAAGCTTCGTTCTGGAGATAGTCCTAAAAATCTACATCAGTTATCATTTAGTTGATGGGTATTGGGGAAATCTAACCCTGACTCCTAAAGATTAAGCCTCTTTTTGGGGACAGTCTTACTAAATGTGAAAATCCGACCGATGTCTTTGCAATCTAACCTAGACTTCGAAGAATCAAGCTTTTTTCTAGAGATGGTTCTACAACTCAATCTCATCGGTGTCTTGACAATCTAACCTCGACATCTGAGGATTAAGCTTCAATCTGGAGATAATCCCGAAAACCTCATCAATTGTCACATCAAACTATTCTTTGAATCAATGCACTGCTCGCACATCAATTCAAAGAGGGGCAAAATGTAATACCCCAAAATTGGCATCTTGCAATCCTAACCAATTTTGTTGCATTTAATCTCATTTTATCAATTTCTAATCATCAAAGTCCTATTGTACTAGGCAATTCTGTCTTCTAATTGAATTTACTTGACTTAGTGTCAAATGCAAAAAACCTTAAATCCACATCAATCACATATCATATTTAATTCCTAAGTAACAACTACAAATTGGCTAAATAAACCCTATGATTGATTAATTTAATTATAAAGTCCTAGCACTTTAATTAAATTAAATTCACCCCCTTTAGTTAAAATACACATAAAAAGGAATTAAATAAATATTTGGTTTTAAATAAATATCCTCATCTCAATAATTGAATTTAATTATTTAAATAATTGAGAAAATCCACTTATGAGGCAATATTGTATTTATTTAATCAAATATTCTCTCTAAAAAATCTTCTCTTCAGTTCAGAAAAGGAAAGTTTGAGTTAATTAAGAATCCAAAAGGGGAATAAAATAGTTAAAAGCTCCACACAGGCAAAAGCAAACAGTTGACTGCCTCTTTACAGGAAGCTTTCTATTCCAGACTGAACTCTCATTCAATCTCCACCATTCGTCTGATTCAATCTCGGTCGTCGATTGAACCCAAGATTCTATAAAAGAACCCTCTTTCCTCATTCAAAGGATCCTAATTTTCAAGCAACGAAGTGTTGTTACATTCTCATTGCTTCTTGTTTACATTCAAAGCTTTCATTTGCATTGTTGTTTTGATAATCATCTTAGATTAATATCATGTTTAGCTTAAATATGTACTTCATTTCTTAATCTAGTTTGCTTTCAAAGTTCTTAGATTAATTGCATATTTCATTTCTTAGATTAATGCTCATTTCTCATCATTTCTAGATTAATTGCATACTCATTTTAGATTAATCTTGCACATTCATTCCTAGATTAAACTGCATAAATCCTCCATTCTAGTGCTAGTCTATGGTTGTTGGACTCTTGATTATGAGAGTAATCCTGAACCCTACATGGATAGGAGGCAACAGGTCAAATCATTCAGATAGGCAAGATGAATAATCTCATATTTGTTCTTGTCTACAGTTGGTGAACAGTGACTATGTTGAAGTGTGAGGCTAAAATAGAGGCCCATATTTAGCTTATACAACTGCTGGCTTGATAGGGGCTTCCTCTTTTTGTTGAGCTCTAGCAATTGTGACATCCTCATCATTTTTTATGTCATCATGATCACCATTTTTTATGTCCCCAATGAGTACATCATTTAAATCATTATTGATTCCTTGTATTGTAACTTGTTCGGGTGCATCTTGGATCAGATTTATTTTCTTGGTGGCATCAGTGGTATCAGGTACCTCATTATCTGATAACTCAATTGTGTTTTTTGGTTCCAAGTCTGCATCATCAGAATGAATGCCTTTTCCTTTTCTCTTGAGCTTCCTCTCAGGGATTATGGCCAAAGCCATCTTTTCTAACTCAGCTCGAGCTTGAAGTATTGAAGTCCAAATTAATTGACTGTTCTCATCAATGTCTGCTAGATTTTCATCAAGTATCTACAGTGCCCGAATCTTTACTATAAATCTCTTTGAATATGTTTTCATCAATTCCTCAACTTCAGCAATTGTCAGTGTAGGCATTGCAAAAACTAGGGATTGTACCCTCATTCTTTTCTCAATGTGCAATGCATATGTCCATCTCTATGAAATTATATCATATAATGTCTTAGGTACATACTTAGAGAATTCAATTGGTACCTTTTTGAATTTAATCATCATCTAAATTATAGCTTCTTTGATCTTATTCTAGTCTTTGGTTGACAAATGCTCAAACTGAACGATTTTAGGATCACTTAATTCTCCATTTTATATTATGTCTTCAACTACTTCATCAATAGAATGGTTTTTATTTACAACTTTAAATTGCTCAGTGTCATCTTCATCATCATCTATATCGTCTGTCCCTTTGATTAATTTTCTTTTTTTCTTAGGGGCCTTGGTAGTATTTTTTGTACCTCTCTTCTTGTAGGTCTTTTTTGGTGATGTTACAGTAGGTCTAGATATTTTCACAACTCCTTTCTTTAGTGGAGGTGAAGTTGTAGTTGTTGACCTTGTGTGTGCCCTTGTTTGCACTTCTACTTGCTTCTTCTTTGGAGTGGGGAATGGTGAAACCGGTGTAGGATCTACATCTCTGTCAGACTTGGTTTCTTCATCATCATGTGGTTTGTCATAAAGAAGTAACTGACCTTCAGTTTCTACCTTAACTAGTATGCTCTCAGATGATTCAACATCATCACCAAATTGCTTTACCAAATTTGTCATCATTTTCTTGGATTTCTTTATTATTTTACCTATGACTAGGTCTGACTTTATCCTTATCTTGGCTTCTTCATATGTGCCAAAGCTAGAATCTTTAGGGTCCTTAGGCTCAACCAATAAAGCCTTTATTGATCTAGATGCATAATCAATTTCTAACTCATAACCCATAGGTGATAGCCATTTTGTCCTTGGTTATACAACCTTAATCAAAGTAAAATCTATATCAACTAGAAATCAAATTTCATGTTCATATTCTTCCACTATTTGTCTTAGAATTTTGTTCCTTAAATTCATTTTCTCCTTAGACTATTCAAAGTAACTATCCACTAAATTATTCAAATTATCTCCCAAACTGTTAATCAAATATGTAATCTGGAGTGTAACTGGCTTGTCGGTTGACCAATCTTCATAACTGACCAAAGGGAAAACATCTTGCACATAAAATAATATGCAAAGTAGTAAGGAACCAAACTTATAGGCGTTGGACTTGGCTGACCGAATAGTCTTCATGTTTTCCTCTAATTGCTTCAAAAGTAGCTCAAAAAGGTCCAACAGAGATCCCTTCTTAACTATCTTGTACGCAATGTCAACAGCTCCACATGGTACATTGTTTGTTCTTCTCGATTGGAATATCTTATAACCGATGACATATGCTCCAAATCTTGTCTCAAGATCTTTGATTGTGCTTACTTTCATTGTTCTGTCATCCCATTCAGCTCCAATGTTCTTTTCTATTTCAGCTCGGGGTGCATTCCTTATTGCCTTAACTTTGTCAGTAGTTGGGTATTTGATTACCGCTTTTATGATGTTCTTTTTAATCTTTATGGGCTCATCCAACCATAATTTTCCATCATGATACTGACTCAGAACTATTCTTATCCACTCATTTTTTGAAATTCTTCAGGAAATTTAGGGCATTAACCAGACCTTTAACTTTTAGGTGCTCATGATCAGGTTTCAACTTTCTATCTTCACCACACAACTTCTGATAAGTTGCAAACATATCAAAATCTTTGATATCCCCTATCTTGCAGTGAATGTACGAACATACATCTTGTACCAGCAAAACCCTAGGTGGTATGCTTGAAAAAGCTCCCACTTTGTCAATTTACGACACCACTTCGGGATGAAGTTTGTATTTAGGCTCATTGCAAGTAGCATAAATAATTAGATTAACTTCCTCCTCCTCTGCATACTTGGACTTGTTCACATTTGAAGCGGACACCATAGTTTCTCGTTTAGGGTTTCGGTAAGAAACAAATGAACAACTCGACAATGATAGTACTTACTAGAAATAATGATGAGATCACTTGATCACTCAGAGTTCTTCAAATCTATGCTCAAATGCTCTTAAAATCCTTTGCTTGAAATCACTATGAAAACTCTTTGTTCTTCGTAATCGTTGTGTGAAAAATGAACTAAGTTCACCACATATTTATAGCTTTTTAAAAAAAATTCCCGCTTAAACCTTTTTGCAATAAATGCTCTACCTAATCACAGCTCGATGATAACTGTCAAACCCATTGTATACCGCAAAATACCATAAGCTCGGTTAACATGAAATTTTCCACTCGGTTAATATTGATACTCAATTAACCTTGCATAATAGTTACCGACTGACAACTTCTCACTCGGTCTAACATATACTGACTGTAAACACTTAAAGCTCAAAAATTGTAAAACCATAATGCATCTCAATTCATGCAGATTTGGTATGTGTATATCTAATATAAGGAATTGTATGATAGATGTAACCAATTTTTAATTGTTAGTTCCATACATACCTTTTTTAGCTTAGGTGGAGGTAGCAATGTCACCCAATCTAATGGACGAGGTTTCACCGACTGCATTACTTGACTCATCATTATCATTTGATGCTTTTCTCCACATATTATTTCTTATCCTCATGATGTCTTCAATTGTATTTCCATTTTCAAATACTTGTATTTCTAGTGCTCGGTCTCTGCAATCTTTACTTAGGTGACCGACCTTGTGACAGTGTAAACATGCCATACCAGTGCTTGTCCAGCTACAAGATTTTCCTACCCATCTCTTCCTCATACAATTAGTTGCAATATGTCCATATCTACCACAAGTTTTTCAATTAAACCATGTGTTATAATCCCAAGTATAGGCATTACCTTGTCTTCTCAGTTGATAGGTCTTATTTTGTCCTTTCGGTGTCCAGACTTGCTTCATCTTTGTTCTACATTCTTGTGAGGTGTGTCCATGCATGTTGCAAGTGTGACAATGTTTCTCCATGTAGGGTTTTTTAGGATTCCTATTCAACTTAGATCTACATTCATATTCTTGATGTCTATACTTTCTACAAATATAACAATGACCATTGAACTTAGGAGTGGTTTTAGGTTTACCTTGTGCTTTATTCCTGCAAACATTTGATGTGTGGCCCAATTTACCATAGTGATAGCATGTTTGCATCTTAGGTCTTTGACTCTTGTAATTATTCATCTGTTTGACTTGCTTAGATGATTCTCCTTGCTCGATGTAGCCTAATCTAGTAGCACTTCCAAGTCCTCTTTGACTAATCAGAAAATCATCAATCTTCTTAGAACTATCTTTATCCTTTTTCATCATCTCATTATGTTGTTGTTTCATTCTCACTTCATTTCTTAGTTTTTCATTTTCTTCCCTGAGTACACCAATGCCTTCAAGTTTCCTTGATAAATCATTATTTACTCGATTGATCTCCTAGCTTACAAAAACCATCTAATTTGATATCTTGAAGTGATGCTCAGTAAGTCTCAGTATCTTAGATTCCTTAACTTGTAATTGTTTAGTCATTTGTCTTCTGTCTTCAATAGCCAAATTTCTTTCTTGTTCAGCTTGTCTAGAATTATTCATCACATCAATCATTCTTACCATTTGTGCTTCTTGTCTGATTTGCAAGGATTTAACTTGTTCAGTCAAATAAAGATTTTTCTCAGATAAATAAAAAATTGCACTTTTAGATATGTCAGATATACTGCCTGAACTGGATTTGATATTCTCAAATAGATCATCAATATCTTCTTCATGGTAATCAGTTTCACATTGTTGAATAGCCATGTCCTTTCTCTGAACCAGTAACTTTTTCAACTCATCCTTAGCTTGCTTGTATTGCTCAATAAAGATCTGTATCTAAATCTTTTGATTCTCAATTGTCTTTTCCAACTTGTATTTTTCCATCTTGAGATCTTTCCCCTTCAGTGGTTAAACTTTCAAATAAGAGATCTAGCTCTGATACCAATTATTGGGATGGAAAGATAAGGGATTGAGAGGGGAGGGGTGAATCAGTACCCTCAAAAACTTTAACTGAATACTCAAACTTCAATAGTAGTGACTAACTATCCAACTAAATCCATTGTTTGCTACATTCATTCAAATAACTTTGTAAATGTAAAGTGCATGAAATCAAACAATAAATCAATCATGAAATGTAACACATAACACAAGTATTTTGGTTACGTAGAAACCCTTGTAAGAAGGTAAAAACTATGGTGGGGATGACACTGTTGAAAAAATGGTCAGCACTCCCCTCAGGATTCGTGACATGGCTTAACTGCCTCCTGTGTCTTCTATAAGTCTAGTGGTTGTATCAGACATTAACAGGTCAATCTTTTGGTGCAATGACAACCACTACTTGTAACAAGTGGTATCAAAGCTTGGTCACAGGTTTGAATCCCCTCAGATAACGCTGAGGGGGAGATTGTTGAAAAAATGGTCAATGCTCCCCTCAAGATTCGTGGCATGGCTTAACCACCTCCTGTGTCTTCTATAATTCTAGTGGTTGTATCAAACATTAACAGGTCAATCTTTTGGTGCAACGACAACCACTACTTGTAACAGACACCCACAAATTCTTCACTATTGCAGATAATAAAGTATGTCAGTTAAGGCTACAAGTTGTGATCACTTCTAGTGATCTTACCCTGCTAGGAGTAACAATCAGATCGATTAGATCTACCTTGTGAAAGGATTTAAAAAACACTGCTTGAGTGTGCACTCGATTAAGAGATTTAGAATCAAACTGTTAAGTCTAGTTTGTTAAGAGATTTGACAAACTTTGTTACAATGATTACAGAATAAAATAAAGTATCTGTAAATGACAATTATACTTTGTCTAAATCAGATCTATGATATACTGAATAAATATCATCTCTATGTGTAGTAATATGTCCTCTGTTCTTCTCGGTAGCCTTGATTGCTTTTGAATAAACTGAATTGAATCTTTGTTTCTGATAACTACTTTGTCATGCAAACCTTGTCTGAATTCTGATGTCTTGAAGGTGGCTACTGCTTCAAGATCTCCTTCTTCGTCTGATCAATTCACTTGTAAAAATAACATCAATTACAAATATATAGAAAACTGTTATGATGCTATGACCTAATTAGGTTTACAACATCTTAGAAAACCTAAGATCTATGGTGTGTAAAATTAACCTAGATCTAACTATTACATAGGAATCATCACAACATTTAATGATTACATCCACAATAAATAAGCTTTGATCTTGGTAAAACATTTTATGTATTCGTGTAACCATTTTTATAGATAGATGTGTCACTCCTAAATATTATGTCATTTCCTTAATAACTCAGTAAACACAACCCTTTATGTTCGATGAATATATTGGTGCTCGATATGTATATTGCTCAGTTTTTACTGACGCTCGGTGCTCAGTTTACTCTGATGCTCGGTAAATATACTCTGGTACCTGGTTAAACCTATTTCCTTTTAGCTCTCGATTTTGTCTTGTGAATGCTCGGTATGAAGGTTTGTTTGTTTAACCGACTAGCATAATGTAGCTTGTTGTATCATCTTTTACTGACTAATCATCTTAGATAACCAACTGATCCAATTTGATACTAATGACAACATCTAATGCTCAAATAGAGATAATAATGTACATGCTTGTCTTTTGTGTAGGATTTCAGGTACCAAACATCGGCTTTCATGAATTACCAAGATGAGCATACCCTATTGCAATATCTTAATGGTAAGAGAGGGGAGATAACATACACATCCAAATCCCAATCCTAAGCCAATAATTATCCTGAAATAGTGGACATGTACCCGATTAAGTACCCTCCAGATTCATCAAGATGACGTGAATTCACGAACCCTCCTTTGTGCTTGATTATCATATTTTTTATGTATATATATTCTTTATATATATATATATATATATATATATATATATATATATATATATATATATATATATATATATATATATATATATATATATATATATATATATATATATATATATATATATATAAAATTGTTTGTTTTTTTGTGTCAGAAAATAATTTTGATAGAAATTGTTTAAAAAATAAATAAATAATTTTTTTAAAATATATGTATATAAATTATGGGTGGGGACACCACCCCCACCCCCGACAGTCCTTACTGTCGACGATAGTTGGGGGTGTGGGTTCATCCCCCCTTTTTGTTAGGTTATTAAATTTTGTTTTATTTATTTTAAATTATAAATTAAATATATTTTATTTTATTTTTATAAAAATAAAATAAAATAATAATATAATAAAAAAATAATATTAGTAAAATAAAATAATAAAATATGATTTATTTAAGTATAAATTTAATTGTTATGTAATATTAAATATTTTAGTAAAATAAAATAATTAAAATTTAATTTATTTAAGTATAAATTTAATTATTTATTTTATTAATATGTTTATTTAGATTAATTATTAATTTAATAGACCTTATTAATTAATGGTTAGTGAATAAGGTTAGATTGTATCACCTTATTGAATGGGGGAAATATGAGATCTACTTCTAAATCCAAATTCCCAAAGGAGAGATCCAAATTGATCAACCAACAGGTTAATGCACAATTGAATCAATCTAAGAAGAATATGAAGGAGGAAGAAAACCTTATATTTCCCTATAAAGAAAACATGCTTGAAATCTGAAATAATTGAAAGGCAAATACTAACCTCAAAATAGGGCAGATCTGGAAAATGTTGATTTCTCGTGTTTGTGTGCAGTTTCGGGCAATTCTGCAACCTGTTTCAGACTGGAAATGCCGAGACGAAGAAAACCCATAAAACTTTTATCTTTTTGACAATAGGTAGTCTTTGACCCCGATAAAAGGTCAAAGACTACTTTGAGATTTTGAAGGTCATCCTTGACTTTGTTCGTAGATCTCAGAAGTTCACTGAAAAGGGTATCCAAATCCAAGCTCATATCCGCAGTTTCGCACCTATACCTACAAGCAAAAGAGAGTTTTTTGTTTGTTTGTTTGGGGGGTTTGCCTTGGTCAAACCCCGGTTTGTAATCAACCTTAATATTGAAATTGAAATGGAAATGCTATCAAGTAATAGAAGTATATCTAACAATGAAGCTATGTAATTCAATATCTATATGCAATTGTATTTCAAATGTAAACAAGTATTTTGATATGAAAGCTTTGAGCATAACACTAACAAATGTAAATCAAAACCTCCATGATTGTATGCTTGGAATCCACCTTGATAGAATAATGAATGGATCTAGAAGATGAACAAAGGATCTTGAAGGAAGATCACACCACCATGATGGCTAGATCTAGGGTTTGAATGATGAATCTTACATGCTTGAACCAAATCCCTTCAATGTCTTGAATCTTTGAATCCTTGATCTTCAATGGGGAACTTCAATGCTTGAGAGGGAACTTGAATGGATGGATGCTTGCTTGATCTTGCTTGAGAGAGAACTTGATCACCAATGTCTCCTTGAGAGTGAGATATGAAAACCTTTGATTGATATCTTTCTCACAAAACTTGATTGATAATGGATTGCAAAACTTGATGGAGAAAATGAGAGAGGAAGGCCTCCTTTTATAGTGATCTAGGGCAGAAACCTCTAGAGAAGGCTGACATTGGGGAATTAAATCCCAATTAACCTTAACCCCTATAAATGGACCCATATTAAATTCAATTTAAGTATTTACCATCTCTAAACCCTAAATGGATGACCCAGAGGCGGGAAAAAATAATCTTTCCAAAACTCGATATCTGGAAATCAAAAAATCCTAAAATTTGAACCCTGGGTCAAAGATGAGGTAGACCCTACCCTAGGTCAAGGTAGAGGTCATCCCTAACCTAGGTCAGGGTCTAGGTCATCATTGAACCTCAAGGTCATCTTTGACCTTGAGGTCAAAAACCCAGGACCTCAATCCAGAATGCTAGGAAATGCAAAAATATATTGAAAATAGGGACATAGAGAAGCAGAACGGGGGAACAAGTTAGATCCAAGAAAAGAGATGATCAAGACGCTTGACATGACCCCAAACTAATTACTCGGAGGGCTAAATGCTCTTATCATGGAAGTGCTTCCATTTTAAGACGATATAGTTAGTAATTTATATATTCAAATATGGGTGTTTAGTACACATGACAGTTTGTCCAATTATTAAATTACAAAATGTATATTTATGGACACGAGAGTTTATATGAGTATGACTATAGTCAAATTTAACTTTAGTCAACAATGACTTTATTTGGTTTGGGTGTTTGTACACATTGTTGCTTGGTCATGGTTGTTGGGGAAAACCACGTTGGCTTTAGGGTACAATGTACCAAAGGCTTGGGGGTGTATTTTTTTGTTGATGATTTTTTGCTTATTTGTTATGCATTATGAAGCTGTATTAATTAATTTTCTTTGCCCAACCAAGTTGTCTAAGATTTTTACTTTTATGGACTCCTTGAAAGGTTGTTTTGTGATGTTTTGGTTTGAGGACTAGTAGGGAATGTGATGAGATGGTTTGAGGACCAGTATGTATGAATTTAAGGTTTGAGGTCCAGTTTGTGTTCCAGGTTTCTTTTATGCAACTAAATTTTATTATCATGTCTTTTGGGACTTTTGAGATATTTTTATGACTTATGAGATTAGGGTAGGTTATCTAGGTGTATAGATGGGAGTGACTTGCAATAAGCACTAGGGCCAACAAGTGGCTACTAGGATCACTTATTGTAAGTAACTTAATAAAGTGATAATATGTTACATTAAATGGGGGGGGTTTAAATAAATTGATAAGATATGTTCCTCACCCATACTTGAGTACTTGATTGAGGTCTTGACTAGGATGGGAGTGAGAGTAGATGCTTGATTGAGGTCTTGCATGATTGTAGCCTTGTCCGTATGAGAGGTTTACTGACACCGCATATGGTCACTTGAGTGCTAGGGTCTAGAGAGATTTCCAAGACAAAACTCAAGGGTTAGACATATGTGATGACACTTCCCTATATACATCTTAGGTTTTCCACATGTGTTGGTTATCTCTGAATTAGTTTTTATACCTTTTCATGTTTTGAGTTGTACCTTTTGAGATAGAGAGATTTCATGATCCCTTGCTTAGTTATACTATGATTTAATTTGGTGTTTGATATCTGAGTGGGGTCTGTTGTTATCTCCTTAGCATGGTGGGAGTATAACCATAGGTTTCCACGAGGTTGGGTGGTAGTGATTCTTTCACCATTTGATATTCTAACATTCTTGAACCGGTGTTGGATGATCCTTGTTGTTGTTACCTTCCTTCTTGTTCATCATTTTGGAAATGTATTTTTATATTTATTATATTATGTTCTTGTATCATTGTATCAGTTACTCTTGATATTTCATATTGTACTTTGTACTTAGTTGTATTTACATACCTTACAACTTGTGCAGTGGATGTGGGTTATCATGTATGCCTTATGGTTTAGATGTATTTGCTTATTCTTCTATGAGATGATGTACATTAGTTTCATTATGTAGAATATTTATATGATTATTGTACTTGATAGATTCAATTGCACTTACATAATTCTACGTCGAGGAACCCTTGAGATTTGTATGAGTTTCACCTAAAAAAATACTCTTAAGTGGATTTAGTGCTAAGTGGAATGGTAATTGATACGGTGTTTTTTGTTGTCTACTCTTAAGAGACAAGTCAACATTAAGACATGAGGTGGGATAACAACAAAAATAACCTAAAATTTTGTGGTTCAATAAGAATTTTTTCTGTGGCTATTCCTGCAACCATTGGAACTATGTTCTGTAACTGTTCCTGTAGCCAAGACAAAACAAAGTAAGTTCTTGTTTGTTTGCTAAGAACTACATTTATGTTATCTGTTTCAGTCCAGTTTAGTTGTTGATTCATGTAATATGATTATGGTTTTGTTCCATATGTTTTAATATTAGATATATAACATAAAAATATTTTATTGCATTAAATAAACAAAAACTTTTCATTAAAATAATTTTGTTTTTGTGCAGAACTCAGGTCTTCCTAAAGATGAAGATGTTTCTCAAGATACAAATCCATAATATGTTAGTTCTAATCCATATCAAAAGGAAGAGGATGATGATGAAACATATACAGAAGACATTGACGCTAATGATGATGATGATAAAATGATGATGACCACAGTGGTGATGATGACTGCGGTGGTGATGCTGATGATTCAAGGTAGTTGTTGCTAGTAGATAGTGACATTCATGAATATATATATTGCATTATGGATCATTACTAATATAGCATTATGATGCCTCTTTTCATGGTTACTATCATATGTATTATTTTCACGACCTGCAGTACCATATTATTGAGTTGATACATTTTGACATGAATCATTTTTACAACCTGCAATACCATATTATTGATTTGATACATTTTGACTTGTATCATTTTCACTTATATTATTTGGACATGTATCATCTTGACTTGTATCATTTTCAATTACATAATTTATCATTTTTACTTATATCATTTGTACATGTATCATTTTGACTTATGTCATCTATTGGACATGTATCATTTTGACATGATTTTGATCTACTAGCATATTGGACTTTCGGTTGGTTTAGTTATGTATGATGATATTATCAGTATTGACTTGTCAATTTATATATATTGAAAGTCATCGATGATTTTTGGATGAATATTTATTATGTATGATGATTTTAATTTTTTGTTCAAGATGGATGTTGTCAAATTCAATTAAATTATAGACATTTTGATGTGCACCTTCTTGGTATCGACATGGGTTTCATGATTGCAATAAAACATATTAAATTATTAGAAATGGAAGTAAAATAAGAATTATTTTTAGAAGTAAAAAAGGAAGCAAAAATCAAAGCCAAACCAAAAGCAAAACTTGACATTATATAGGAAGCAAAAATAGAAGCAATTCAAGTAGCAAACAAAAGAGTAACAATGGAAGCAATTTTAGAAGCAACAAAGGATGCAATAATAAAAGTCATATTAGAAGTAAAAAAAGACATCAAAATGGAAGAAAAACTAGAAGCACACTTGGAAGCAAACTTGGAAGTAACACAAGAAGAAAAGCTAGAAGCCATATAAGAAGCAAAACTTGGAGCACAAAATGGAAGCAAAAAATGGAGAAAAATAGGAAGTAATGATAGAAGCAAGATTGGAGGAAAAAAGTGGCGTAAAAATAGGTGTCAAATTGGAAACAACACAAGAAGAAAAACTAGAAGCAACAAATGGTATTATAATGGAAGCAAAATTGGAATCAACACAAGAAGTAAAATTGGAAGCAAAACTTGAAGCAAATATGGAAGAAAAACTAGTTCAACAACAAAGGGTGTTTTAATGTAATAAAAACTAGAAGCAAAAACGAAATAAAAATAGGAATAAAATGTTGAAGTAAAACCAACAATAACAAACGATGTTATAATGGAAGCAAAGATGGAAGCAACATAAGAAAAAAAAATAGAAGAAGAATGAGAAGCACAACAAGAAGCAAAATGAGAAGCCAAACCTGAAGAAACAAAGGACATTATAATAGATATAAAACTTGAAGAAAAAATGGAAGCACGATTAGAGGCAAGACCGGAAGCAATTGTCTGCTTCTTTTCCTAGCGCCAAAAATGACACAAACACAGTTGTGGTGCAATGTTTAGTGCTAGAGACAACTCCAAATATGGTGTCAACTATGGTGCTAAATGTAGTGTCAGATATTGGGAGCACTTGGGCATCAAGTTTTCCATGACATAAAAGCTCATTTCATGACCAAAATTAGAATAAAAACTGACACTATTTTAGGCTCTCATTGTCTATTCTATTGTAGTGATTGATGACTAGCTGCACTATGAAATGATCTAACCCTATGTATGGTAGAATTATAGATTCAAATGTGTCTTTAGTCTCATGCTAGCCTCCTATGATAAAAAATAGATCCAATTTATATGCTATGTTGGTAAAGCCTTTCCTTTTATTTATTCAAGTGAATCTTCTATTTTTGGAGAAAATCTCTCTACAGTTTCTACTGTCCACCCATGCTTGAAAGTCTTGCTAAACTCTTGAAATGTGCTACATTCCTCCTTCTTCTCTGAGTTTTCCAATGTTACATTGAAATCTCCCCCGATTACAATCAAATCTTGTGTGTAAATCCAACCATATTTTGATCTCCCTCCATAAAATCCTCTTGGCTAGTGTAGAAATAGGGCCATCCACATTGATTACACAATATGATGTAGGAGAATCTATGAAGACACCTAAGAACATGAAGGCACCTATTGATTAGAGAATGAAAAAATCTCTCCAAGTTAATTGGGAGGTCCTAAAGCCTATAATGACCATATGCAATGATCAATTTAAAGGAATTGGTAAAACTCCTAAAGGGCCTTAAAGGAATTGGTAAAACTCCTAAAGGGCTTGATAAGGACCTTAGGAGGAAAAATGATGTAAAATGAGCCATTAGTGATTCATGGGATTAAAATGAGTGGTTAGAGTATTGAATAGGTTATTTAATCCTAAAATGTTGAAATCCATTTAATTGGATAAGTTTAGAAGTCTAATTTGCATTGAAATGTAAGTTAGAATTTGAATTTCCAAATCCTAACGGCTAGTTAGGAAAGGGAGGGAAATTGAGTTTAGAGTTGTTTAAGGAGTTTAAAGACTTCCAACCAAATGGGATCAGTTTGGGAAGTTATAAGATGTTTATTTAGACTGGTTCCAATCCTAAGTTTGTAAGTGTGAAGGGATTCTAGAGACTGATCCACAATATGCAAGGTTGTACATTATTTTGAGCAATAAAGAAGAGTTTTACTTGCAATTTTGTTGTCTTGCTTTGATATTTCATTGAATAAAAGATTGGATAGCATTATTAGATGATTATACACTTTTTTTGAATCTATTTGAAAGTAGTTTGATTAAGTTTTAAGCCCATAAGGCTGACTATGCCATGACAATCTATTATTTTGATAGGGTTATTAAGGTATGCAATGAGATTCATCCCCATTTTGTGATTAGGGGATGAATCCTGACATTATACCATATTTATTTAACCATATATGATGTAAGGATAACACTTGAATGTAGGGTGATCACTGAAGAAGTGACTGATTGCATGGTTTAAGTGAAGAAAATGGAGGTATGGGAACAACAATGAATAATATACCTTCATGAGGGGTATATTTTATGATTTAAAAAGTGTTGATATGTTCATTGAATGGTGAATCTAGTATTTTTTGAGTCTAGAAAGGCTTGGAGGGTGTAGATTGAAGAAACCCTTGTTTTGAGGGCTTGGGAGTAGCCATATTGGGGGTTTTACACTTTCATTGATCAAATAAACTAATTGAATTAGGATTCCTTTGTTTTGAACCATTTTGAGAGACTTGTGAAAGTATTGAGGCTTGGGAGTAAGTTTTCCTTGTACTTGCTTTGTAAAATGACCCATTTTTATGCTTGAAATAGGGGCACAGTCTGAGTTGGGGTATATTGGTACAAAAAAACTATGATGAGGTTGAGGTATGTTAAAGAGTGTTGAAAATGGTATCTTAATACATTGTTTATTTGTCTAGTGTTTTGAGAAACATGAGAGTAAAATCCACTTTTCTGTCACTGGAGACCTACTAGGGAAACAATTAGGCCTAGTAGACAAATAAGAGGTTTGGGGTGTCGGGCATTGTGTATAAACCTAAAAAAATTTGAATCTTTTTGAATCCACCTTCTTAAGGTAAAAAACAACCATCTTGTTATTTGGTAAGGTGTGTGAATCAATGGTGTGGTATTGGCTATTTGGAAGCCTTGGGGTTAGGAGGCCTAGTGAGGGCTTGACCCTTTAAAACTATGATCAGTTGGATTAGGAACTCCATAAACATCCCACACCTCTGTATTAATTGGTATCAGAGCCTAGGAACATCCTAGAGAGAGAGAGAGAGAGAGAGAGAGAATAAACTTTTGGGGTCTTTGGTGTACTTGATCCTTTGTTGAGGCCTTGGAGTGTCCATTTCCTCCTTGAGTGTTCTAGAGTTGATCTTTTTCATTGGAGATATTAGAAGGGGAAGATGATGGGATCCCTCAGAGGGTCACTATCCCTCAGAGGGTCATTAATGCATAAATTTCCAAGCTTGTGAAGGAGAAAATGGTAGAGAACAAAAGAATGAGAGCAACCCTTGAGCAAGAGAAAAGGGAAAAGATTAAGAAGGACAAGGAGATGAGATCCTTGATTGGAAGATTGACTATACTTGAGAAGAGAGGAAATAAAACACTAGAAGAAGTTGATGAATGTGAATACCAAGGAGAAGAAGAAATCCCTTTGAGATAAGAAACACAATTAGATCTTGAAGATGTGAGGATGGCTAAGTTTGCTAAAGCCATAAGGATTGGAGATGAAAAAGGAAGATCAAACTTACCCATGTATGTAGGTAAGATGGATGATGAGGAACTCATTGATTGGTTTAGTGCCATGGAGAAATAATTTGAGTGTGAAGATATTGAAGATGAGAAAAAAGGTAAGAATTGCAAAGTCAAGGTTGAGATGACATGCCTTGTTATGGTGGGATTGTGTTCAAGCATAGAGATGGAAGAGTGGAGAGCCAATGATTACTTCTTGGTATGCTATGATGGACAAAATGAAGATAAATTTTTTACCTAGTGACTACAAGGTGTATATGTATAAGAAAATTCAAGGTCTTAGGCAAAGAGACTTATATGTACAAGGGTACACTGAAGAATTTCACAAGCTAGACATTAGAGTTGGTCATGAAGAAGATGTGGAAGAAAGGATGGAAAGATATTTGGGGGGACTTAGATTCAACATCCAAGATGAATTAAGTCTTGCAATCCCTAGATCAATTGAGGAATGTTACAAATTGGTTGTGAGAGATGAGGAGAAGTTGAGGAGAAAATAAGAAAAGAATGGTGGTGTTAGAGGTAATCCAAACAAAGGCAAGGGAGGCAGATCCAATGATGACAAAGGACAACCTAGTGATGACAAAGGCAAGAGCATAAATGTTGATGCAAGGCAAAGAGGAGGTAGAAGATTTGGTTATGGTAGAGGTAGTGGTATATTCACTAGTAAGTGCTTTACCTGTGGATCAAATATTGGACATCAATCCTATAGGTGTCCTAAGAAAGAGGCTGACTTCAAGAAGACAAAGATGAGAGTCCACTTGACACAAGCTGGAGAGGAAGAAGACAAATAGTTAGAGCAATAATCAAAGATGGAAAACCCATAAGAAGGAGAGTACCTAATGGTGAGGAAGACACCTATGCAGCATTAAGAGAGGCAAACTGTATCTCTTTTTAGAACAAATTGTAAAAGATATGGAAAGGTATCCAACATGATCATAGATTCTGGATCATTTGAGAATTTAGTATCTTATGAGATGGTGAGAAAAATTCATTTGAAAACATTTCCACTTGAGCATCCTTATAGTGTGTCATGGGTGAATAATGATCAGAATTTACTGATTAGAGAGAAAGCATATGTTGATTTTAATATTGGAGAATATCATGATAGGGTAATTTGTGATGTTGTACCTATGAAATGTTGCCACATTATCCTAGGTAGGCCTTGGCAGTCTTCTAGGAGGAAAGTGCACTATGGGTTTAAAAATACATATGTTGTGTGTCAAAAAGGGAAGAATTTAATTCTAAAACATTTACCTTGTGATGGTAAGGTTAGAATTGTGTGCTTTGGTAAGAGGGAGTATGTGGAGGATCTAAAACATCAGTCCTTGGGTAAGGATCAGACTATGACAAAGTCTTTGTTAATGATGACGCATGATGTTGCTGACAACATGAAGAACGTTGTTGACAATCAAAAAAATGGTATACTTATTGGGGGATTATGGTGTCCTCTATTTGATCAGAGGAAGGGAAATGCCTTAGAGCATAAAGACAATGATTGTGTGGACCTTGGAAGGTGGGAAAATAATAAGCATTCTGCCTGTTCCAAACAACAACATGGCAGTGAGGATGATAAACATGTATTATGTTATGATTTTGATAACAATATGAATGCATATGATAAGAAGATGTTTTAGATTCCTAGAAGGGAACAAGGATGTAGAATACCATCTAGAAGGATGGGTGGTTTGAAGACAAAGAGCATTGGCTCTTGGGAAAAGAACACTTTTGAAGGTGGGGTGTATGATGCAGGAGCATCCATGAAGACACCTAAGAACATGAAGGCACCTATTGATCAGAGAATGAAGAAGAGCATGAAGAAATCTCTCCAATTCAACTGGGAGATCCTGAAGCCTATAATGACCATATTCAATGATCAATTTAAAGGAATTAGTAAAAATCCTAAAGGGCCTGATAAGGACCTTAGGAGGAAAAATGATGTAAAATGAGCCATTAGTGCTCCATGAGATTAAAATGAGTGGTTAGGGTCTTGAATAGGTTGTTTAGTCCTATAATTTTGAAATCCATTTAATTGGATAAGTTTAGAGGTCTAATTTACATTAAAATGTAAGTTACAATTTGAATTTTCAAGTCTTAAAGACTAGTTAGGAAAGGGAGGGAAATTGAGTTTAGAGTTGTTTAAGGAGTTTAAAGACTTCCAACCGAATGGGATCAGTTTGGGAAGTTATAAGATGTTTATTTAGATTGGTTCCAATCCTAAGTTTGTAAGTGTGAAGCGATTGTACAGACTGATCCACAATATGCAGGGTTATACATAGTTTTGAGCAATAAAGAAGAGTTTTACTTGTAATTTTGTTGTCTTGATTTGATGTTTCATTGAATCCAAGATAGAATATTAGTATTAGATGATTATAAACTTGTTTTGAATCCATTTGAAAGTATTTTGATTAAGTTTTAAGCCCATAAGGCTGACTGTGCCATGACAGTCTATTGTTTTGACAAGGTTATTGAGGTATGCAATGAGATTCATCCCCATTCTGTAATTACTGTGATTGGGGGATGAATCCTGCCATTGTACCACATTTATTTAACCATCTATCATGTAAGGATAACACTTGAATGCAGGGTGATCATCGAAGAAGTGACTGATGCATGGTTTAAGTGAGGAAAATGGAGGTATGTGTACAACATCGAATAATCTACCTTCACAAGGGGTATATTTTATGATTTCCATAGTGTTGATATGTTCATTTAATGATGAATCCACCATTTGTTGAGTCTAGAAAGGCTTGGAGGGTGTTGATTGAAGAAACCCTTGTTTTGAGGGCTTGGGAGTAGCCATATTGGGGGTTTTGCATTTGCATTGATCAAAGAACCTAATTGACTTAGGATTACTTTATTTTGAAATATTTTGAGAGACTGCTGAAAGTCTTGAGGCTTGGGAGTAAGTTTTCCTTGTACTTTCTTTGGAAAATGACCCATTTTTGTGCTTGAAATAGGGGCACAATTTGAGTCGGGTATATTGGTCCAAAAAAAACTTGATGTAGACAATCTCACAATCCCCATGTTTGAATCCACAAACCACCACTAGGAATGGATAGGACCTCTACAAGTAATGACTTCTTGGCAAAAATGTTTTGATCACCCCACAACCTCCTTTCCAACTTGATGTTTGAATCAACACCTTCCTGACTCCTTCTTGACAATTTCAGCCTGAAATCATACTATTCTCCAACTTCTAGTTAAAGGAATTTAGCCGATCTCCTTGTAACCCTCCTACTCGGGTAATTTGGACTTAACTCAAAATTTCCCTACACAACCCAATATTCTAAGGATAGATTTGGACACCCTTTTCAATTTTCTTTGAGTTTGTAAAAGGTAGGAAATGACTCTGGGGCTATCCCACCAAAGGATACTCAAGGCACCTAGGGCTAATAGAGCTAATTAGGGGCTCTAAAGAAGGAACTCCCCTCAAATGGATTTATTTTATCCTTTTTGAAATTGGAGGCTCTCAAGATAGAGTAGGAAACTCTAAATCCAAGGTTTGGTATTTTGATTCATCACCCATCAAAAGTTATGGGGTTGATTGCAGCCTATCTAGAAGGTAGTCACATAGAGATGCATATCTAAGCCTTCTGTTTCTCCACCCTTCCCTCTATGGAAAATTCCATCCTTTTGGAATATTAATATACACAGACCATTCTTTCATTCATCCAAGTTCTATCAAATTCTCATGGTCGTTTTGCAAGAAATGGCCAAAAAGCCTTGAAACCCTAAGGTCTATCCTGAATTCAGGGCAGTGACCTTGAAATTCCTATAACATAAAGACCAGGTGGAATGAGGACTTTAGACCTATTTCACAATGAAGGTAAGAACTAGAAGAAACTTCTCCAATCAATCTACCTTCATCCACCATCTGTACCAGGTCATACAATTGCTGTTGCAGTCTAAAATTTGTAGAAATAGGGTATATTTTATTGATTATCAAAATCTATTACATTACCATGCACTCACACATTGGTATGACCAAATCAATGCTTAAATAGACCCCTCCTAATTTTTTTAACCATCTTTGGTTAGTTAGAGAGGTAAGACATTCGGTGGTAATAGATTTTTAACAAGTTGCTAAAGTTGCAAAGCAACTTTTTAGCAACTTTTTAGCAAATTTTGCAAATTTTGTGCAACTTTTAAAGTTTGTTGCATATCCTTTAATCCTTATTCTACCTAGGCCTATGGTGATGACCTAAGACTTCTTAGGGCCTAATAAAGATCTTACATTCCTAATTAAGACTAAATCTATCCTTAGACACCTCTTTTATCAGTCCCCTCAATCTAAGTGTCTTAGGTTTATATGGCCACCCAAAAGCACTTGATTGAACATTAGGACTCTTATGAGGGTACATAGTCATCTAGGAATACAAAGAAGACTTGTGATCTCCTTAAAATTAGTTCTCTTCCTCTGATTCAGTCTTTTGAGGGTGCTCCTATACCATACTCCTGGGGTGAATGATTCTCAAGTCCTCTTGAGACTAGTTCTTCAAGACTTGTGCCAAGTCTCTTCATCTCTATTTCATCCATCCACACAGCTTCTTCTTCTAGATATCCTTCCCACTGAACCAAATATTTCTTGTAGACATTCTTCCTTTTATGTTTGACAACCTTGGTATCAAGTATCTTGTCTGGTTTTCTTGGCTCATGGTGTGGAAGTTTTGCTAGGTCTTGTTGGAGCTCTTCATCTTGAATGCTTGCAGGCACATCCAATGGGCCTTTGTATGGGGTTAAGTCACAAATTTTGAAGGTAGGTGAGATCCCCAAGTCTGAAGGTAAAGCAACCTCATAGGCATTCAATCCTAGTTTCTTGATGACTTCACAAGGACCAACTTTCCTCATCATCAACCTTGTGTGTTTTCCTTTTGGTAGCCTCTCTTTCTTGAGGTATACCCACACCAAATCTCCAATCTGAAATTGCAAGTCTCTTCTCTTTTTGTCTATATTTTCTTTGCACTTCATTGAACTTCTTTGTAGTGCTAGTTTGACCTATTCATGCATCTCTTGGATGTTGGTTGCAAAGTCTTCACCATAGGCACTTACATGACATCCTTGAGGAAGATCCCTTAACTCCAGAATACCTCTTGGACTCTACCCATAAACAACTTGGAATGGACTCTTACCTGTACTCCTATTGACAGAGTCATTGAATGCAAATTCTGCTTGGGAAAGAACACTATCCCATTTTTCTCCATACTGCTTGGTTAGGCATCTCAATAGGTTGCCCAATGACCTATTAACAACTTCAGTCTGCCCATCCATTTGGGGATAATAGGCAAATCTGAAATGAAGATTTGTCCCTAACCTTTTCCACAAGGTCCTCCAAAAGTGACCTACAAATCTTACATCTCTATCAGAGATTATTATTTGGGGTAGACCATGGATTCTAACAATCTCCTTGAAGAATAGGTTGGCTACATAATTTGCATCACTTGTGCTCTTACAAGGAATGAAATGGGCCATTTTGCTAAACCTATCCACTACAACATAAATGTTGTCAAATCCCCTTTGTGTCCTTGGCAGACCCATGACAAAGTCCATGCTGCAACTCTCCCAAGGTCTAGTGGGAATGGGCAATGGTTGGTACAACCCTGCATTGGTTGAAGTACCCTTAGCCTTCTGACATATGGTGCAAGACTCCACAAACTTCCTTACCTTAGTGGGCATCTTGGGCCAATGATAGAACCTCCTGACCTGTTCCAAGATCTTATCCATGCCAAAGTTTCATCCCATGCTTCCTGTATGCTTCTCTTTGATTATGTTCTCTCTCATGGAACACTTTGGGATACACAATTGATGTCCCTTGAACAAGAGTCCACCCTGAATCAGGAAATCTGCATACTGGTTATGATATGCCTCTGAGAAATCATAGCAAATTTGATAGATGTCTTTGAAATCTTCATCAGACTGGTACATGTCCTTCAAAGACTCAATGCCCACACTTTGGAGCCTGATTTCTTGCACTGTCATGGTCCTTCTGTTTAGAGCATCTGCCACCTTGTTGGAAAATCCCTTCTTATGTTTTATGGAGAAGGTGAAATCTTGAATAGATTTAACCCATTTCATATGTTTGTGGCCCAACTTTTCTTGACTATTTAGAAAACTCAGAGCCTGATTGTCTGTGAAGACCACAAACTCTCTTGGCAGGAGATAGTGTCTCCATTTTTTCAGTGCTTGGACTAGTGCATATAGTTCCAAGTCATAAGAGGAGTATTTCCTCTTAGCATCATTCATTTTTTCACTGAAAAAGGCTATTGGCCTTCCTTCCTGGCTTAGTACTGCTCCTATTGTAGTGTTAGAAGCATCACATTCTATGGTGAAAACTTTGTGAAAATCAGGAAATGCTAAGACTGGTCTATCAGATACCTTCTGCTTCAGATGTTGAAAAGAGTTTTCTGCTTCCTTAGTCCACACAAACTTGTGCTTTTTTCCCCCTTTAATAGTCTCCATCATTGGAGCACACAACTGGCTAAAGTTCCTGATGAAATTTCTATAGAATGATGCAAGGCCATGAAATCTCCTCACCTCTGTCATTGTCCTTGGAGAAGGCCAAGATAGAATAGCCTCTATCTTATCAGGATCCATCTTTATGTTTCCTCTTGCAACCACAAAGCCTAAATACACAACTTCTTCCTGCATAAAAACACATTTCTCCAAGTTGATGAAAAGTTTCTCCTCTTGTAATCTTTTGAGGACTAGATCTAGATGCCTTAGATGGTCTTTTTTTGTTTTACTAAAAATAAGGATGTCATCTAGATACATATGATTTTTTTTCCCAATAATGATTTGAGCACTTCATTCATGAGTCTCATGAATGTGCTAGGGCCATTAGACAACCCAAAGGGAATCACCCTTCATTCATACAAGCCTTCATTGGTTTTGAATGTTATTTTCCACTCATCACCAGTCCTGATTCTAATTTGGTGCTATCCACTCTTCAAGTCCACCTTAGAAAAATACCTTGCACCCCCTAAATGATCCAATAGGTCTTCAATTATAGGCATGGGAAGCCTATATCTTATGGTGATCCTATTGATGGCTCTAAAGTCAGTGCACAACCTCCATGTGCCTTCTTTCTTTGGGGCTAGAAGGGAAAGTATTGCACAAGGGGTAAAGCTTTTGGTAATCAACCCTTTGTCTAGAAGTTCTTGTATTTGCCTAGCCATTTCTTTGTTTTGTTCAGGGGTTAGCTTATATGATGCTTTGTTGGGAAAGGTGGCTCCAGGGATAAGATCTATGTGATGGCTTATCTCTTTGATGGGAGGCAACTCACTAGGTAAGTCTTTTGACAAAATTTCTTTATACTGATTAAGTAGATCAGTCACTTCCTTAGGACCAGTTCTCCTCAAGGTTTCTATTTTTACTTCCTTCCCCTTCTTCCTATCACTCTTAGGCAAAATAAAAAGATCATAACAAGGATTTCCTTCCTCCTTAATAGTTTTTATAAACTCCTTTTCACCTACAAATAGAAACTTGGATTCACTTTCAACATGATTAGAATGGGGCAGGAATGTTACCTTCTCACCTTTGTGCATGATTGAGTATGTGTTTAGTCTCCCATCATGATGTGCTTCCACATCATATTGCCATGGCCTCCCAAGGAGCAGATGGAAAGCATCCATTGGGACTATATCATATAGCACCTTGTCTTTGTATTTCCCAAGTTGGAACTCCACCCAAGCCCGTTCTTCAATGACAGTTTGTTGGCTCTTAGTAAGCCAAGACACTTTGTAAGGGGTGGCGTGTGGGACCCTTCTTAGTTTCAACTTCTCCACTGCTTCAAAAAAGATCAGGTTGTCATTAGAACTACTATCAATAACCAACTTACATACCTTACCTCCAATTTTGCATGAGGATCTGAACAGATTCTTCCTTTGGGGAGGCTCTTGGGTGAATGGTGTCTTCAGCAAGGTTCTCCTAAGCATCAAGTTTTCTCCTTCCTCAGGTAGTACATAGGATCCTTGGCCATTATTCCCTTGGTCCTCTTCTTCCCTGAATATGTTATCTCTCCTCTCCCCTTGCTTGTTCTTCTTCTCAGGGCACTTAGATGCTAAGTGGCCTGTTTGATGGCACCTATAGCATTTGACACCTTCTAGGCCCCTTCCCTCATTTCTTCCTCTAGAATTGTTCCCTCTTCCTCTAAAGGTATCTCTAGGATTATTGTCTCCCCTGTGGTTATCTTGGCTTGGCTCCCCAAAGTCCTTGGAGTTCTGTCTGCCTTCATTGTGCTGGCTTCTACCTCGGAAACTCTTGTTGTTGTTTGCACCTTTGCCTTTATTTGCTTGGTCTTGTCTCCTTCTCATCTTCTCCTCTACCTTTAATGCCAACTGATAACATTGGTTGACATTATTTATGGTGCTCATGCTTAATTAATCTTGAATAGACACCTTCAAACCTTGCATATACCTAGCAAGTTTCACACTCTCAGGTTCTGCCAATTTGGATTTCATCCCAAGCATCCTGAATTCCTCAGTGTATGTTGAGACATCTCGGTCTCTCTATCTCAGACCCATCCTCTTATTATTAAGTTGGACTTCATAATCTTCAGGGATATATGCCTCCCTCAACAGACCCACCATCTTCTTCCAAGTGGTGATTGGTCTTTTTCCTTCCTTCACTCTTTCATCTTGAGTGAAATTTCACCATGTGAGAGCAGACCCCTGCAATTTTGACTTGGCTATCTTCACCCTTTGGTTCTCAGGGATGTCTTCACAGTAAAAAAAACTAGAGAGAGCATTAATCTAGTCCAAGGCAACATCAGGGTCTACTTTCCCATTATAGACAGGCAGGTCCAATTTGACATCCATGGTTCTTCTCTCCATGGACTTCAATGTCTTCAGGAGCATCCTTTGATCAATAGGCACTTGTTCTTCCTCCTACTCAGGGGGTTCTTCTTCACTCCCCTCTAAATCTTCATCAAAGTTTCCAATGCTTCCCTTATTCATCTTCTTTGACAGCTCATCTTCATATCCTTTGCCATGTTCTCCAATTGGGCCTCATATCTTGCCTTTTTCTCTCTAAAAAGTTTTGACAATTCTGCATTAGTTACTCTACTTGGAACTTCTTCCTCACTATTCTCTGACATGGTGTATTGTTCCTCCTAAGGACCTTAGGAGCTCTGATACCAATTGATGTAGACAATCCCACAATCCCCAAGTTTGAATCCACAAACCACCACTAGGAATGGATAGGACCTCTACAAGTAATGACTTCTTCGAAAAAATGTTTTGATCACCCCACAACCTCCTTGCCAACTTGATGTTTGAATCAACACCCTCCTGACTCCTTGACAATTTCAGCCTGAAATCATAGTTTCTCCAACTTCTAGTTCAAGGAATTTAGCCAATCTCCTTGTAGCCCTCCTACTCGGGTAATTTGGACTTAACTCAAAATTTCCCTACACAACCCACTATTCTAAGGATATATTTGGACACCCTTTTCAATGTTATTTGAGTTTGTATAAGGTAGGAAATGACTCTGAGGCTATCCCACCAAAGGATACTCAAGGCACCTAGGGCTAATAGGGCTAATTAGGGGCTCTAAAGAAGGAACTCCCCTCAAATGGATTGATTTTATCCTTTTTGAAATTGGAGGCTCTCAAGACAGAGTAGGACACTCTAAATCCAAGGTTTTGTGTTTTGATTCATCACCCATCAAAAGTTATGGGGTCAGTTGCAACCCATCTAGAAGGTAGTCACATAGAGATGCCTACCTAGGGCTTCCTGTTTCTCCACCCTTCCCTGGATGGAAAATTCCATCCTTTTGGAATATTAATATACATAGGCCATTCTTGCATTCCTCCAAGTTTTATCAGATTCTCATGGTCATTTTGCAAGAAATGGCCAAAAAGCCTTGAAACCCTAAGGTCTATCCTAAATTCAGGGCAATGACCTTGAAATTCCTATAACACAAAGACCAGGTGGGATGAGGACTTCAGACCTCTTGAAAAATGAAGGTAAGAACCATAAGAAAATTCTCCAATCAATCTCCCTTCATCCACCATTCGTACCAGGCTGTACAATTGCTAATGCAATCTAAAATTTATAGAAAATAGGGTATATTTTATTGATTATCAAAATCTATTACATTACCATGCACTCACGGATTGGTACGACCAAATCAATGCTTAAATAGACCCCTCCCAATTGTTTTAACCATCTTTGGTCGGTTAGAGAGGTAAGACATTTGGTGGTAACAAATTTTTAACAAGTTGCTAAAGTTGCAAAGCAACTTTTTAGCAACTTTTCAAATTTGTTGCACATCCTTTAATCCTTATGTTACCTAGGCCTGTGGTGATGACCTAAGACTTCTTATGACCTAATAAAGACCCTACATTCCTAATTAATACTAAATATATCCTTAGACACCTCTTTTATCAGTCCCCTCAATCTAAGTGTCTTAGGTTTATATGGCCACCCAAAAGCACTTGATTGAACATTAGGACTCTTATGAGGGTACATAGTCATCTAGGAATACAAAGAAGATTTGTGATCTCCTTAACATCGGTTATCTTCCTTTGATTCGGTCTTTTGAGGGTGCTCCTACACCAAAACTATGCTGAGGTTGAGATATGTTAAAGAGTGTTGAAAAGGATATCTGAATACCTTGTTTATTTGTCTAGTGTTTTGAGAAACTTGAGAGTAAAATCCACTTTTCTGTCATTGGAGACCTACTAGGAAACAATTAGGCCCAGTAGACAAATAATAGGTTTGGGGTGTTGGGTATTGTGTATAAACCTAAAACTTTTTGAATCTTGTTGAATCCACTTTGTTAAGGTAAAAAATAACCATCTTTTTGTTTGGGAAGGTGTGTGAATCAATGGTGTGGTATTGGCTATTTGGAAGCCTCAGGGTTAGGAGGTCTAGTGAGGTCTCGAACCTTTCAAACTTTGATAAGTTGGAGTAGGAAATCCACCAACATCCCCCACCTCTACATCACAATACTCCTTGTTTTGACTCAACAATCTACATCTGACTCCCATCCAAAATTGTCTGCTCCTTTCCAAAGAACTAGAGTTTGTCAATGGATTCCAAATTACCCCAATGCCTCCTAAAGCACCCAAGGCTTCCACAAATAGAACTTCACATTTCCTCCATGCTCTCATTGTTTTCATGCTTTCTTCTTTATCCTATTTGGTTTCCTATAAAAGCACTACCGTTTCTCTGCTTTGGTCAATCTAGCGCTTAGTCAAGCACCACTTGCTAGGGGTATTAATGCACGTAGCATTCCATGTCAAGATCCTCATTGCTCCTCAGGAAGGGAATATCCCTTCCCATTCCTAAGTTTCATTTGTGCCTTAGCATTAGCAGCCATGGACAATTTTTTCGCATTGGTCTTATCTCCCCTCTTCTTTTTTGTCATTATCACAGGTTTCTTCAGTTGTGATGGGATTTTCTCGATGCTCATCTCTTCCCCAATGTTCACTTGTCTATCATCCGGTTCATCCTCCCTATCTAAATCTAAACCTTCCACTGCTTCCTCCTATGCCACCCAATCATTAAAATCTCCATTAGGTTGATGGGTACCAACAATCTCTTGATCCACCATACATATTTAATCTCCTTCATTTTCCTTTGCAACTCCTCTTTCTTCTGGGCTACCTGATTGTCTAAAAAAAACCAATTTTCTCTAATCTTGGAGCAAGTGCGTCCAAATCATCCCCATTATTTGACCTTCCTCCCGTAATTCTTCATAAATTAATAGTTGTAGGTTCTTCCTTGTTGCTTCTTGCTCATGTACCTTGGTTTGAAAATCTAGGATAACAGTCATTGTATTTGCATTGGGTGGTTCCATAGTTGACCCAATATTCATGCCAGACACATTCCTTTCTATATTTTGTACTGGGACCCCGTAGTTCTGTTGATCCTTTGTAGACGATTGAGGCTTATTACCACTGTTATTAGGGAGTGAAACCAAAGCCTTCTCCTTAGTCACTTTTTTCATCTAGATTCCCCAATCTATATGTATTTCAATCTCCCGTGGGTTTGTGTCGAAAGGGTGGATACTTAAACATAGTTTAGCAAAGTTCCCATTAACTTTGTCTACTACGATTCTTCCAGATTCCTAGAATTCTCCCAACTCCGTGCCAATATATTTTAGGATCTCACAATCCTAGTATTTGATTGGAAGATTGTACAACCTGATTCATACTAAGTGCTTCTTGAGTTTATGCCTCCATGGGTCAAAATTTGGAACCCATTTTTGCATTATTAATACATGCCCATCAATTGTTTGAGGGCCTTGTTCTAGGATATCATTCATTTCCTATGTTGAGGGAAGGATTGCCATATAGAAATCATTTAGAATTTTTTGCAGTTGGAAATTGATGCCCCATTTTGAAAAGCACCAATTGTGCACTTTCTTTGTTTCCAATTTGCCTCTGCCCCACTTGATAATCAGACTAACCTCTTGATATTTTTCAATAGTTTATTTGATTTGTTCCTTATAAATTTTAATGGGGATGCTAAAGTATTATCAAAAACCCATTGCGGTTGATATGTGGATGTCAAAGTATTCTTTGTGTCCAAATTATCTTCTCTCCATCCTTTTTTAACTTTCACGTGAAATTCATCCATAGGGACCTCACAATCGACTTCATCACCCCATCTTTCTATGCCTTGCTACTACATGTCTCCATTGGGTAAATGACGCCCACCAAGTGGAAATATGCCTCGTAGATCCTTGCCGGTCTACCCATCTCCCCTCTTTGTTTGTCACACTTCTATGCCTCTGGCCTCTATTCCTTGCGCCATCCTATCTCTCAATTTCAATATTATTAGTAATATTACAAATAGCCAACACTCTTAATATTATTAGTAAAATTATTGTATTGCATTATTAAATTTTTTACTCTCATGTTTACTACTCCAACACCTTTTGCAGAGTAGGTATTTCATATTTGCTTTGTTTTATCTATGGAAATAATACTAATTTTCCATAACCTAATATTGACCATAGTAACCCCTATTTCTTTGCAGATTTTTTTTTATCATGTATTTCCAAAATTTGTGAAGACAATCCCTTTGGCATATAATCTGGTGCTAGTAATGCTATGGCACCATCCAGAGAATGTTAAAATTCAAAGAGTTAAAATCGTGCATTATTGTGCTATGGTGAGATTCATTCTTCTCTATACTGAGCCCTAGTGTGAGATATTTTAGCTTTCTGTGAATAACTAACAATGAATTTTTATTATGGATGTGTAAGGTTTGAAACCCTAGAGGTTGACTGGCAAGGAGGAGAACATTGAGAGGGAAGATATTAAGAGATTGGAAGACAAATAGTAACGATTGATCACGTGACTTGAGATCAAATGATATAAACATAGAGGAAAATAGGAGATATGGATCACAATAGGGCACTCCTCAGGCTTTGTGTGGTGAAATGCCTAAGTGAGCCCACATATTGCCTACTCCACTAGCAGCGCGAGGAAAAATACCTCATGTTGTCATGATAGAGACACATTATATAACAATATGTAATTTATAATACATAGTGATGAAATTCTAAATAGTAAGCTAGTAGCAGGCCCTATTTTATTCAAACAAATTACATGCTGACACACAACAAAAAAATATTATGATCTTTTTTGGGGAAAGGATGCGCACAACTGCCTATTCACAAATTTTTTTGATATTGTACTATAAATTTTCATAAATATTACATTGATCTTAAACCATTCAATCAGATGTCAATTTTTGGGGAGAGGATGCACACAACTGCCTATTCTTGCTTTCCTCGACGAAAATTTGCCATATTGTACTGTAAATCTTTATAAATGTTACACTGATCTTAGACCATTCAATCAGATGTTGATTGACTTTGAAGGTGTAGAAATAAAGATGTAGATAAGGGGTACGAAGAAAATGATATTTATAGAGAGCAAATAAGCAAGAGAGATAATGATAGAGGTAGAAATGGATTGGTAACTCTTTTCAATGATTCCATTTTGTGCACGTCATGCAACCATGGAAACTGTGAGGCTACATTTCTTTGAGGAATCTCATTCAAATGTTTGGTCTGTGTTTCTACATTTGGTGTACATGTCTATAGGGAAAAATAAATTGCTATGAGGGATACTCACTCATTTTTGCACAGGTAGGAAGATTGCAAGCAAAGGTTGCAGAACTGGTTTCACACCCGTGAATTTAACTTACCTAATGTTCTCTGATGACAACATCAAGAAATAAATGAATTATAGCCTTTTACTCCACACGACTGATTATTTGATTTGAAATATTTTATGTTTAAATTGTAGACAATGTTTTCGAGCTAGGAGCCATACCAACATCCATAGCAACATTATGTGAAGCTTTTTTCATTGAACCCACATATGTTGATGGTCGATCCATCTAGCTATTAGAAAAAAGAATGACTTTCTAGCACACGTGTACGAATACATAAGCGGAGAAGGGAAAACAATACTCCTTATCCATAGTTGATTTAAAATTAACACTTATTCATTAAAACTTTTATTGCACAAGAAACATCATTTACTTAATGTCCTACCAAATGACCTCATATACAACACAAATGTATTAAAAAAAAGACCCAATTTTTTCCTAATTGACTTTTCACACATCTTCCACATACCCATTGCACACCAAGATGGAATTCCTAGTTTTTAAGTATTTCAGATAATTAAAAACTCCTGGGCCATTCCTGATCAAACTCTTTGGCCCAATGTCTGGGGCAATCCGAATGATAAAAATCCTCCTTCCTCTTCTGCTATTGCTCTCGCAACTTGAGGGTTTTTTGGTTATATAATTTTTTGATGAATAGTTATTTGTTTCTGGCCTAAGTACCGTGTGAACCTGCGGGGTGATTATTTCCACAAGACCTTTTTTGTGAATATTGTACTTTAATTTTTATATTAATAGTGAAGACCTCTATTCATTAAAAAAAAAAAAAATTCATAAAAAAGAACTACCCCACCTAATCACATTTCCATTGTCTTAAAATGTCCGCAACGGAGGATCAAGCGCGAAAGGGGGTGAGCCGTCGATAAGGGCCAGATCGGAGGGCCTAGATATGCTCCCTCTCTATTTCAATGGCCGACCCGAAATTTTGAAAAGGGCGCGAGAAGCTCTCCGTATCTATATATCTTCGATCTTTACCATTTCTTCCACAACAAGCGTCTCATTTCTCTGTGAATTTTCGATCATCCATTAAAGGGTAAATCGCAAGCAAAAGCAGCATTAAAATGGCCCGCACGAAGCAGACGGCAAGGAAATCGACAGGGGGAAAGGCTCCTCGAAAGCAATTGGCAACAAAGGCGGCTCGGAAGTCGGCACCTGCAACAGGCGGAGTGAAGAAGCCGCACAGATTCAGGCCTGGCACCGTTGCCCTCCGAGAGATCCGCAAATACCAGAAGAGCACCGAGCTTCTCATCAGGAAGCTGCCTTTCCAACGGCTGGTGAGGGAAATCGCCCAGGATTTCAAGACAGATTTGAGGTTTCAGAGCTCTGCCGTTTCTGCTCTGCAGGAGGCTTCTGAGGCCTATCTGGTTGGGCTGTTTGAGGATACAAATCTGTGCGCTATTCATGCAAAGAGAGTCACCATTATGCCCAAGGATATTCAGCTCGCTCGCCGCATCCGTGGTGAGAGGGCTTGATTTTCAAACCCTTGTTTTCTTCTTCTTCTTCTCTATCGGTGTGCTCTGGTTCTGGTTCGTTTTTCACGGTGGTCGTTGGTTTATTTTGGCAATGAGATGTAAATGGGTGAATCTGTAAATGGAGTATTGTTGGTTAAAAAATACATGTGTTTCTTAGTTAATAATTTATCAATGTTCTATATCATATTTCATAATTTATTCTAGTCCTTTGCCATATTCTTTGAATCTAAATAAACCTTTGTTCAAGTGCATCATTCTACATTGTTTTTAGCCTTTTGTAATAGTTATTTGGCTCTCAAATTTTTGTAGATGATTTATGAGAATTGTAAATAGCATCTCTACTTATCTTTTATTAAAATCATTATAACAATATGATTTCATTTTAAAAAAACTAATTGTAAAATATTTTTTATTAAATTTTAAAAAATAAATTTTCAATTATCATTAGTTTTTCAATAACAAATGATTATCTTTAAAAAATTTGCTATTTTTTTTATATTGAACAAATTAGAATAATATAATGAAAAAAATAGTAATTGTAAAATAGGATTGGACAAAAAAGAGAGAATAAAAAATATAGCTTCAAAAACTACATCATTATTTAGCATAGATATAATAGCAAATACATATAAGTTTGAAAGTTATAATATTTGTATAATTGTTCTAGCCTCTCATGTATAATTGTTTTAGAGTTTGTTTTGTTTACTTTCCATTTTCAAATGTTCCTTGCAATCTCTTGCCACCCCATTTGATCTCATCTTTTAACTTTAATTTTATGGATCAACCCAACTTTGCTCTCAAGATATTTTTTTTTGTTTTGGTTTCAAAGCATTTTTGTAGTTGTAATCTATTTGGAGAACTTGGAAATAATCTTGAATTTTTGAAATAGGAGAGAGGATTCATTATAGAATGGTTTTATTTTGATAATTCTTCCATTTGGTGGAATAGACTTGTTCTACATCAAGAGCATCCTCTTGTTATCATCTTTCCCAAACAATCTCATTATGTTTTTAAGAAAGGGGTAATAGTTTGTTGATATTTGCATTATTTTATATCAATTAACCTTATATTTGGTGAAAGGTCATAGATGTTCAACATAGCGAAAACCTTATATGCAATAGAAAGGAGTACATAATAAAATAAATAAATAAGAAACAAATACAAAGAAAAATAACATAAATAATACTATTGTGTCAAATGAAAAATAGAAAAAAATTATTGGAAAAAGAATGAAAAATTAATAAGTGAAGCTAAATGTTATTGAATAATGATAATAAATTTTTTTGTATTTTAAAATTTGAGTTAAAAGATAAATAAATTGTAAGAACAAAAGTAATTAGTTATGCTACTACAATTATTTTATTTGTGAAAACTTCAAGAAATAAAAGAGAATATAATTCATATACTTTGTATTTTAATTATGATGGTATAACATACTTGTTATGACCAACTTAATTTGAATAATTTTTTATTGTTTTAAAATAAAATAAAAGAGAATATAAAAATAATTTGTTTATTTAAAAGGACTATTTAATACTTTTGAAAAAGAAATCAATTTCAACCTTTGTGACTTAGAGTATTCATGATCATGTGCCCATAGCTTTTTGAAGTAGACTCTAGAATTAGACTTCACAAGGAGTCCTTGTATTCTAAAATTACTGATTTGTTTTGTAATACAAGAAGACGAACTAGTCGATTCCTTCAATTGAATAGTTTTATATACATATTTTAGTAAAAAAATATTTGTATATTGATTGATCATACATTTCACCTAATGATACAATACCATAGTAGGTCCCAAAACATATATTATTTTTAGATGCACATGCTTAAGAAGTTCATAGCAATAGAGGACAAAATTATGGAAAAGATAGATAAGATTGCACTAACTCCAACTAGAATTACATATAATTACATCTACAAGTAAAGCAAACATTAAGAATAAATCAATCAATAAAGCAAACATTAAGAATAAATCAAAGATATGATTGATTTTTTTGCATTACGAAATTAGAGATAGAACATCAACATCTCAACATTGATAAAACTACTTTATCACTTATCAATCTCACTTCTTATATTTAAAATGTGCTATCAAATAATTGATCCCTAAATATATGATAGGTGTGGTAAATTGTAATTATTTAAAAGCAGAAATATTAAAATAAAGCCACGTAGGAAAAGGGCCGAATCTTATCCGGGTCTTATACTAAATATCCTTCATATCGACTTGGCGTTGAGTTTGACGGGGGATTATTTTTCCCTTTTGTAATGGTTATACAGTCAGCATTGCCCTTGGGAGTAATATGCCTTACGCAACAAGGACTTATCGAAAACTAAATATATATGTTTTCTATAGTTTTAAAACAATAAATTCGACGGCCCAATTATGTATGCATCATATCATTTATTCTTAAAATTGTTTAGTTTATAAAGATTTTTTTTTTGTTGGTCTAATTTTCCAGGTATGATTGTGCTTGGGGTGGTGGATCTCAATTTATCTCAATTAATTATATCTAGAATTTAGATGAAAGATGTTATATTGTATTAGATAAATTTTAATAAATTGGATATTCTCTAAGATAAATAAATAAGTCTAAATATGTCCAAATCATTTCTTATATAAATTTCAATTGTAAATATTCATGAATCTTTTAATCTAAATCAACTTTATCATATTTGGTGGAATAATATTACAATACAAATTTAGTGGAACCGACATCTCTCAATCATTGACCTTTAATATTTTCTGATATTTAACTTATAGCTTGGAATCTTTGAAATTATTGTAGAAGTATTTTTCATCAAACCTCAAAATTCCAAGCTAATACTATAGACTATGAATTTTTTTTTGTCTTTAACTCATAGTAAAAAGAATCAACTTGGCATGCTATTTAGGTTTCTAGACTACTTTGAGGTCTTTAACTTATAGCTTGGAGTTTT
This sequence comes from Chamaecyparis obtusa, assembly GCA_027943335.1. Lineage (NCBI taxonomy): Eukaryota > Viridiplantae > Streptophyta > Pinopsida > Cupressales > Cupressaceae > Chamaecyparis > Chamaecyparis obtusa. The sequence goes on from BSBK01001861.1 coordinate 182,718, forward strand.
TGAATTTATTGTAGAAGTATTTTTCATCAAACCTCAAAATTCCAAGCTAATACTATAGACAGTGGTTTTTTTGTTTTGTTTCTAGACTACTTTGATTTCATTGTTGATAAAACAAAGAATTGTTCCTTGATTAAGAAAGACAACATAAATGCAATAATTGATCATCAAATTTACCTACAATCAAATATCTATCTTATTTTAAAGAAGATGAAAAACTTTTAAACGTATTATTTATGAAATTAATGACTAATAATTGTTATTTTTACTCAATTTATAGATAGAAAATATTTCATTTCATATCACATATAAAAATCACTAATTAAATTATAGCGACATATAAAACATGTACAATAATAAATGAATTGATATATCTATAAATTTTGAATTATTATTATTTGAATATTTTTGAACAAGACAATAAAGATGTAGCTGATATAACTATATATCTAATGATGTGGACCCTAGACAATAAGTTCAAGCATTTAATTTATTAATTAAAATAAAAAATTGCTTAAAGAGACTAGAACATTGTGTTAAAGTCTATCAATTGTAAATGCTCTCCAAAATATGTGAAATATATTCCAAACAATTTAAGAATAGTTTTTTGTTATTGAAGAAGGAAATTAGTTAAAAAAACTAGAATACATTATATCAAAAATAATATATTGCTCAAGAAATAATAAGATTCTTGAAAAAATATAATTTACAAAAATAAAATAATAATCAATATGTTTAAAAATAATAGAATGAAATAAAAATCTTTTTTTAAATCTTTAATATCATATTTTTATATCTTGATATCAAAAGATCTTACTCATCCAATTAGTCATAGAAGATATATAATTTAAGAGAGAAAGTATACCAATCATAATATTTCTACAATCAATAGTAATTATTAGAATATGAGTCAAAATCTTCAAAATTATAGAAATATTTGTAATTATATAAATTTCAATTGTAGATATTCATAAATCTTTTAATCTAAATCAACTTTATCATATTTTGTGGAATAATATTACAATGCAAATTTAGTGGAACCGACATTTCTCAATCATTGACCTTTAACATTTCCTAATTTTTAACTTATAGCTTGGAGTCTTTGAAATTATTGTAGAAGTATTTTTCATCAAACCTCAAAATTCCAAGCTAATACTATAGACTATGAATTTTTTTTGTCTTTTAACTCATAGTAAAAAAATCAACTTGGCATGCCATTTAGGTTTATAGACTACTTTGAGGTCTTTAACTTATAGCTTGGAGTTTTTGAATTTATTGTAGAAGTATTTTTCATCAAACCTCAAAATTCCAAGCTAATACTATAGACTATGATTTTTTTGTTTTTGTTTCTAGACTACTTTGAATTCACTGTTGATAAAATAAAGAATTGTTCCTCGATTAAGAAAGACAACATAAATACAATAATTGTTCATCAAATTTACCTACAATCAAATATCTATCTTATTTTAAAGAAGATGAAAAACTTTTAAACGTATTATTTATGAAATTAATGACTAATAATTGTTATTTTTACTCAATTTATAGATAGAAAATATTTCATTTCATATCACATAAAAATCACTAATTAAATTATAGCGACATATAAAACATGTACAATGATAAATGAATTGATATATCTGCAAATTCTGAATTATTATTTTTTGGATATTTTTGAACAAGACAATAAAGATGTAGCTGATATAACTACATATCTAATGATGTGGACCCTAGATAAAAAGTTCAAGCTTTTAATTTATTAATTAAAATAAAAAATTGCTTAAAGAGACTAGAACATTGTGTTAAAGTCTATCAATTGTAAATGCTCTCCATACTATGTGAAATATATTCCAAACAATTTAAGAAGAGTTTTTTGTTATTGAAGAAGAAAATTATTTAAAAAAACTAGAATACATTGTATCAAAAATAATATATTGCTCAAGAAATAATAAGATTCTTGAAACAATATAATTTACAAAAATAAAATAATAATCAATATGTTTAAAAATAATAAAATGAAATAAAAATCTTTTTTTAAATCTTTAATATCAGATTTTTATATCTTGATATCAAGAGATCTTACTCATCCAATTAGTCATAAAAGATATATAATTTAAGAGAGAAAGTATACCAATCATAATATTTCTACAATCAATAGTAATTATTAGAATGAGTCAAAATCTTCAAAACAATAAAAATATCTGTAATTGTATAAATTTCAATTGTAGATATTCATGAATCTTTTAATCTAAATCAACTTTATCATATTTTGTGGAATAATATTACAATGCAAATTTAGTGGAATGGACATCTCTCAATCATTGACCTTTAACATTTCCCAATTTTTAACTCATAGCTTAGAGTTTTTGAATTTATTGTGGAAGTATTTTTCATCAAACCTCAAAATTCCAAGCTAATACTATAAACTATGAATCTTTTGTCTTTAATTCATAGTAAAAAAATCAACTTGGCATGTGATTTAGGTTTCTAGACTTTGATTTGACTGTTGGTAAAATAAAGAATTGTTCCTTGATTAAGAAATACAACATAAATGCAATAATTGGTAATCAAATTTACCTTCAATCAAATATCTATCTTATTTTAAAGAAGATGAAAAACCTTTTTACTTATTATTTATGAAATTAATGACTAATAATTATTATTTTTAACTCAATATATAGATAGAAAATATTCCATTTCATATCACATAAAAATCTTTAATTAAATAGCGATATATAAAACATGTACACTAATAAATGAATTGATATATCTACAAATTCTGAATTTATTTTTTTTGAATATTTTTGAACAAGACAATAAAGATGTAGCTGATATAACTACATCTCTAATGACATGGACCCAGATAATAAGTTCAAGCTTTTAATTTATCAATTAAAATAAAAAATTGCTTAAAGAGACTAGAATATTCTGTTAAAGTCTATCAATTGTACATGCTCTCCAAACTATGTGAAATATATTCCAAACAATTTAAGAATACTTTTTTGTTATTGAAGAAGAAAGTTAGTTAAAAAAACTAGAATACATTATATCAAAAATAATATATTGCTCAATAAATAATAGAATTCTTGAACAATATAATTTAAAAAAAAATAATAATAATCAATATGTTTAAAAATAATAGAATGAAATAAAAGTCTTTTTTTAATCTTTAATATCAGTTTTTAATATCTTGATATCACTAGATCTTATTCGTCCAATTAGTCATAGAAGATATATAATTTAAGAGAGAGAGAGTATACCAATCATAATATTTCTACAATCAATAGTAATTAATAGAATATGAGTCAAAATCTGATATCCTTAATTTTATAAGAAGAAAAAAATTAATAAAACTTCCATTTTAATAAATATATAAAATAGAATGAGACAAATGGACACGTGTCATGGTCCTGCATTTATTCAGTTATGGTTGAGATGATTTTGATTAAATGTTTAAAGAGTACAAATGAAGATGACAGAAGCACGTTCTTGTTTTATTTAAGTAATAATTGAAACAAGGATGTGACTATATTAGGCATGCCTTGTCAATTAAATTACTATGCGTACTTTAAATAGCCTCAGATTTTTTTCATGAAAAGATTAAAGCATATAGTTATCATCTTCATAAAATTAAGCCTGATAAATACGAGAAAGAATTATTATTAGCACGAAAGCCGGCAGCCGGGCTGGAAATACATTTGGGAGTGTAAATTATATGTATTCTGCCAACGCTAATAGTTTTTATTTGTTTGAATAAATAAATAAATAAATAAATAAATAAGGATCTACATAAAATTAGAAAGGAATTTAAGTCTTTCTTAGGCATGTTTTAGCTTAATTTAATTGGGCGAATATTAAATATAAAATAATTATAAAATTGAATTGTGATTAGTTTTTTTGTCAAAGATATATAATTCTAATAATTATATTTTGGATTTTATGTAAGACATGTTTCGTTTGGAGTAGTTCATATCTTTGTAATTTTTTTTATATCTATATATTTGTTCATTTGTTATATTAATTTTTTTAATTATTTTGCTATATGGACTAATGGTGTATAGAAGTACTTTTAAGAAGTTGGTTTGTTACTAAAAGATATGTTCTCTTAAGTCAAATATGTAGAACATTATGCCAACAATAGATAGACAACAAACTTCAATCATCAAAATGTTGTGAATAAGTTCTTTTAGCGTCTCTAATCAACATGTCATTAGCATGCTCATTGTTCATTTTGTGAATGTCAACGATTCAGTGGTATCCAATGATGAAAATGAGGCCTATGAAATGCTTTTAAATACAAGGACATAGCAATAAATCACATAATGTGTGTCATTTAGTCAACCATAAGAAAAAAAAAAACAATGGATAGAAGTTAGCTAAAATTTGAATTTGAATTTTAAGATTTTAGGTATAAAATTCAGGAATATAGGACTATTAAAATTATTTGACTTAAAATGAATCCAATTTTATTATTATTATTATTAAATTCTACACATAAAATTATAAGAAGGAATAATATTCTAGATTAATTTTAAAAAATAGATACTCCTCTAATCAAAGAAATCCACTTATCTATACACTAAGAAGTATAATATCCCATAAATCTAAAACAAATAAATACTCAAATAATAGACATTAAATATTAATCAAATTTCATCTAACTATCAAAATTCTAGTTCAATTATCCATGTATCTATTAGTAAATTTAATTCTGGATCAAATTGAATAAAATGAGACATATATCCCCTTCTATACCTTGATTCTTAAACCTATCACTAAAGTTAAATAGATCAAAATTTAATAGAATGAGACCCAAACCATATCCCTTTATATACCCTCATTCCATTCTATTCTTGAAGACATTAAAAACGAATCCTATTATCTTTGTTTTCTTAATTATTTAAGTTCAATTTTATCTCAATCTTCAAACATTCATAACAAAGTTTCCAATTATTTATAAGAAAATTTTCAATTATCTCTTAGGTTTAGTCCAATTATAACTTTCAAATTTATTATAAACCTTTAATTTCCATTCCCAAGTGAACCCAATAACTCTTAGGGCCCGTTTGTTTCGTGGAATTGGGACACAATTGACATTTTCGTATACCAGAATTGACATATTCGATGTTTGCTTTTAAAAAAAAATGGAATTGGAATTTGTATATTCTAATTTAACCTCAAAACCAACATAATAATCTTCCATCTAAATACCTAGAATTGAAAAATGAATTCCAATTCCACTTAAATGTGAATTGCGGTACACAAGCATCAGAGCTTGGTTAAGGAGAGAATAGTGGGTGACGCGTCTCCATGGCTGTTTGGAGGAGGCCGAATCTCCCACAATGTTTCAACTACGTCAACAACTTATACTTCATCTCATTCTCCCTACTGATCTTTTTATACTTGTGATAATTTTTCCATTTCATAGTAGGGTGCTTAATCTTCGTTAGACACACGTCTTTTATTTATCTTAATTAGCAACATAGGGGAAAGAAACAAAGGTTTATTTATTCATTTTTATTTAATTTTATATTAATATTTTCTTCTATTTTTGAGATTTCAGTGTTTCCTGGTTTCCAAATAGACGTGGGTTTACACTCAACAAGATGCATCTACGAGTTGGGTATTTATCAAAATTAGGTATTCTAGGTGTATAAATTGGTATATATATTATCTCTGGTTACTGGACTAACAACTTTAATAAATGGTTCAAAGGGTTTGTACAAACAAGTAACTGTGGTTGAGGCCTATATGGCTTGTATATTTTTTTATGAAAACTATAACCCTTCAATACAAGAATAGTCTCAACTAGGTTAATACTACAGGGGTTCATGTGTAAGTCATTATCAGAGTTCATCAAACTCGGAACATATAGTTCTCAAATATTATCTGTATTTATTTCCTTCTAACGAGGATTTTCCACCACTCCCTAACATAACTAGTTACTCTGAGACTTGCAACACCACATTCTCCAAACAAGGAAGAAACTTCTTGAATCAACATCTACTACAAGGACCACCACCCTTGGTATTCCAATTCTTATTCAAGATTTATGGAACCAAACACATTGGTATTCCAATTCCAATTTCAGATTTATGGAACCAAACACAGAAAATGCATCTTCTCACTCATCTTCTAAATGAACCAAATAGTTCCAGCCATATTCCAAAAACCATTTGACAAATTCCAGTATTACAAAATTCCAACATTATATTTTAAAAATTAATCTTTAATTAATGTTTCTCCCATTGAGGCCACTCAAATAGCAATGGGCGACTCAAATAGCTGTGAAAGCAATGAATACCATTGTTAATTGGTCATTTAACAAACAAACTAATAACTCATTTCACTCATTAGAGAAAACAACCTAATAAGGTATAAAATACACAAAAATCATGCAAACTAATAAACAAATTTCAGACTCGAACATTTTATAATCATTTCAAGAAAGGCAGAACTAACTAAAACGCTAAACAAAAGGTTTACCTCTAACTAACCCATCATTTAGCTCACTAAACAATTGGTCCCACCAAGTTTAATAAGTAGATAAAACGGGACCAGGCAAGTGGGCACGCATTTGGGCGAGGACGATCGATATTCAATGAATGTTAATATGCGGTTCAACCGCCACGCCCTGCAATTCTCGTGCAACGGAAATTACTGCGATATGACAGGACAGTGCGTTCCTACTAAATTGGGCCACACCCAAAATTGGCAAAAAGTCCTCAGAAAATGCCTTAAATAGAATCACTGTAACAAAATTTGCCACACAGGTCGTATCAGTACAGTAACCGGCACATGTCACGCAGCCGGAAAAAAAACTAAAATCCTGTGGTTCACAACAATGGCGGACCGAAATCAATGGCAGTCAAACCAGAGGGGCAAATTAAAAAACACTAGGAATTATCATTACTATCAGCGGTCTTTACAAAAACAGGAAAACCGCCCACCATGCGGGCGGTCAAGCTGGAAATACATTTGGGCGTCCGGCGGGAATCAACCGGGCGGAGACTATAACTGGAAATCACAGAAGCGACGATGTATTTCATCTGAATGAAGGCCATTTCCTTGCCCAGACAGACCCGAACCCCGCCTTGAAAAACAGCAAACATGAAGGGATTTCTGGGGGAATAAAGCCCGTTTTCATTGAGCCATCTCTCGGGCTTAAACTCCAGACAATCGGGCCCCCAAATGGTCTTCATCCGACCCATGGCGTAGGGATGATAAGTGACTCGGGATCCCCTGGTGACGAAAGTCCCATCGGGCAGAACGTCGTCTTGGAGAGCGTGTTTGGAATCGAAGGGAACCGGCGGGTAAAGTCTCATGGCCTCGCAGAGCGAGGCGTGCAGGTAGTTCATCTGCTGCAACTGCTCGTAAGAGAACACCCCCACCCCCGGCGGTTCATCACGGCCTCCGAGCCGGGCGGTTTCACGGCGAATGGCATGTTCGACATGTGGATGCGAGCAGAGAAGCCAGAAAAACCAGGTGAGAGCTGCAGAAGTGGTATCCCGACCGGCCAGAATGAAGCTCACGATGCTGTCGCGAAGAAACTCGTGGGAAAGATGACCGGCGCCGGGGCCCATGATGGCCGTCAGGTGAGGTCGGTTGGCCAGAGCCATTAACCGCGACAACAGATCCTGCTTATTCCCACAACCCATTTCCTTCCTCCGCCGCCGTATAACATCCATGGCGAACTCATTCACAATCTCCACCGCCTTCGCAAGCCGCCGCTCAGACCCGATGTTCAACACCCGTTTAACCTTCCACACCGTCGACACCGGCGCCACGGCCCGCCGAGCGCACAACTCCGTCGCGACGTCGAACGCCCGGGCGAACTCGCAAACCGGCAAAGACCCGTCCAAGCAAGCCGGATCGACCCCAAACGCCACCTTACATATGTTATCAAACGCGAACCGCTGCAGAACGTCCTGAAGATCCAGACACCTGCCCGTCTCGGAGGCACCCTTCAGCAACGGGATCAGCCGGTCGGTGACCTCCTCGACGACCTGAACTATGAAATTTCTCAGAGATCTCGTGTTGAACTCGTAGCTCGCCACTCGGCGCTGCATCTTCCACCCGTCTCCGTCCGCGTTGAAAATCCCCCTGCCCAACAAGTCGTGCAGAATCGCAGTGAACGGCTCGCCTTTGGGATAATTCTCGAACTTGGTCCTCAGAATATGTTCGACATTCGCCGGGTTCGCCGTCACGACCGTCCGCCCGCCGCCCAATTGCCCGATTACGATCGTCTGCGTGGGACTCTCTGCGAGCATTTCACTGTACCATTCTAAAAGCCTGAATCGGTTCTTCCACAGCGAGAACACAGAGCCTATGAATGGGTACACCCGCGGGCCATGAAACGCTCCACCCGAGGAACTCCTGAACAGACTCGCGCACCCGGGACTCAAAACCGAGCGAGTCGGCTGACCCGAGGAACTTTTTCGGAACAGACTCGCGCACCCGGCGCAAAAAACAGGGATGAGGAAGAGCACCAGAAGAAGAACCAGGTCAGCCATGGCTTCCAGTTTCTTTCTCAATCTCTCTTCTTCCTCTGAACTAACAGCTTCTTCAGCTAGTTCTGATTTAGGAGCATGTGAATGGATTGAAATAAATAGATTTCACGTGACAGCTTTCCTGTTGTGCTCCAAAATCATTATTTTCCTTGCCTGGCGGGACTGCCCAGTTGGGGAAGAGTACCTTTGGCTGGTGCCATATTGGGCACCGTTTTATCATTGTCAAAGCGTGTAAAGTCCAAGCGGTTCAGTGCGCCAGGCAGGTTACGCCTTCCAATGGGCTCGCGTAATACGTTGCAAACGTACGGCAGATTAAAGAAACAGGTGATTCCTGGTGGTGACACCCGTCATTGTCCTACCAGGCCCATTATAACGGTTCATGACGGACACCCACAGATTTTAGAATTCCCCATTTATTGTAATTATTAATTAATTAATTTAAAATTGAAAAACAATGATTATAGCATTTTTTATTTCATTAATAATTGCAGTGAATGAGGAATTCTATGTGCTACATAGACAGCGGCCATAGATTAATGGAGGATTATAGGTAAATGGTCCTTCATTGTTGGGAACAAAACTCATGTCTATTGCCCCACGTGGAGAATTATTATTAACTATAAAAAGGTTAGGAAGGCTCTGGTGAAGTGGGGATCGTCTTCTTTAAGGTTGCCCGTGGAGAGCCGGCTGAATATAAGGAACAAAGGCATCGCTTCCATATTTTATAAATGGGAGGGAGGGGACTCATTAATCTATTCTCTTTGGATTGGCACCCTTTGGGACATAATAATCTATTCTCTTTGGATTGGTACCCTTTGGGACATATTTATCTATTCTTTTTTGGTTTGGCCCCTCTACCTAGGTCTAACCTAACAACCATGATCTGCTTTTGGGTTCTTGTTCATGCATATGGGTCTTGTTTATCATATGGGCTTTTGTTTGTCATATGGGTCTTGTGATCTGCTTTTGGGTTCTTGTTCATGCATATGGGTCTTGTTTATCATATGAGTTTTTGTTTGTCATATGGGTCTTGTTTGTCATATTGTCATGGACCGGTAATGATCTGTGCTTTTATTTATGAGTCTTGTTTGTCATATGGGTCTTGTCATAATGTCATGGGAGAGGAATGAGGTGTGCTTTTATTTATGTCCCATTTGTTATAAAATTAGTAGATGGTAATGAGATATATGCTTTTGTTTATGTTTTGTTTGTTTCAATATTAATAGATGGAAGTTAAATATGCTTCTATTTATGGTACTCTTTGTTATGATATTAGTGGAAGTAAGATGTACTTTCATTTATGATATTTTTGTTGTGATGTTAATAGAAGTGAGCCATGCTTTTATTTATGGTATTATTTGTTATAATATTAGTAGAAGTAATATATGCTTTGATTGATGGTATTGTTTGTTATAATATTAGTGGAAGCAAGACATGCTTTTATTTATGATTTTTTTTGTTATGATAATGGTAGATAAAATTGAGATGAGCTTTTATTTATGGTCTTGTTTGTTGCAATATTACTGCATGGAAATAAGATGTGCTTTTATTTATGGTCATGTTTGTTACAATATTAGTGGATGGAAGTGAGACGTATCCTTGTTCATGGTCTTGCTTGCTAAAGTATTGGTGGATGGGAATGAGAGTGTCTTTGTTCATAACCCTATTTGTATGTGCACTTTTTATGTTTTTAATAGAGTAGAATAAGATATCCCCTTGTTCATAATCTTATTTATTAAGTTGCTAGTGGATGAGAATGAGATGTGTCCATCTTCATGACCAAAATAGTGTTTGTGTTCATGGTCCTGTTTGTATGTGCTCTTCTAATATTATTAGTAGATGATAATGAGATAGGCCCTTGTTTGTAGTCCTATTTATTAGATTTTTAGGGGATGAGAATAGGATGTCCCCCTCTTCATGACCCTAATAGTGTTTGTACTCACGGTCTTGTTTCTAGGTGCTCTTTTTATATTATTAGTAGATGACAAAGATATACACCCTTACTCATAATCATATATATTAGATTGTTAGTGGATGAGAATATGTGCCCCTCTTCATGACCTTGATACTTGTCGTGTTTATAAAGTGAATTTCAATCACATATGATGTATAGAAAAGTCTTTGTGGATGGGAACAAGATGTAGCTTTATTCAAAAATTTTGTTGTATGTGCTCTTGTTCATAGCATTTCTTGATATGATATTAATAGATGAGAATACAACATGTTCTTGTTCATAATCCTATACATCATATTGCTAGTGGATGAGAATTAGATGTGTCTATGACCTTAATAGTTGTTGTGTTTATAAAGTCAAATTCAATCTCACATGATGCATAGAAAAGTCATGGTGGATGGACAAAAGATGCACCTTTATTCATGGAGTCTATTAAGCCAATTTCAATCACATATGATGTATAGAAAATCCCTAGTGGATGGGAACAAGATATGCCTTTAGTTAGGACTCTACTTGTACGTGCCCTTGCTCAAAGCCTTACTTGTAATAATATTACTAGATGAGAATGATAGAAATGCTTGTTCATCATCTTATTAATTAAATTACTATTGGATAAGAATGTGATGTGCCCCTCTTAATGACGCTAATGGTGGTTGTGTTTATAAACTCAATTTCATTCAAATATTATGTATAGAAAAGTCTTAGTCGATGGGAACATGATGCACCTTTATTCATAACTCTACTTGTATGTGCCCTTATTCATATCCTCACTTGTTACTATTACCAATTTTTGCATCTAGCTCAAATTGGAAAATATGGGTAGCTGATCAATTAAAGTAAAGGTACATTTGATACATTTAAAATTTTTTAGTTTTAGCTGTTGTATTTTGATTGTGCTAAAAGTAAAAGTGCATAAGTGAACTGAAACAAGAACATATGTACAAAAAGAGAGATAATTTATTTTATTCATAAAAGAAATATTATAAATATATGTAGGAATGTTCACATAGAGACATTACAGATACATCTTGCAAATTCAAGTATTAAAAATATATGCAGGAATGTTCACATAGAGACATTACAAATACATCTTGCAAATCTAAGTATTTCTTTTCAATTCTTTTCATTTACAAAGAAAAAGTACAATTCAATGAAAGATTTCCACACAAGCTGTGGAAATCTTAAAACATTATGAAAGAGAAAGGTAAATGCATAGAAGTCAAGAGGAGGAATAAGGGAAGTCTTCCATTGCCTATTAATAGCAGACTATTTCAACTTTGTGTGCTCATTGAAGAATGGGCCTCACATCCTCAATGCACCCGCAAGAAAGAGTAAGGAAGATGTCAGTCCTTGGATTGAGCAATGGAGGATTTCAAAGCTTATTCCTACTCTTAACTGCTATACATTCAACAATGTGTGAATGTTAAAAAATTAGAGACGATAGTCAACCAAAGATGCAAAAAAGAATCAAATGGTTTAGGTAACTGCGTGTGTCATGTGTAGATTACAACTATGAAGTACAACTAGTAAAGAAGAATCAAACAAAAGGGCTAACATGTGCCATGACATTCATCAAAATATGCACATCAATCAGTAGGTACATGAAAGAGGAATCAATTATCAGAAATGGAAAGATAAGGAATAGGCAATTGTATTCATTAATACTGTTAGCAATTACATCATGATGTACGATCATCATTTCAGAATGAAGCATTATAAACTGAATAATTGTATTAAATGTTTAGCATTGAAGGCTTATAACAGTATATAGGCAGTCCACAAGAATATCATTATGATAAGAAAGTGTGGATGATGTGAACCTAACCTATTGGGAGCATGCTAAGACATTCAAAAATTAGTTCAAACAAAACATACATGACATATAGTAAAAAAAATTCATGAAACCACTTCAAATTGAGCCAAAACGGGAGCACTTGGGCACCGTTTGATTTGCTTGTTTAAGAGAGATGTGGGTGTGCTCTCTAAGATCAATGAGCATGTCCCCAATGTAGATTAGGGTATATTATGACCATATGCAATCCATGGAGACCCCAAAAGTGGCACAAATCTTGGTATAGGGAACCAATTTTGCCCCTAGAGTTCCAAGGGTGTAGATGATGAAAATGCAGTTTCTACGCCATGGATGAGATGCAGGATTATTTTTAACTTGAATATGGATGTCATATGGATTTAAGATGATATGAAATTCTCAAAAGAAACTAAGTTAATCCATTTATGCTATGCTAAGATGTGTTATAAATCTTGAAAACATGAAGAAAACTAGCAATCCTAGCATATACTATGAAATCTTAGATGCAATTAAACATGATAACAATGCCATTGAAATCAAGAGTGAGTCCTCATTTTCTCATGGAAGGAGGGCTATTTATAGGATTTGAGGAAGGGCTTGGGTTAGGAAGAATGTGTAGAATGATTTTAGAATAACTGAGAGGGGGGTGAATTAGTTATTCTTAGGTCCAGATGTACCAATTCAACTTTCTAGCTCTTCAACAAATTTGGATATAATCATCAATTCACTCAGTCTCTATAGCATATATCAATAACATAAAACTTGCAGTCCAATGTCCAAAAGTAATTAACTTGCAGAATATAAAACTTTCAACATCATTCACATCAAATAATATTCACACAAGTATAACACCAGGATTTATAGTGGAAACCCAATTTGGAAAAAACCACTTGTAACATGCTACTGATTTTCACTCTTCTGAAGTGATCTCTATGAGAAGCCAACCTGATTAAAGGTTTAGAATACACACTGTTAGGTGTGACCCCTTTAAAGGATTTAATCACCTTGTTAAGAGTGGCTTGGTTAGAGGGCTTAAGAACATTCCATCAGAATGTCACCTTGATTAAAGGGTTTACACAATGACTGTTAGGTCAACCTTGATTAAAGGATTTAGACTGATACAATGGTTAGAAAGTAATAGTAGGTTCTGATCTGAAATATACAACTCACTTTGAAAATACATATCCAATTCACTCATATGTTGATTTACTTACTGACCTTAGTTTCCATCTCCATCTCTGATCTTCTCGAAATTCTCTTCAAGCAACCACCACAACTCTATTAAGCTCTTTAAAGCTTCACCTTAGCCTTCTTCTTAGATTCATCAGTCAATACCATCAATCTCTTCCACTCATAATGTAACCTCATAATTAGGTCATCCTTATACATCCTTGATCAGGTGGATTAATCTTTTGTCGCTTAATCTCTTCCGTAGATCTTAGGTTTAGGTCAGATTCATCAAGTCCTTCCATCATTTTGTTTTCCTTCTTTTCCTTCTAGATACATCTCCAAAATTCTCTTTGAATCCATAAGAAAATGGTTTACCATGCATTAAATGCTCCATACCATTCATTAATAATTTCAACACATTTTACATATCCCAAGAATTCAACTATGTCGGCTGGGATTCTCAATTCTTTCTCAAATTGTAAATTAATGACACTCGGTTAATGATGTGATCATCTCCTCGATCATTACTGGATATCTCGGTCATCGCTAAAACTTTCCTTCTCGACAAACAATGTCTTTGCTCGGTAATTATTTGTCGCTTGATAATTAATGATGCTCGGTCAACACTAGATTTGCTCATCTTATACTAGCACTCATTTGACACTAGCATCACTCGACTTAAACTAAATTTCTTCACTTTTTCTCGGTTAATCCTATGTTTCTAGTCTTTCTTCTTTACTTGGTGTTAAAGATAAACAACACATTACCTTGTCAATGTGCCAACTAATCAAGTACCCATTGAAGTATCACATAACTCAACCTTTCCTTAGGTCCTCTTGTTATCTCCTTTTTTCAAATCCTCTTCATCAATCAAAAGATATGGTACTCTCCTAGATAGCAACTATCTTACCAGTTAAGGTTTGACATCAATGACAATATAACAATTATTTCAATTGTAGTTTCCAAAAATCTCCCTCTTTGGCATTGATGTCAACACCACATGATTTGCCATACAATCCAAAATCTCTATGCATCAGATCTTCATTAATATCCTTAGCTTCATTTTGATTCACATCCAACACATCCAAGTATCGGCTCCCTCTTGGATAAATTTTGTTTTGTTTGTTCACTGAATCTCTTTCCTGTATCTCTCCCTCAAATTTTACTCTTGATAACTCTTTCTGAATCTCTTCCTCAATGCTGTATCTTTCTTCTGTATCTCTCCCTCTTTGACAAAAATGCCAAAGAAACTTGTATCTGTCACTTACATCTTTACCATGTAGATGTCTTCATTTTAATTCTATATTCTATATACTCCCTTTGTCATCTTGCTTATGACTCATCAATATCTTTTGTTGTTCTTCTCACAACTCTAGGCAACTCCTAAAGTGTGACCTCTTCTGCATCAATTTGTCAAATATTATGATTAGCACATTTAATGCAGTGATCCTATTTTGCTAGGTAGCCTCAGTTAGGGGAATCACCCCTAATTTACCTCTAAGGTATTCATGAGCATCTTTAGGTACTGCTTTTGTGAATATATCTACTAATTGTTCCTTTGTATTCACTTATTCCAATCTCACTTCTTTGTCTTTAACTAACTCTCTCAAGTAATGATACTTGATAGCAATACGCTTAGTATTAGTGTGCATAACATGATTTTTTGATATGTTAATAGCACTTATGTTATCACAAAAAATAACAACCGGCTCAGTGATTTCCTCCTTCATACCTTTTAACAATTGCTTGATCCACACTAAATTTGAACAATTCACTGCTGCCGCTACATATCCAGCTTTTGCTGTAGATTGGGAAATGCAGTTATGTTTCTTGCTTGTCCAAGAGAATAATCTATTTCCTAGAAATAACGTGCCACCACTTGTACTCTTTCTATCATCCACATTTCCTGCCTAATCTGCATCAATGTAAACTTTTAGTTCAAACTTAATCATTCTTCTTGTAATATAATCCATAGTCCTCTATTCCTTTTAGATATCTCAATATCCTTTTCACTGCCATCATGTGACTCTCTTTAGGATTTGTAGAAAACCTTGCAACAATCCCAACTACTAGGGAAATATCCAGTCTGCTATGGACAACATATTGTAGTTTTCCAATCATAGATCTATATAGTGTTTGATTCACTTTAGCTGTATCATCAGTTTTTGATAATTTTTGTCCAGTAGCCATAGGTGTACTTACTGGTCTAGAATCTTCCATACAAAAATTTTTTAGTATCTCCTTGACATACTTAGATTGAGTAATATAGATACCTTTCTTCATCTAATAAACTTGCAAACCAACAAAGAATTTGATCTCACCAAACATAGACATTTCAAATTCAGTTTGCATCTCATTTGAAAAGGTTTGACATAGGGCATCTTATCCTCCAAATATGATATCATCAACAAAGATTTTAGCTAACAAAATCCCTTTACCTTTTTTAATCTTCAAATATAGATTGCTATTGTTAATTGTCCTTACAAATCCAATCTTTATCAAATAATTATGCAGTCTTTCTTACCATGCTCTAGGGGCTTGTTTAAATCCATATAGTGCATTGTGTAGCTTGCAAACCATATTATTCTTGCTTGGATAAAAAAATCCTTCCGTCTGTTCAATGTATACTTCTTCTTCCAGTATCCCATTCAAAAATTTTAGATTTAACATCCATTTGATATACTTTGAATCCTTTATATGTCGCATATGCAAGTAGAGTCTTTACTCCTTCCAATATTACAACTGGGGAAAATGTCTCCCTGTAGTCAATTCCTTCTTCTTGTGCACATCCTTTGCATACCAATCTGGCTTTGTTTCTAGTGACTTCTCCATGTTCATTTAGCTTATTTCTGAATAACCATATTATTCTAATAACATTCTTGTCTTCTGGTCTCGGCACTAGTGTCCAAGTTTTGTTCTTTTCTATCTTCTCTATTTCTTCATTCATGGCTTGTATCCAATCCTCATTCTCTAAAGAATCTTTTACTATTTTAGGCTCAAACTCACATAGTAAGCATGTATGATCTTTCAACTTACTTCTTGTCATAACTCCATATTCTTTATCTCCAATAATTTGTTCTAGCTTATGATGTCTTCTTACACTGTGCCAATGTAGGTTCAGATTTCCTTTCTACTTGTTCTTGATCTTCAGGTTCATCTTGTAGATTCTTTGTCTCTGCTATGGTTCGACAGGCTCATGCAGTTCCTCGACATCCAGTTTAGGTGCATTACTAGCCTCTCCTTCTTCCATGTATACAAAAGATCTGTAATCTTCAAGTTCTTGCTTGCACTCAACTTCACTTTTTTCTACATATTCATCAACTCTAACATTTGCACTTTCCACAATTTTGTTAGTGTTATAATTCAAACACTTGTAAGCTTTTCTCTTAGTGGAATATCCTAGGAATATGCCTTCATCACTTTTAGCATCAAGTTTTCCATTCCTATTGTCTTTCAGTATGTAACATTTACTCCCAAAGACTTTAAAAGACTTCACATTAGGTGCATATCCATACCATAACTCAAAAGGTGTAGCATTTGTACCTTTCTTGATTTGTACTCAGTTCAAGGTATAAACAACTGTACTTACAACTTCTCTCCAGTACTTTTGTGCAACATTCTTCTCAATCATCAGTGTTCTAGCATAATCCATAATTGATCTATTTCTTCTTTCTGCTATACCATTCTGTGAAGGTGTTCTAGGTGCAGACATTTGTCTCTTTATTCCTCTATCATTGCATAATATATTGAATTCATTTGATATAAAATATCCTCCTCTGTTAGATCTCAAAATTTTCAAGCTTTTACCTATTTATTTTTCAACTTTTGCCAAATATCACTTAAATAACTGAAATGCATTAGATTTCTCTTTTAAAAACATTACAGTCATCATTCTAGAATAGTCATCAACAAACATAATGAAATACTTATCACCACATTAACTTTTCACACCCATAGGTCCACAAAGGTCAGTATGAACCAATTCCAAAATATTGTCAGAAGTGTATGTCTTGGTCTTAAAACTAGACTTTGTCATATTTCCCAATTGACACTGTTTACACATCACATTATTAGGTTTCTTCAATCTTGGAAAACCTCTTACTTTCTTCATCTTATTAATATTTACCAAATTGCCAAAGTTCACACGACACAACCTCTTATGCCATAACCATAAATCATCAATAAGAATGATCACATCTGATCTTATCAGTAAATCTTATTGATCCTTTTCCTTTCATAGGACATGGTGCATCATTAAAAAACTTAGCACTTCTACCTTTGTAATGATCTAAGGTTTCAAACTTACTTTTATCACCAGTCATGTGATGTGAGAAACCACTATCAATAATCTATTTATCACCTTTAGTCACATATGAAATAAGTGCAGTTTTCTCATCTTCATCAGAATCATCTTTCATAACAACATAAACAACTTCTATATCACATTAATCAGATTCACTAGTTTCATTGTCAGTTTCCTCTTCAACAATATAACAAGATTTCTTAACTTTGTCTTTGTAGTCTTTGTACCTTCTGTGATCTTTGCCATTTCTTTTGTCTTCATACTTGCTTTCCCTTCTCTCATCTTTGTCAGTCCTATTAGGGCATCTTGCTACAATATGGTCAACTTTGTTACATGAAAAATAGATTGTAGGAAGTTTACCTTTGAATTTTCCTTTTCCTCTCGGTAGCCTTCTAGCCATAAGTGCCTCAAGATCATCTAGATCATCATCAGAAGTGTCACTATCACTGTCGCTATTACTGTCACTACTCACACATCTTTCTTTTCCCTTCTTAGGCTTATGAAGAACCATTTGAGACTTGAATGATGATTCAATATTGTGAGTAGTGAATTTATCATAATTAGATAGCTCAAAAGCAGTAAGCTTGCCAACAAGACTTTCCAAAGTTAGGACATTACCAAGATTACATCTTGATTCTTGTATTGCAGAAACTCTAGAGAAATATTTTCACCTTCTTGCATTTTTATTTCATCAAAATTGCCTCTCAAACTTTCAAATTTGACTCTTAGTACATTTGTGTCCCCACCATAGATAGCTACTAGAGTGGCCCACATTTTCTTTGCATTAGTACAATCCTTAATATCTTCAAATTTAGGATAGCTTAGGGCAGATGCAATCTCCAACATTGCCTGATTGTGTTCTTGTTTAGATTTCATCTCCTCAGTAGTCAAAGGTGCAACAGGTGTTACATATTCATTTTCCACATAGTATTTCATCGAATCACCAATATTAGCTAGATGCAAATTCATCAAACTCTGTCATGCAAGGAAGTTCTCCTTGTTCAGCTTCGGTACCTCCTTTTTGTACATCTTGACCATTAGCTTCAAGTACCTTAAATTTTTTTCTCTAGCACCAATAGCTCTGATACCAATTGTTAGAATGATTTTAGAATAAATGAGAGGGGGGCTGAATCAATTATCCTCAGGTCTAGATTTACCAATTCAACTTTCTAGCTCTTCAACAAATTTAGATCTAATAAGCAATTCACTTGGTCTCTATAGCATATATCAATAACATAAAACTTGCAGTCCACTGTCCAAAAGTAATTAACTTGAAAAATATAAAACTTTCAACATCATTCACATCAAATAACATTCACTTAAGTATAACACCAAGATTTATAGTGGAAACCCAATTTGGGAAAAACCACTTGTAACATGCTACTGATTTTCACTC
This sequence comes from Chamaecyparis obtusa, assembly GCA_027943335.1. NCBI lineage: Eukaryota > Viridiplantae > Streptophyta > Pinopsida > Cupressales > Cupressaceae > Chamaecyparis > Chamaecyparis obtusa. The sequence goes on from BSBK01001861.1 coordinate 201,855, forward strand.
TTCTGAAGTGAGCTCTGTGAGAAGCCAATCCGGTTAAAGGTTTACAATACACACTGTTAGGTGTGACCTTGTTAAAGGATTTAATCACCCTATTAAGAGTGGCCTAGTTAGAGGGCTTAAGAACATTCCATCAGAATGCCACCTTGATTAAAGGGTTTACACAATGATTGTTAGGCAACCTTGATTAAAAGATTTAGACTGATACAATGGTTAGAAAGTAACAGTAGGTTCTAATCTGAAATATACAACTCACTTTGAAAATACAGATCCAATTCACTCATATGTTGATTTATTGACTGATCTTCATTTCCATCTCCATCTCTAATGTGCTCAAAATTCTCTTCAAGAAACCACCACAACTTTGTTTATCTCTTCACAACTTCACCTTAGCCTTCTTCTTAGATTCATCAGTCAATAACATCAACCTCTTCCACTCATATTGTAACCTCACAATTAGGTCATCCTTATACATCCTTGATCAGGTAGATTAATCTTTTGCTTCTTAATCTCTTTAGTAGATCTTAGGTTTAGGTTAGATTCATTGAATCCTTCCATCATTTTGTTTTCCTTCTTTTCCTTCTAGATACATCTCCAAACTTCTCTTTAAATCCATAAGAAAATAGTTTACCATGCATTAAATACTCCATACCATTCATTAATAATTTCAACATGTTTAACATATCCCAAGAATTCAACTATGTCAGTTGGAATTCTCAATTCTTTCTCAAACTGTAAATTACTGACACTCGGTCAATACTGTGTTCATCTCCTTGGTCATTATTGGATATCTCAGTCATTGCTAAAACTTTCCTTCTCGGTAAATACTGTCTTTTCTTGGTAATTATCTGTCACTTGGCAATTACTGATGCTTGGTCGACACTAGATTTGCTTAGCTTATACTGGCGCTCGGTCGACACTAGCATCACTCAGCTTAAACTAAATTTCTTCACTTTTTCTCGGTTAAGCCTATGTTTCTAGTCTTTCTTCTTCACTTGGTGTTAAAGATAAACAACACATTACCTTGTCAATGTGCCAACTAATCAAGTACCCATTGAAGTATCACATAACTCAAACTTTCCTTAGGTCCTCTTGTTATCTCCTCTTTTCAAATCCTCTTCATCAATCAAAAGATATGGTACTCTCCTAGATAGCATCTATCTTACCAGTTAAGGTTTGACATCAATGACAATATAAAAATTATTTCAATTGTAGTTTCCAATAGGATGGTGAGGGTTTAAGACCAAGGGTTAGGGTTTAGGACCAAGGGGATAAGGATGGTCATTAATGGGTTGAGAGACCAATGTTGCTCACACATGTGTGAGAAACACTAGGGAAGTGTGAAGGGGACAAAGGTGGAAGGAAGGGGATGGGATCTCATTAATAAGGATGTAAGAGCCATTAATGAGGGTGTAAGGCGTCATTAATGAGTTTGTAAGGCTCATTAATGAGGGTGTTGACTTTGAGTCAAAGGGAGAGAGTTAGCCTAAGAGGGTTAAGAATCACCCCTTAAGCGGGTTAGGGAGTGATTAGGGATGAGAGGATAGGATTTAGAAGAGTCTAGAAGATATCTAGAATTTTAGGGGTTTAAATAAATAATTTATTTATTTAAAAGGGCTTTGGGTTGAGCACTTTATTTATTAAATTGATTTAATAAATAGGAGGGATTAATATTTAAATTTGATTTAAATATTTTTGGGAGTGATTCTTTAATTAAATAAATTTAATTAAAAGGGGAGAGGATAAAAAAATAATAAATAAATAAATAAATAATGATGATGTTATCAGGACTTTTATTAATTAAAATATTTTTAATTAACAAGTGGATTTTTAGGTGTCTAAATTTTTCCTCTCTTTGATCAGCGCCGCAAGTGGCATTGTGTCAAAGACAAGAAAATAAGTTGCCCCAGGCAAGATTTAGATGGTAAGGGATTGTGCCCCCTCGAGAAAATAATGCAAAGGAAAAGCTTTGTGGAATTTTCTTGAAAAAGAACCCAACGGGAAGAAAGGGGAGGAAGGAGAGGGGAAAGAGGATAAACATAAGTCTGACCCTGAGAAAAGGTGCATGAATGCAATATGAGTCTATATGCAGCTAACGGGACTTGGGGATTTCATTTTGTAAATATGGAGAGCACAACCTAGTTTGATATGGAAACATTAGAGACTTGCCAAGGTTACTGGGAGCATAAGGCCTTGTCACCATCGTTGCATAGGAATGATGCAAAAATAAATGCAAGGGTTTCCCCAACAACACACATGAATCTAGGAGGAGGCATGGTAGAAACAATGCTAGAGAACCCACAAATAAATGACATTTCCCAAGTGCACCATGTAACCCAAAATATCATATGTGGAACGTGCAAGGGTCACATCCGACTGATTCATAGACAAAAGCAAAATGATCAAAAGACCTTTCCCTAGAGTGCCCTCATTCACAATGCACCATGATATAAAGGATCATGGTGACCTTGAGGAGAGGAACAAAAAGAAGCCGTAAAAGATAAACAAGATCCAAAGGACCAAATCCAAGATCAAAGTGATAAATCCACAAAACATCCTTGTCCAAGGAGAGATATTGATTGTTTGATTGATGGGGGGATATTAGGTCATACATGAGCAAGGATAATGATGTAGAGGTAAGAGTGGTGGTTGATAATAGCTAAGATAAGTTATAACTTTGAGAGGTTTAGGCACTATCCCCAAGCCCTCAAGTTCCTCAAATGACCTCAAACTAACCAAGACTCCTCCCAATGACAAATAGTGGTATATTTGGTGTCTTTAGGTTGTATTAGGATGGATTCAAGTGGTTTTAGGGTTTCAAGAAATACCCAACACACCTAACACTCCAAACTCCTCCAAATTCTGCCACAGGCCTAAAGCCCCTTCTAGTAGCCCTGCAACGATAGTAAATGACACTTAAATCTGAAAAATTACATAGGAATGACCAAATAAATTAGTATTTCAAATACCTTTTTAACCATATGATAACATATCAAAAGTATGTCATAGAATTCTTTGGAACATATATGACTGTCTATACATCGTGACCATAAAAATGCACAAAATGACCCCAATTATCAAAGAAACCTTATGCTTCCTTTACCCTCATGACTCCAAACTCTCAAAAGTGTCTTTTAATGACAAAAAAATGAATAAATCTTGAAGCAATTAGCCTCAGAACCCCTGTAACACCAAAAACCCCAAATTGCTCTCTCCAAATCCTTGTTTCTTGGGCTTCTCAAATATATACCCTCCAATCACTTCCAGGCACAAATGGTGATGGATTCAAATTTTATTCAACATAATAAGACACTCCAAATCATAAAATAACCCTCTCCTTCATCCCGATCTCCTACTACTATAGCATACCAAGCACTTTCCTTGTGTTCCATGCCACAAATCAATGGTCATCACCTTTTCTCCCTGTTATCTGCTCATCAAACTATTAGATTCATACAATACATGTTAGATACAATAATTACATGAATATTAGGCCTTTAATTTCATGAAATGATATTCATCTTTGTTAAACTCTAATCAAAACAGTGAGGTTTAAACCCTCAAACTGTGACAATGCTATAACAAAGATATAAATTGGATTCAAAACAATGCAATGAACATTCAAATTGTCTTCAAAATGATAAGGAAAGACTTCTAAAACATCATTAAATCAATTCCAATTGATTATCAATCACCAATCATATAAAACATCACACATTTTTTGCAAAATTCTGAGCTTTCCTTTATTCTCTGTGCAGTTCGTACTACATAGATCTCCTTGTCATACAATGGATTCATTTGTCATTAAAATGACCTTACCTTAACTTCCATAGCCTCTTTTGATCGGTTAGAGGGATTAGTTTAAGGATTTTGACACTAAACCTTAACTTCCCACCAAAACACTAATCTAGCCGTTTACATTTAAATTTGAATTTTTAAACTTTAAAATTGCTTTGAAACTAATTAAAATTTGCAACCAAAAACTCCTAAGGTCCTCAAACACCTTGGAGACTTATTCTAAACACCCTTAACCCCTAAACTCAATTGGACACTATTGGTCCACTTACAAGCATATTTTGGGTCCTTTTAAGGACATTTGGACACTTCAAACACAAAGGTCCATTACATGATTTAAAAGCCATTATAGGCTCTACCACTTCCCAATTGACCTCCATAGAGCCTTGCTTGAGCATTCCATTCCTTTTATCTCCTTTGGATGTTTTCAAGATCTTCTTGGTCTTCATAGTCATATTGAATGTCCTTGGTTCCCCTGCACCGTGCTTCCCACCTCCAATGAAACTCTTGTCCGAAGAGTTGTTCTTGCTTTTCCTCCTTTCAGTCTGTGGTTCAAGCAGAGACTTAGGGATCAAAATGTCTCCTAAATTAACCTTCCTTTTCACATTTTTCAAACCCGCAGTCACACATAAAACATTAGAAGAAAAACTTGCATTTGCTGACTATCCTTGTATAGGATAGTAAGAAGGCTTTAAGGCTTACATCTCTGACTCCTTTCTTGGATAAGATCCCTTCACAACTATCCCTTCTTCATTCCTATCTTTCTGTTCAACCATAGGACATTTGATTGCCCCAATTTATACAAAGTTTAGATCCCAAGGCTCCTCTCCCTTAGGACTATCATGATTGCCTCTTGACTGCAATTTATTTCCATTGTGCCAACCAGTATCATAATGCATCTGCATACTAATCTCCTACCCAAAACACATTATTATAGGCTCAACTTGGTCTTTCAATAATGGTTGTAACTCATATCTTCTACCTTCTTGATGGAATAAGTATTTGTTTGTGTAACCATCATGGATAACTCTTCTAGACCATTGGCAAGATCTTCCCAAAACCAAATTCCCACAACTCATAGTGAGGACATCATACAATACCCTATCCCTATACTTTCCAATTGAAAATTCAATCATGACTTGATCACTAACAAGCATATTCTGATTTACATTCACCCAAGTTGCATAATATGGCCTAGGGTGTGGAAATTTTTTCAAATTCAACTTCCTAAAAACTTCATGAGACACTACATTATGACTTGCTCCTAAGTCTATAATGAGTTTTCATACATTTCCTAGGATCAAACAATTTGATCTGAAGATGCTTGGATTGTATGGTGCTTGATTTCTTCTTCCCATCAATAAGTATTCTCCTTCTTCTGGATGAATGTCAATGGGTTCTTGTTGCTCTTCCTTCTTGGTTTCTTCCTCTACCAAGTTCACTCTTCTTTCTCTACCCTTGTCCTCATTCCACTTAAGACATCTAAAGGATTGGTGACCCACTTCATTACAATTAAAGAAACTTCCTGTAAACACTCCACTTCCTCTTCCTCCACTTCTTCCACCTCTATATCCTACTCTTGTCTTTGATGTGTATGGTTTATCCTTGTCTTTATCACTGCCATTCTAAAAATTAGTATTGCCTCTACCACCTCTTCCCCTCATTGTTGAACCTCCTCTTGTACCTCCTTGCCTCTCATATCTTCTCTTTATATTCTCCTTAGTCTTAATGACTAATTTATAACACTCCTCAACTAATATAGGGGTAGCAAGACTAATTTCATCTTGGATATTGAACTTCAGTCCCCCCATGTACCTTAAAATTTTCTCTTCAACATCTTCTTCATGACTCACCCTTATGTCCAACTTATAAAATTCTTCAGTTTACTTCTATGCATTCATGTATTTTTGCTTGAGATCCTGCAATTTCTTGTATAGCTGCACCCTATAATCATTGGGAAATTTTTTTGCCTTCATCTTATCCATCATAGCATGCCAAGATGTAATATTGGGCTTCCCATTCTTCCATCTTTCTACCTGAACACAATCCCACCATAGTAGAGCGTGTCCCTTCAACCTTGATTTTGCAATCTTTAACTTTTGTCCTTCTTCAACATCTTCACATTCAAAGAATTTCTCAACTGCACTAAACCAATCAATTAACTCTTCATCATCCATCTTCCCTCCATACGTAGGCAAATCTGCTCTTGCCCTTGTATCTCCACTTTTAATGGCTTTTGAAATCTTAACCATCCTTAGATCTTTAGGATCTAATTGTTCTTCCTCTTAGGGTACCCCTTCTTCTTCATCTTGTATTTCCTCATCCTGTATACTACTTCTATCTCTTTTCTCTAATGCCAAGTTTCTCTCCATCACAGTTCTCATCATTCTATCCTTCTCATTGTTCTCCCCCTCTCTTTGTTCTAATGTTGCCTTTAACTTCTTGTTATCTTCCACTTTCTCTCTTACTATCCTTTCCAACTCCATGTTTTTCATCCTTGTGGGAAAATATTCTTCTCATTCAGACATGGTTCTAGATCTCCTTGACAAGGTGGATCAACTTAGTGTTTCTCCTTAAAGGATACTTCAATTCCAAGGGCTAATATAAGGATCCAAACTATCAAAGCTCTCAAGAACACTTCCAAAAATTTCCAAAAGGATTCCTAATATGCTTTGATACCACTTGATGTAGAGTTAAGAGTGGTGGTTGATAATAGCTAAGATAAGTTATAACTTTGAGAGGTTTAGGCACTATCCACAAGCCCTCAAGTTCCTCAAATGACCTCAAACTAACCAAGACTCCCCAAAATGAAAAATGGTGGTATATTTGGTGTCTTTAGGTTGTATTAGGATTTATTCAAGTGGTTTTAGGGATTCAAGAACTACCCAACACATCTAACACTCTAAACTCCTCCAAATTCTGCCACAGGCCTAAAGCCCCTTCTAGTAGCCTTGTAGCGATAGTAAATGACACTTAAATCTGCAAACTTAAAAAGGAATGACCAAATAAATTAGTGTTTTAGATACCCTTTTTACCATATGATAACATATCAAAAGCATGGAATAGACTTCTTTGGACCATATATGACTGTATACACACTGTGACCATGAAAATGCATAAAATGACCCCAATTAAAAAAGAAACCTTATGCTCCCTTTACCCTCATGACTCAAAAATATCAACAGTGTCTTTTAATGACAAAAAATGAATAAATCTCAAAGCAATTAGCCTCATACCCCTTGTAACACCAAAAGCCCCAAATTGCTCTCTCCAAATCCTTGTTTCTAAGGCTTCTCAAATCTATACCCTCCAATCACTTCCAGGCACAAATGGTGATGGATTAACCTTATATTAAACATAATAAGACACTCCAAATCATAAAATAACCCTCTCCTTCAGCTCTATCTCCTACTGCTGTAGCATACCAAGCACTTTCCTTGTGTTCCTTGCCACAAATCAATGGTGATCACCCTTTCTCCCTATTATCTTCTCATTAAACTATTAGATTCATACAAAATATTTTAGATACAATCATTCCATGAAGGTTATGCATTTAATTTCATGGAATGATATTCATCTTTGTTAAACTCCAATCAAAACAATGAGGTTTAAACCCTCAAATTGTGATAGTGCTACAATAAAGATATAAATTGGATTCAAAACAATGCAATGAACATTCAAAATGTCTTCAAAATGACAAGGAAAGACTTCTAAAACATTAGTAAATCAATTCCAATTGATTATCAATCACCAAGCATATAAAAGATCACACAATCTTTGCAAAATTATGAGCTTTCCTTTATTCTCTGTGCAGTTCGTACTACACAGATCTCCCTGCTGTACAATGGATTCATTTATCATTAAAATGACCTTACCTTAACTTCCATAACCTCTTTTGATTGGTTAGAGGGATTAGTTTAAGGATTTTGACTCTAAACCTTAACTTCCCACCAAAACACTAATCTAGTTGTTTACATTTAAATTTGAATTTTTAAACTTTAAAATTGCTTTGAAACTAATTAAAACTTGCAACCAAAAAATCCTAAGGTCCTAAAATACCTTGGAGAATCATTCTAAAAACCCTTAGCCCCTAAACTTAATTGGACACTATTGGTCCACTTACAAACATATTTTGGGTCCTTTTAAGGATATTTGGACACTTCAAACACAAAGGTCCATTACATGATTTAAAAGTCATTATAAGCTCTAACATTTCCCAATTGACCTCCATAGAGCCTTTGTTGAGCATTCCATTCCTTTGATCTCCTTTGGATGTGTTCAAGGTCTTCTTGGTCTTCATTGTCATATTGAACATCCTCGGTGCCCCTGCACCAGATACATCATGCAAGGACCCATTGGATGAGGAGAAGGCTGTGTTATTTTTGTCAAATGATGAATTAAGGATAATCATGTGATCAAGGATAGTCAAGAAAAGATGTTGTTGAAGCACAAGGATGGGTGAGATAGGTTAAAATTATCATAGTTTCTATAGGACTAATGAGTATATGTACAATATGACCTGATGATTTAGTACAAGGACGATGAGATATTTACAATGGATATGGACAAAAGCTCAGGAATTGGGATAGGACAAAGATATATACAAAGCTTAGGATGTGGTACAAGCGGATTTTTCTATACAAGATATATATAGGAAGCTCAGGATAATGGCCTGGTCCACTATGTATGGTGCCTGTTTCTAGGTTGTCACCAACATACTTGTCCAAGGTGCTTGAATTGCCAAGTTTTCACCATTGGATGATTATTTTTCTTTACTTTTTTCATTCTTTTATTTTTTCAATTTTTATGGATTTTCTAGATTTATAGGATATGGTTCATGCATAGAACCGCTTCAGATGGATGATGTTGATAGGATCATTCAGGGGCTCCCCTTTTTGTGTTGAAAAATGATAGGCTCTGAATCCAAAACATACTATGACAACATAAGGACCTAACCAAGTAGGTTCAAACTTGCCTTTCTTCTCTCGATGTGCTTGCACTTTTTGATTTTCTTTGAGGACCACGTCACCCACTTGAAACTATCTTGGATGGACATTTTGATTATAGCTCATTTTGAGTTGATTTTGATATACAACTAGGTGATCATATGCTTGCTGCCTCTTTTCATCTAATAGATCTAGGTGTGTGAGGTGTGCCACACAATAGTCTTCATCTATGGTATAGTTCTTCATGGATATGCATAATGAAGGTAGCTCAAACTTGATTGGTAAGATGGCTTCGACACCATATACAAGGGAGTATGGGGTGGTGCTTGTGGGGGTGCCGAAGGAAGTGAGATAGGCCCAGAGGGCGGGATTGATTTGGAGATGCCAATCATGACCAAAATCATTGACAACCTTCTTGAGGATTTTGAGGATGGTTTTATTGGTTTCCTCAGCTTGGCCGTTTCCTTGGGGGAAGTATGGGCTAGAGAAATGGTGATGGATGTGGAGTTTGGCACATATATCATCCACATGATGGTTTTCAAAGGGTGTTCCATGATATGTGAAGATGGTGGAAGGGATACCGAAATGACAGATGATATGGTATATGATGAACTTGGATATTTGAATATTTGTAGTTAGGATGAGCGGAATCGCTTCAACCCACTTTGTGAAATATTCAGTGGCTATTATGATATATTTGTGTCCATAAGAGAAAATAGGAGTAATCAAACCAAAAAGGTCAAATCCCCAACATGAAAAGGGCCATGGTGGCACAATAGGATGCAAGTAGTGAGCTGGAGCATGAATTAGATTGGTGTGCTGCTGACATGGTAGGCATTTCTTTACAAATTCATAGGCATCATGCTCCATTGTTGGCTAGTAATACCTGACTCTGAGCAGCTACTTTTCTAGGACCATGCCACTCATGTGGGCACCTAAAATTCTAGTGTGAACCTCTTGTAAAGCTAGGACAACCTCATTTGAATCTAAACACCTAGAGAGGATGTTTTGATATCCTCTACAATATAGGCTATTAGCTACAAGAGTGTAGCAGGAAGCTCTGCAAATTAGGTTCTGGTGTTGGGTATTTGTGAGGTGGGGGGATATGATACCATTTTTAAGATAAGAATGGATGTCATGGTACCATGGGGACTAAGGACCAACCAAGGTACACACTATTTTAGAATCGACGGTCTCATAAGTAGGCATGTGCAGCTGCTCAACTAAGAATTCATACTACGATGAATCTTGAGGGATATCCAGTAAGGATCCGATGGTTTCCATGGCATCAAAAACTTTGTTTTGTAACTTGGGTATCTACATGATTTGTAGACTCAGGAAATGCTCTTTCAATTTTTCCATCAGTTCCTTTTAGGGAAGAAGCTTGTCATCTTTTGTTTGAAATTCATGCAGGACTTTCTTGATTATCAACTGAATCTCTGAACACTTGCAGTTCTGTGATGTTCTACTGGATAGTTGTATTGAGGCTTGAGATGAGTTCCTCATACTCTATAATGTTGTTGGTGCATGAGAATCCTAATTTGAATGATTTAGGGATATATTCACCCTAAGGGGTGATGAATAGGATTCCTTCCCCTGATCCATGAGATGTGTAGTAGCCATCAAAGTATAGCTTCCATGTTGGTTGTTCATCAATCATGAAAAGATGTTCATCATGAAATTCCATAATTAGCAGATATGCATCGATAAGAGGTTCTTCAACTAGCTGATCGATAATGACTTGCCCTTTATTTCTTTCTGGTCTATGTATTGGATGCTGAATTTGCTGAGAAGCATGTCCTATTTTTTCATTCATCTTGTGAGCGTTATTCTTGACATAAGATATTTGAGTGGGTCTACCTTAGAGATGAGCTTGATGGTGTGGCTAAGCATGTAATGCCAAATATTTTGAGTGGCGAAGACCACTGTGAGACATGTATTTTCTATTGGTGAGTAGTTGAGCTCAAATCTAACAAGTGTTCAACTCATGTAGTAGATGGCTCTTTCTTTGCTGTTGTCATCAAGCTATGCTAGTAGTGTCCCTAGTGCTATAGTAGTTTCTGATATGTATAATATTAGAGGGAATCCTAGTACTGGTGAGACAAGGATGGAAGAGTTAACCAAATATTATTTGAGCTTCTCAAAACTTCTTTGGTAGATTGGATCTCACTTGAAGCTAGTGTCTTTGTAGAGTAGATGCGTGAAGGGTTGACACTTGTCTGCCAGTTGTGATATATATCTTTGAAATAATTACAGTTTACCTTGTAGGCTTTTGAGATGTTTGAGTGTTAAGGGAGGAGGAATTTATGTTATGGCTTTGACTTTCTTAGCATCAATCTCAATTCTACACCATGATACAATGAAGCCCAACAACTTGCCTGATGTGACACCAAAGACACACTTCTTTGGATTCAACTTTAAGCCATAGTGATGTAAGTGGTCAAACACACACTCAAGGATGTCGAGGTGTTGCCATCATGTCTTTGATTTTTCAAGGATATCATCCACATAGTCTTCAAGGATTTTATGTATCATATCATGAAAGATTGCTATCATTGCTTACTAATATGTAGCTCTTGTATTATTTAGTCTGAATGGCATCATATTGTAGTAGAAGGTGCCCCATGGCATGGTGAATGCTATTTTGTATTGGTCTTCTTCTTCTATCCAGATCTGATTGTATCCTAATAAGCCATCCATAAGTGATAGGATCTCATGGCCTACTTTAAGATCAATAATCATATCGATGTTTGTAAAGGGGAAATAATCCTTCGGGCATGCTTTGTTTAGATCTTGAAAGTCTGTGTAGATTTTAATCTCTCTAAAAGGATTAGTGACTGACACCATATTTGAGATCCATTCTAAATAGTCAATGGCTCTGATGATCTTTTCTTTTAGTAGCTTCTCAAGTTCTACCTTGACTAGTAGGGCTACCTTTAGATGCATTTTGTGAAGTTTTTTCTTGAATGGATTTGCATTAGGATATATTGCAAGATGATGAACTAATAGATGTGGATCAAGACCAGGAATGTGTGCATATGACCATGCAAAATTAATTGTAGCTTCTTGGAGAAGCACTATGAAAGATAGTCTTCACCTTTAGTCAGAGATGCTACAATACATGTGTTCCTTGGGCATTCTTTATTTCCCAAGTTGATTGGCTTGGTTTCCTCAATAAGGATTGATGATTGCTCTGGTCTATAGTACTGGATGGGAGGGAGAGGAAAGTATTCATCTTCTAGCACCTTAGAGAGGTTTTCACCAGAAGATACACCCTTTAGTTTTACTTTTTTGGAGTCAGAATGTGCCCCAGAGGGGTTTTCACAAAATGACTTGTTCTTTTCTCTTTTATTTTCAATTTTTCCGCTAAAGACTTCCTCTTCCCTAAAGTATCCCTTGGGGTTGAGCTTGTAAACATATGTTGAGTGATACTCTTGATCTGATTGTTGGTCTGATGCTCCCATGAACCTTAGGAGTACTTGTGTGCTTTGGAACACATCAGTATGTGTTATACTTGGTTGGTCCCAGTCTATGAGTTCTGGATGGATGAGGGGGAGTTATATGAGGTTGATGGTGAGTTTATGGAGGACATAATTGCCTAGGAAGGTTTCATCATTGAAGATGTCACTGTAGGATTTCTTTTCTTCCTCTTCAGGGATGTCTTTGATTTCCACAAGGTCATCTTGGATGTTCAAGAGAGTGATGTTGGGTGAATTAGTGCCCCTAGTTCTGGTATTGGGTCCTTGTATACATAGGTGAGGGGTATTAAATCCAAGGCCTTGATGTTTTGGATTTTATGAGGCTTCTAGTGGATCTTTTATGCCACCTTCTTCTAGTCCTAGACCACTGTGTTGATAGTGCCATTGTTCTATGACATATTTGTGGGATGTGGGATATTTATCCTTGAAGTATTCAAGGAGCTCAATGTTAGGAGGTGGAAAATCTTTGTATAACCACCTGTTGATATCAAGGTCCATCTCTTGACTATTTAGGATTTCATGGGAGATGAAAGTTGATGGCCCTAGTTGCTTGATTTTAGGGTTCTATTGAGGAGGATTTCCTTGGTAGTTTGGGTTCCCTTGAGTATGTGGATCAAGTGGTAAGGCTCCTACTATAAATGCATCATTTAGGCTATACTCACCACAACCCATGTTGTTGATCTTTACAGAAGAGAGGGTAGAGGCTAGGATTGTCTTTGGATTGCAATGGGATCACGATGAGTTGGCAACATAAGTGCCAATGTTGATACCAAGATAGTGGGTGTAATGGGGGAAGGATTCTTCCAATGCAAAAAATTATGTGAAGGGTTGGGGATCTACATGGATGGTGATTTTAGTACCTAGATGCATAAATTTAAGGTACTGGTGATAAGTGGATGGAATGGATTTGATGGAATGGATCCATGGTCGGCTGATGAGGATATTGTATGGAAGGTCTAGATCAACAACGTGATATATGGTCTCTTGAATTGATGGGCCTAGCTTGATCAAAAAAAAAATGGTACCCTCGGAGGTACACTCCAAGTTATCATAGGCCTTGATAGTGATGACATCCTATGATATGTAGGCCTATATATATCCCACTTGTTGGATGAACTTTAGGGTGCACAAATTTATGGCTGAGCCATTATCTATTATGACCCTTTTAATGCATCTTTGACCATGACAACAATAAAGAGGGGGAGGTTTTGGTTAGGCTTGATGGATGGTAGGTCAAAAGGATTAAAGGAAAGAGCACACGATGTAGATAGGTTCCCCACAAGGTTCTCAAAATGGATGGTATTAATTTCTATGGGGACATGTCCTTCTTGGAGGGATCGATTGAGGATTTCTTGATGGATGGGTGAAGTGTGAAGAAGGTAGAGGATGGAGATTTGGGTAGGTGTATTCCTAAGGTCTTCCAAAAGGTTATATTGTGCATTATGTGTGGGAAATGGATTAGCACTGATGATAGATATTTGACCTCTACGTGTGGTGATTGAACACTGACTATCTGCTCCCTTAACATGGATGACATTGATAGTAGGTTCAACTTGGGATATGCATCCAACAAACTTGTCGTAGTTGATGTGGGAAGTAGTATAGTCTTTCCTATTATCATGGTATCTTTTTTTTCCTTTGCTTGGGTTCTGGGATAGAGGATTGGTATTGGCTTGGTTCTTCCTAGATTTGTGTTAAGGAAATACATTATGATAAATTTAAAAATTGGCATTAGGTGGGAGTTGGGCTAGTGTGTCCACTTGGATATCTTTATGGTCAATGAGATCTTGGATATAGTGCTTCAACTTCATGCACTTGATGGTGGCATGTCCTTTAACATAGTGATAGTTGTTGTCACTAAGGATTGCACCCAAATGTGCTAAGTATGAACCTAGCAATCCTGTGAAACATGGGACTACTTTTAGGTTGTGGGTAACCTATCAAAAAGTAGACCTCTGGATTAGGGGTCAAATTTCCCTTGAATCAACTTAAAACTCAACTAACTTATTAAGGAAAAGGGAGAGAGTGAATGTAAATAAATGACTAGAAAATAAACCTAAACTAGGTGATCCATCGAATTGATAGGAGATTCACAATTGAAACCAACTTACAAGATAGCTGAAAAACAAAACCTCAACTCACAGCTTGACCCTTTTGTATTGAACTTCTCATAATTAATAAGGTACTTAGGATATGAGGAGGGAAAAAGTTTCCACAATCCAAAACCCAATTCTGTACATGAATTAAAAATCTAAGACACAAAACAATCCTTTGAATATTTGATTGAAATAATATGCAAATTAATTATAAAAATATCACAATGATCTTAGCGTACCTCAAAGAAAAACTCAAAAAATGATAGAGACAAGAAAGAAAAATGCTTTGAATTCACTGCAAAAGAAGCTTACAACTGTGTATCTCAGAGCTACAACACTCTCATACAAGTGAGAAAGAATGAAGAGATAACCTCAATCACCTAAGTGAGAGGTATATAAACTAAACCTAAGAATATGCATTCATGACCCTCATCCTCACCAAAATAGAAGAATTCTGCATTTAGGCCCATGAAATATGCCTCTCGAATCTAGATGTTAGATTCCTAGATTTGTAGGGGTAGGGGGAAAAGTGAAAATCCTAAAAAAGATAAGCCATTAAAGTCTACCCTATCCCCTTTAAATCATGCTCTATAAATGATATTCTGACAAATGATTTATAAAAACACCATTTGTCAATATCTTACAATAATACAAGCAATGATTTTACATTTAAATACATTCTCCCCTAATCCATGCTTTTAAACACATGTGGATTTTAAAAATTTAATTATATTTATGAATAGTTCTCAACCCAATTTGAATTAATAAAAAGGGGAAAACATATTAAAAAAAATCTACATCTTTTAAAATTAAATCCACTTATCATGAATATACCCTAGCATCAAATTAAAACATTAATTAAAGCTCTCAACCCAATTTTATTTTTAAAAGGGGAAAGCATATTAATTAAATGTTTTGAGAAATTGATCCAAAGAAAATAGAAGATGCCAAAGACATCTACCCTTCACTTCCAACAATTAGGGAAAGTTTCCATCTTTGAACTCGGCCTTCTGTTTGTGAACTCAAGCTTGAATTGGAAACTTCTTGGCCTTTTGGTCTTCATGGCATCATGGTAGGCACTTTGGTTTTCATTTCTCTGTATTTGTTTTTTCTTATTACTTGCATATTGATATTATGCTTACTATTTAACCCCTTTGTATTTTCAATGGCATAGTCTATTTGATCAATCTCACTGTCATTTATCCTCAAGTTTACTTGATTAACATTGCATTTGTGTTACTTTCTCTACTATTGGATTGCATTAAATATCTTTTCTTGCTGTTATAGTATCATGGACACTTGTTTTCATGGCTTACTGGGCCTACGAGCTTAATGTAGGAGCATAGCATCCTTTTCAATGATGCATATGTTTCACTATTTTATGGGGCTTGTGAAGGTATGGATGGGTGTCAATGCGTATTGTTTCACTGTTTACCTTGATGCATGGCCCACAAGCTTGATTGTAGTTTATGTTTATGATACCATTGTATATGGTCACTGCTATATGTTTATGATTTCCTTGGCATCATTATTCTTATGCATTGACCGTGCCTTTTGATTTGTATTGGATGCCACCATTATTTCTTTTATATATAATCTATTATTAACATTGCCTTTTGATATTCACTGCTCCTTTGAAAGGCTCATCATGGCACAACCTGTGAGCTTATGGCTTGCTATTATTCTTTGAGGCCCACGAGATAGGGAATGATGTTTATATGTTCATTGATTTGAATGACATCATGCCTCATTTCCATGCCATTTTGTAACATGATGTGCTCACTATTTTTGGGGCCTGTGAGCAAGCTAGGACACCAATGTCTTGAGCCCACACTGTATGCATTGTTGTATTGTGCTCATACATTCATTTTCTAATTGCATAATCATTGATGCTTGTTGGTGGCATGGATTTATCACTTCATTGTTGGTGCTCATTGTTTGATCTTCTCAGAGAACCCACGAGCTTGGCATTTGTGATGAATTTGTTCACTGGTTTGAATTCCTTAAGGTCCGTGAGCTGTATGCATTTCTTGATCTATATTATTGTTGTCATAACCATGCCTATGCTCTACCTTTGGAAGCATTACATCATCACTTTGCAGTTGGTGTTACATGAATTTTTATGGTGGCTCCATCTTCATGCTTGATTGCTATGAAAGGTCACTATTTTGAGGATTTGAGAGCTACATGTAGAAGCACTTAATACTGTTACTAACTTTTGATAGTATCTATGATTTCTTCCATGGCACCATGATGTAGACTTTTAATCAGATGATTTCTAAAGTGTTAATTATGTTTGATAACTTGTGATCCCACTTGGTCATTATTATTTATTATTGATATTCCCATATTGGTGATGCCATTTTATCATGATGTTCTCCATGCGGAGCCCTCATTGCTTCCTTAGATTTGCCTCTTGATGTAATATTATTGATATTGGGTTAACACCATGCAATTAATTCACTATTTTCTCATCTCTCAGCTTAAAATTGTAGGTTTTCCATAGTATTAATGGATAGATGATGTAAATTTGTACCTTTATCTTTTATGTTGATCTCTATTTTGTACTTCCATGCTTTCTTCTTCTTTCATGATTTGATGACTGCTCCATGGATACTGCTTATTCACTGAGCTTACATTATTATTTCTAGATCATGGGTGCTCTTGGCCTATAATGTGGTCTCTGTCAAGGAGCTTTGGGCTTCTTGAGAGTGCCCACATTATAGGGAAACATCATTCATCACATTTCAACACCTTGTGATTATTGTTGTTTAGAAAATATTTTTACTTCTAGGATGGTCTTTTGGAAATACCATCCTATAAGTACTTAGATTATCTGAATGATGTAAAAAATAGAGAATCAACTTCATCTATATTGTCACATGGAACAAACAAGTTAGTAAAAACATTGTATCTCTTTCCTTCCTGCTGCATTCTCCTAGGTGCACATGCCATATAGCATAGCCCTTTAGAAGTGTATGGATGAATATGTACATGCATGGTTATAGATGAAGGTAAGTATTAGGATTCCACTCATTGCTTAGATCCTCTAGATCTAACCCCCATCTCTCTCTTTTCTTCATGCAAGATGTGGACATGAGCACACTGGAACACACCTTAGATCAACACCTCATCTTTCTAGGAAATGTCTGGTACCCTATACTTTATGTTCATCCTTTTGTGTATGTCTATATTTATGCATATCTTTCTAAAATTTGGCTATGCTCATAGCCTGTGTGAGCTCAGATGATATTATCTTTCAGTTTCTTTCCTTTGTACAGTACATACAAGACATTGGCATATATACATGTAATCTCTAGATGCATAAATTTATTTTTCCTTTACATGTATCTTTTCTGAGATGAACACAAATCTAAAAAGATCATCTAATAATGAAAAATAGGGCACTGTAGCCTCATCTAGTAATTAGGTCACCAATTCAAAAAAAAGAGTAAAAATATGGTAACATTTTGGTGACCTCAGCTGAGGGCTTGCTTGCTAAGCACTATTAACTAGTTGCCTTTGCATCCATTAGGCATAGAGTCCTTAAGCCTCAAAACTAAACTTGGCTCCCATAAAAACAACCTCCTTCTCTCCAAAAAAACTAAAACTGAAACTAAAAAAACAAACTTGTGCTGAAGCACTTAGGGAACACATAAACTAGAAAATTCTAACCTACCCTACTCTAACCAGTATCAACAAACTGGTCAAACAAATCCATTGACTGGACTGTTGAAATAATTTCCCATCCTCCTTAGGGTATTATACTTTGCACACTTGATACCAACAAAGAGGATATGGAACATAAAATCATACCAAACTACTTGCCATATCCACTTTTAAAGTTGGTAGCCTAGATTACTAACCTTGATTAGATCACGTGTTGTCTTCCTAAGGGGGCTGATAAGATTGAATAAGCTCTTGGTCATCAAGAAATGGTTCTATCATATCATCCTCCTTTGAATCTCTGAGTATGGATGTCCCACTTGACCCCACTTGAGTAAGGTATCTATTAGGACATCCTCTTAAGTGTATGAATCCAATCCTTTGTTGCTCAGTATGCACCTTATGAATGATCTCATCATGTTGACTAAAATTTTTCCCCTCAATGATGGCTTTCCATACCAATTCTTATTTTGGGGTTAGAGGATCACCCTCTTCTTTAGTTGGGATAGCCAATAGCTCATCAAATCTATCAAATTTCCTTAGGCTTTTAACAATCACTAGTTCATCCACATGATCTAGGAAAAATGATCCTTGAGAGTCACTCTGTTGTGAAGAGTCTTCAACCTCCTCACTGCTGATAGGTTTGGATTCTATAACTGGAACAACATTAACCTCTTGAAATGAAAATTATTCCTTAAGAACATGCATATTATTATCTATCTTAGGAGGATGAGGAATACCAGAAAGATTTGAGTAGATTACATCAATTATGGACTCAAAATCTTCTTGTTGTTCTAAGTTAGCTGCAACTAAATCATCTTTATTATCACAATCAGGGAGCTTAAATAGTAGATATTGTGTTACCTCTTCTTCCTCAATATAAGAAGGCATTTCCTCAAATAGATCAGTTAAGGCCTCACCTTCTTCACTTGCTTCCTGACCCTTGCCTTGCTGCCCTACTTCATCAACATGTTGTAATCGATCTAATTGTTCCTCATGGAAAAGTATACCTAAAAGACAAGATTCATCTCCTTCTAGGTGACCTAAAATACTATGAGGTGTAAGGTCTCTTCAAGGATTGGCTCATAAGGCTTTATTTTCTAGAGGATGGGCTCACTGTCACTTAGGAAGTCAAACCCTTTAGGTGTCTCTTCTATAGGAATAGAATGGACTGGCTAGAAATCTAAGATGGGGACATGAATAGGCTCTAAAGATGCATGGGGGTTAGGCCCCTATTGAATAAGATTTTGAGCTGAAGGAGAAATCCTAAAGCTTGGAATTTCAATAGAAGTGCTAGTGGACTTACCAGGCAAGAAACTTGGAATTTGAACTTTGTGATTCTCTTGTCTGGTCTACAAAGCTTCTAGGTCCTCCTCTTCCAGGCTTGCATCTCCTTGAAAATTTGGACACATAGGAGTAGCCTCCTTCTTAGAAACATGGGGAACCTCCTCCTGGATCTCCCTTTAAAAAATACTTGGCATTTCAAAACCCGAATACATGGTCCATGAGGGTCTCCAAGACTGCATTAAGTTTTTATTGCTCTCTGGTGGATTTGGTGAACTTTCTTGTACTGGGACAACAATAACTTCTTGATCTCCTTGCCTTGGTGCTTGTGTCAAAAAATTCTTAATCAATTTATCCTTTTTTTCAATCTATTTGGCAAGTGTCTTTTGCTCATGATCATGAAATTCATCATATATTTTTTGTTAACTCTTTTCGGAGATCCTTCTCATTTTTTTATAGCTGTCAGATAGATGACCCTTATTAATTCTTGATGATCCTCAAGATTTTTCTCATAGACCTTCTCTTGTGTCAAGATCAATTGGTTCTTCTATTCAAGGGTCTTCTCATGAATTTCTATTTTGTCCTCTAGCTGCCTTGAGAAGGCCACCACCTCCATTTACTGCCTTGAGATCTCTTCTTTCTGAGCCCTCATCTCCACATAGTCTTTCATGAAAGAGCTCATTTCTTCTCAAAAATTTGCCAACCAATCATTGGAGTTTGTATTTGAAGTGGTGTTGGACTAATTATGAGGATTGCAATGGTGACTCCCATAGGGTGGTTCATAGGAATGCTACCATGATGCTTGATGCTGGGTGGGAGGGTATGGTGGTGCATGTTGGTAACTTGCTATTGGTGGGCTATTTTGGCTATATGCTGCTATTTTTCCAGCTTGATATGGAGTGAATGATGACACATGGATAAATTTCTCATGATATGGGGGGTGAAAGGGTGAATATTCATTAGGAATTGACATGCTTATTCATCAAATGATCTGGTAAAAAGGATATTTTATGAGATTTACGAGCACCAGGACCGCTTAAACCAATAGATTTTTCTCAGAGTCGCCATGGTGTTTGGAACAAACTACCTCTAAAGGCTTATTGCACTGAGGATCACACCAAAATCTCAGTGAATGATGGGAAACATCACTGTCCCACCAAGGGTGCCAAAAACTGTTGTCACTAAGGATTGCACCCAAATGTTCTAAGTACAAACTTAGCAATCCTGTGAAACATGGGACTACTTTCAGGTTATGGGTAACCTATTAGATAGTAGACCTTTGGATTAGGGGCTGACTTCCCCTTGAATCACCTTGAAACTCAACTAACTTATTGAGGAAAAGGGAGAGAGTGCATAGAAATAAATGACTGGAAAACAAACTTAAACTAGGTGATCCACCAAATTGATAGGAGATTCACAATTGAAACTAGCTTACAAGATAGCTGGAAAAAAACACCTCAACTCACAACTTGACCCTTTTATATTGAACTTCTTAGAATTAATAAGGTGCTTAGGATATGAGGAGGGAAAAAGTTTCCACAACCCAAAAACCAATTCTGTACACAAATTAAAAATCTAAGACACAAAACAATCCTCTGAATATTCGATTGAAATAATATGCAGATTAAGCATAAAAATATCATAATGATCTTAGTATACCTCAAAGAAAAACTCAAAAAATGATAGAGACAAGAAGGAAAACTGCTTTGAATTCACTGCAAAAAGAAGCTTACAACTGTGTATCTCAGAGCTACACAACTCTCATACAAGTGAGAAAGAATGAAGAGCTAACCTCAATCACCAAGTGAGAGGTATATAAACTAAACCTAAGAATTTTCATTCATGACCCTCAACCTCACCAAAAATGGAAGAATTCTACATTTAGGCCCATGAAAGATGCCTCTCAAATCCAGATGTTAGATTCCTAGATTTGTAGGGGTAGGGGGAAAAGTGAAAATCCTAAAAAAGATAAGCCATTAAAGTCTACCCTATCCCCTCTAAATCATGCTCTATAAATGATATTCTGACAAATGATTTATAAAAACACCATTTGCCAATATCTTACAATAATACAAGCAATGATTTTACATTTAAATACTTTCTCCCCTAATCCATGGTTTTAAATACATGTGGATTTTAAAAGTTTAATTATATTTATGAATAGTTCTCAACCCAATTTAAATTAATAAAAAGGGGAAAACATATTAAAAAAATATCTACATCTTTTAAAATTAAATCCACTTATCATGAATATACCCTAGCATCAAATTAAAACATTAATTAAAGCTCTCAACCCAATTGTTTTTAAAAAAGGGGAAAGCATATTAATTAAATGTTTTGAGAAACTGATCCAAAGAAAATGGAAGATGCCAAAGACATCTACCCTTCACTGCCAACAATTAGGGAAAGTTTCCATCTTTGAACTCAGCTTTCTGTTTGTGAACTCAAGCTCGAATTGGAAACTTCTTGGCCATTTGGTCTTCATGGCATCACAATAGGAACTTTGGTTTTCATTTCCCTATATTTGTTTTTGCTCATTCTTTGCATATTGATATTGTGCTTACTTTTAATCCCTTTGTATTTTCAAGGGAACAGTCTATTTGATCAAGCTCACTGTCATTTATCATCAAGTTTACTTGATTAGCATTGCATTTGTGTTACTTTCTCTACAGCTTGATTGCATTTAATATCTTTGCTTGCTGTTATAGTACCATGGAAACTTGTTTTCATGGCTTACTGAGGCTGCAAGATTACTGTAGGAGCATATCATCCTTTTCAATGATGCTTATGTTTCACTA
This sequence comes from Chamaecyparis obtusa, assembly GCA_027943335.1. NCBI lineage: Eukaryota > Viridiplantae > Streptophyta > Pinopsida > Cupressales > Cupressaceae > Chamaecyparis > Chamaecyparis obtusa. The sequence continues at coordinate 223,916 of BSBK01001861.1, forward strand.
TTTTATGGGGCCCATGAAGCTATGGTTGGGCGTTAATGCGTATTGTTTCTCTATTTACCTTGATGAATCACCCGTGAGCTTGACTGCAGTTTATGTTTATGATACCATTGTATATGGTCAATGCTGTATGTTTATAATTTCCTTGGCATTATTGTTCTCATGCATTGACCGTGCCTTTTGATTTGTATTAGATGGCACCATTATTTCTTTTATATATAATCTGTTATTGACATTGCCTTTTGATATTCACTGCTCCTTTGAAAGGCTCATCATGGCTTGCTATTATTCTTTGAGGTCCACGAGCTAGGGCATGATGTTTATATGTTCATTGATTTGAATGACATCATGCCTTATTGCCATGCCATTTTCTAACGATGTGCTCACTATTTTTGGGGCCTGTGAGCAAGCTAGGGCACCAATGTCTTGAGCTTGTACTATATGCATTGTTGTATTGTGCTCATACATTCATTTTTGACTACATAATCATTGATGCTTGTTGGTTGCATGGATTTATCACTTCATTGTTTGTGATCATTTTTCGATCTTCTCAGAGAACTCATGAGCTTGGCATTTGTGATGAGTTTGTTCACTGGTTTGAATTCCTTAAGGCTCGTGAACTGTATGCATTTATTGATCTATATTATTGTTGTCATCACCATGCCTATGCTCTACATTTAGAAGCATTACATAATCACTTTGCAGTTGCTATTACATGAATTTTTATGGTGGCTCCATCTTCATGCTTGATTGCTATGAAAGTTCACTATTTTCAGGATCCGAGAGCTACATGTAAAATTACTTAATACTGTTACCAAATTTTGACAGTGGCTATGATTGTTACTATGGAACCATGATGTAACCTTTTAATCAAATGATTTCTAAACTGGTAATTGTGTTTGATAACTTGTGAGCCTACTTGGTCATTATTATTTATTTTTGATATTCCCATATTGGTGATGCCATTTCATCATGATGTTCTCTGTGTGGAGCCTTCATTGCTTCCTTAGATTTGCCTCTTGATGTAATATTATTGATCTTCGGTTAACACCATGCAATTACTTCACTATTTTTAGCTCATCTCTTAGCTTAAAAATGTATGTTTTCCATAGTATTAATGGATAGATGATGTAGATTTGTACCTTTATCTTTTATGTTGATCTCTATTTTGTACTTCCATGCTTTCTTCTAATTTCATGATTTGATGACTGCTCCATGGATACTGCTTATTCACTGAGATTACATTATCATTTCTAGATCATGGGTGGTCTTGGCCTATAATGTGATCTCTGTCAAGGAGCTTTGGGCTTCTTGAGAGTTCCCACATTATAGGGCAACACCATTCATCACATTTCAACACCTTGTGATTATTGTTGTTCAGACAATCTTTGTACTTATAGGATGGTCTTCTGGAAAGACCATCCTATCACTACTTAGATTATTTGAATGAGGTAAACAATAGAGAATCAAATTCTTTTGTATCTACACATGGAACAAACAAGTTAGTAAAAAAATGGTATCTCTTTCCTTCCTGCAACATTCTCCTGGGTGCACATGCCCTGTAGCATAGCCCTTTAGAAGTGTATGGCTGACTATGTACATGCATGGTTATAGATGAAGGTAAGTATTAAGATGCCACTCATTTCTTAGATACTATGGATCTAACCCCCATCTCTCTCTTTTCTTCATGTAGGATCTAGACAAGAGCACATTGGAACACACCTCGGGTCAACACCTCATCTTTCTAGGCAATGTCTGGTACCTTGTACTTTATGTTCATATTTTTGTGTATATATGTATTCATGCATATATTTATAAACATTGGCTATGCTCATGGCTTGTGTGAGCTCAGATGATATTATCTTTCAATTTTTTTCCTTTGTACAATACATACAAGACATTGGCATATATACATGTAATCTCTAGATGCAAAAATTTATTTTTCCTTTACATGTATCTTTTCTGAAATGAACACAAATCTAAAAAGATCATCTAATAATGAAAAATAGGGTACTGTAGCCTCATCTAGTAATTAGGTCACCGATCCAAAAAAGAGAGTAAAAATATGGTAACAATAGTCACAATATTCATGCTCTTTGTACCATGTGGGCTTGAGAGTTGTGTCATTGAATGGATGGGTTGGAGGGTAGGTAATTAGGTTGGCTTTTTCCATTCGATGGAAGATCACGTCCAGTGGCTCACCAAGAGGGGTGAAGGTGCATCTTTGATTATTTTGGAGTTGAGGCCTATTCTATGTTGGGGTAACTGATGTGTCATTTTCTTGGTTTTCTAAGTCTTAATAATGCTGCATGGGTTGTTGATTGATTTGTGGCTATTGTTGATATGCAAGATTAGGTGTAGGACCAGCCACAAAAAATTGAATATGTTTGGTATTAGTGGCTCCATCTATGACAACATTTTTGTTCCTATTCCAGTATCGAGGCCAGTCATTGCTGGGTTTGTTGTGTGAGCTTTCTTTGTACTGTTTTATTATGCCATCATCTAGGAGGCCTCTCTCAATGTCCATGCCTTTTTCCTTGATGTCCTGATAAGTTTGGATGTAGTTCATTATCATGAAATAGGAAAATTTGGGATGCAGGTTTTCGATCAATATATTAGTGATATGTTTCTCTCGTGGTTGATATGATAACCTTGTGGTGAGGTTTTTCCATTGTTGCAAGTAGTCAGCCAGGCTCTCACATCCCTTTTTCTTCGAATTGCAGAGGTCTAACAAGGATAGCTCATTTTCAACATTATGGGCGTATTGGCTGAAAAACTTGTTATCTTGTGGTGATTGATCAAGGAAGTACTGTACACTTTTCCTCCCACCCTCTCTGGGGTTTGGGGCTATTTTTTGGCTATTTTTGGGCCGACATGTTGTAACCGATTCTAAGCCTAAAGCTGAAAAATAAGCTTGTATAAAATGGCTTAGGGTTAGGGATTTCATTATGATGTATGTTTTAGTATCTTCTTGTGGTGGTATTGAGTTGTAAGGGATTATAGATTGTAATAAGGTTGTAATCACTGGATAATAGTAATTTTAGACTCACCATTGGTGGACGTAGCCTAGGGATTGGGTGAACTGTGTTAAATCTTTATGTCTTGTGTTCTATTTCTATGTGGTTTATTATTTTCTAATATTGGTTATATTTGCATATAATTATTATTTCTATATTGTTAATCCTAATAGAACTTGTCAAAAAGTTCTACAAAGGTTGTGATTGTCCCATAAGGTATTTTGTAGAACCACTCGATGGTAGACCCTCCCAAGCTGTTGGGGAAGAGGTGCATGAGGAAATTGTCTCTATAAGCCACTTCTTGGCATGCCATGTAAAATTATTTGACATGGCTGATTGGATATACCTTCCCCCGATATTTATCGAATTTGGGAGTCTCAAAATACTTGGGAAAGGGTATTGCTATGATAGATCTGTCAAAGGGATAGGGATATACCTCTTCGAATTTAAAAGCCTTACTTTCTATTCTGGCTCTAAGCTCCTTGAGAGAATTCTTCATTTCTTCCCATTCTACATTGATAGGTGTTGTAGTGGGTACTCCCATTGGGAAAGGGTCTGATGATGCTAGTGAATATGGATGATTCTACGGGGGATATTGTGGGGTTGGATAAGGAGATTTCCCAGCTAGGTAGGTGGACTAGAAAAGATTCTGAGGTGATGGTTACTAGGTAATATACTATTGCTGAGGCATGGGGGTGTATTGTTGTGGAGGATATGGTGTTGCTTGTTGCTTCTAGGGGATGAGGAGATGTTTCTGTAGTGTAGGATATGATGATGCTTGTTTCTTCCATGCTAGGAAGTATTGCTACTTAGGGGGAGGTTGGTGAAATGGCATAGCTTGCTGGTAGGATTGGCCTTGTGTTTGGCCAATGTAAGTGGGGTGCATTCTTGTTTCTAAGGGGTGGAGAGGTTGTCTGGAAGTTGGTGTTAGGAGGTGGTTTCATGAGGTAGCTATCAAGATGGGTGGAACTTTGCTGTTGTGGTGGTGGTATGCCTTGAGAAGTAGTAGGTGGCATGGATAGATAGTTAGTATATGAGGGAAAAGATGTAGCTAGTGGAGGTTATGATGGTAGTTATGTTACGAAAGGGAAGGATGCTTGTTGATTTGTGGGAATAGATATGTGGGATTGGGTTTGTATTCCTAGGGAATGCATTTGTGCTTGATTTAGGCCCCAAGAAGAGCCTGTTCTTATTGTGGGTTGTGATGTGGAGGGTGCGTAAGTGATTGTGGGATTTTGGGATGTAGATGGTGGGTTTTGAGATCCTATGAATGACATCCCTATTGTGAAAGCTTCTTGCTAGGCCTGTGTATTGGCAATGAAAGGTGGAAGAGGAATATGTGTAGAAGTTTTCTGAGTGATGGGTGAATGGATGCTTGAGGAAAATCTTGCTGAGTAGTATGAGGAGGAAATTATGTTGCCCTTGAGAAGGATGGTGCTGATGTGGAAGCTTGCTAAGTGCAGGAGGGAAATAGTTTCATTGTCCCTAGGATGAATGGTGCTGATGAGGAAGTTTGTTGAGTGAAGGAAGGAAATGGTTGCATTTCCCCTGGGAAGGATGGTGCTAATGAGGAGGCTTGGCTCATGAAAGGCAGAGGCACTACTTGTGTGAAGGTTTGTGTGGGAGGTGGAGGTTGGTTTTGTGTGAAGCTCTGTGCCTGAGTGGTGACTTGAGATGTTGTAGATGGAGGTGATGTGCCCATGATGGAAAATGGAGTGGATTGTGCTATTGTTTATACTATGGGATTTGTGGAGATGGTTTGCAAGAGATGGGGGATAGGTGAGGCTACTTGAGATATTTTCAAGTTAGGGTCATAGATTTATTGGATGATGGGAGAATAGGCATCAACAAGGATATGGATGGGTTTTGTGGGATTGAAAGGTTGGAGTTGTGACGGAATGGAAGTACCCTCTTGTGCATAGTTTTCCAATATGACATGATGATTTTGGTTTATGATTGCACTTACCATTTGTGCATGCCCTAGATGGATCATGAATGCTTCCATGGAAAATGAAGTGGGTGTCTTAGTTGGATCTCCCCATACATTCTTGATTTGTGGGGGTTGTGGATCATTAGTCACCATCACGTTGTTAGGATCATTGGGATCAGATGAACTATTGGCTAAGTTATGATCCATATTCTTTCTCTTCCTGACTCATGTCTTGGTAGGCATGAAATGTAAACCTAAGGATGAAGATGCAGTGATGGATGGATGCAAGATGCTCCTAAGGAAACTTAATGATGTTGGATATGATAAGATGATTAAAAGCTAAGGATAGATGCTAGGATCTTGAATGACTTGGATGAACTAAAGGATGTTTGGATGTTGATTTGGATTAGGATGATGAGGATGGTGGATATTAATAAGTGTGTAAATGAGTTCCTTCTTCCTGATGTAGGATCAGAGTGGATAAGATTTTCAACCTAGGATAGACTATTGATATTTAGAAGATGAGATCCTTGTCAGTGCATGCCAATCTCTTGTTCGAGATGATGAGGCTTACAAAGACAAGTACAAAATGCTCTAGACAATGCTTAGTCAAAGGGTGGAGATTTTTATTTATGATAAGGATTGAGCAACTCAAAAGATGTGACACTAAGTGCATGGTTTGGATAACTAGATTTGATTCAAGGATTTTGGTTCCTGGATTTGGATTTTGGATTTGATTTCAGATTTAGGGATGGTGGCGGATGACCAAATGAGGCTATTCTAAGGAGGATGACATGATATGCAAATAAATGGATGATCTATGATGTAACTAGGGAGTTGATCTCTGATGCAAGGGTGCAACTAGGGGGATGATCTATGATTCAACTAGGGAGATGATCTATGATGCAAGGATGCTGAGACAATCTTGTGAGATTATTAAAGAAATATGGTATGATAGGTCAACTAGTCTTCACTTTATAGGCTAACAAAGAGACAACTAACCTGGAAGAGGATTGCAAATTGTTTGATTCTTGTGTTGTAACCCACATTATCTAGTTTCTCCTAATACTTGTTTTCTTCTTAGGTCGCCTTTGGGGAAGATTGATGATCTTTGAGGTCTCTTTTTTCAACTTTCTTCTCTTGATATACATGGGAATTTGGCAATTTGGCTTTCTTATGTTTGGTTAAATCAGACATATCTTTGGAAGGATAGTGCTTGGATTGGTTTTGAACAATATTTTTGGGTAACTAATCTTGAGAGAAATCTTTTGATCCAAGAATATTTTGATGAAATATGATAATGTTTAAGGTTTTCAGTTTGATTCTCCTCTAATGGAAAAGGACCAAAAAGACTCAAAATATAATGGCCAAGCATTTTGAAAGAAATCCTAACAAAGGACAAAGCAACTTTGTAGGATACAAGCAATGGTGACAAAGATTCTGACAATTCTCTTTTCAAAATGTGTATCTTTTGACAGATGTTTTTCACTGAGTTTGAAATTTTGAAAACACGCACAAGAAATATTACCCTAAGGAATTTTAGCTTGACTAAAAAACCTTTTCTCATATACTTAGGCACAGATCCAAGAGCTAATTAGAATATGGCCACCACCAAGCACACAATGTCTCTATTCATGATGTCATATTATCCGGTTCCAAACACTCAAGGATGGCACAATATGATGAGTGTATTGGGAAGATTACCATTCTCCTTACAAAAAGATTATAAAGCCTTCGGGGGTAGATCAAGAAGCCTCTGATTAATAGGTGTCTGATAAGGTCCGTGGCATCCTCCCAATTGATTTTTACACATGTGACTCACTTAAGAGCCTAGTTGACCATGCCAAAATACTAGGGATATTCACCTACCTTGGGCTACCATCAACACACATTTCTTGAGGTTTAGGGGATGAAGCAAGAGTTTTCTCAGCACTTTGTTTATATATCGATCAGGGAAATACCGGTTTGAGGTCATTCTCCAAAGAGGAAGAGTTTTTCTCTTTGGACATGCCTCGATAGATTCAAGTAGCCAATCCAAACCTTGATCTTTCACCCAAATTACACGAAGGCATGGGGAAAGGGTATGGATTTTACTTGAATGACTTAGACAAAATGGATTTTGAAAGAATTTGAAAACTTTCCTAAAAGCACATCATAAAGGGTTCATTACCAAATTTAATTTTAAGTTTTCTTTATGTTATGAATCTCAAGAACTCCTAATTAGGAAGAAAAGTTTGTTTCTTTGAAACATAATAGATTTTGAAATATTGCAAGTGTTTTATCTTTTATCATTTGAGATTGGTTTTTTGATTCTTTTTAGAGCCCAAGATGAAGTGTTTGATTGCAATTGCTATAATTTTCCTTATGCACTCAAGACTAAATATTTTTATAACTTAAATGAAATAGTTTATTTTTTTCATTCCTTATAGTAATTTAAGATTTGGATTTTCATTCACTTTAAGTCCAAAAAGAAGTTGAGATTGCTTTGATTTGCATTGTTCTTTCCTTTAGCCACTCAAGATTAGGTTTAGGGTTTTCTCTTTAGGATAAAAGGAAGATGTGGATATTTGAAATTTGAGACTTCCTAAGATTTTGAAGATTTTTTTTTAAAACCCAAAGTAAGTGTGATATTGGTTGTTCATTCTATTTATGCATTCAAGATTTGATTTAGGGTTTGTTTTAAGTCCAAAAGATTGAGGTGTTCCTAGATCGCACTTAAGATTGCATGAAATCTTTAGAAATTAAATATTTTTAGATAAGGTTCATTTTAAACCCTAAATAAAAGTGTGAAGATGAAAGTTGTTCATGTTAGGATTAGTTTTGAGTGATTTTTATCCTCTTACGAAGATATATAGATTCTTTTAGTTTAGGAATTCTCAATTGAATGAAGTTTTGTTCTAAGCTTAAATGAAGGTTGTCTTTGTTCCCTAAACACAAAAAATGGTTAGTAGGATTTAATTCCTTGATGATTTTGATACATAACTTGTTCTCCAAGGGTGACCTACAAAAATGAAGTTAGATCCTATAATTTTGAAGATCAGGGAGCATATGGAGTCCAAATGAACTTGAAAAACTAAACAAACCAAGGACTAAGGCCCTAAACATGCCCTCTATTTCCCATATGAGTAAATATGATATGGTATTTTTATGTGTTTACTTGTATGAGTCAGGACCAAGCCCCATACAAGTATACAAGGGTCACTATATGAGCAAACATGGCCAAATGAGAAGCAGAAGGCCAAAAATGACTTGCAGAAAGCCCATACAAGTTAGTACATATATTAGTAAAAGAATAAATGGGTTACCATATGATTAAACAATTCAAGAAGAGTTTACTTGTACTAGGATTCCCACAGGTTCGTACGAGATCTTTAAAAAAGTGAGTTTTTTGATTAAAAAAACCCCTAAAAATGTAGTTGAAATGCGTGGTGGGTGTCCCACTTGACATGCTAAAATATGGATGATGTGAGCCTAACCTATTAGGAGCATACTAAGACATTAAAAAATTAGTTCAAACAATGCATACATGACATATAGTAAAAGAAATTCACAAAACCACCTCAGATTGAGCCAAAATGGGAGCACCTGGGCACCATTTGATTTTCATATTTAAGAGGGATGTGGGTGTGCTATTGAAGAAAAATGAGCATGTAACCAATGTATGTTAGGGTAAATTAGGAACAAATTCAAGCCATGGAGACCCTAAAAGTGGCACAAATACTAGTATAGGGAACCAGTTTTGCCCCTAGGGTTCCAAGGGTGTAGATGATGAAAATGCAGTTTCTAGACTATGGATGAGATGAAGGATTATTTTTAACTTGAATATGGATGTGATATGGATTTAATATGATATTAAATTCTCAAAATAAGCTAATTTAATCAATTTATTCTATGCTAAGATGAGTTATAAAGCTTGAAAACATGAAGAAAACTAGCAATCCTAGCACACTATGAAAACCTAGATGCAATTCAACATGATAACAATGGAATTGAAATAAAGAGTGAGTCATAATTTTATCATAAAAGGAGGGATCTTTATAGGATTTGAGGAAGGGATTAGGTTAGGAAGGATAGCCAGGGTTTAGGATCAAAGGTTAGGGTTTAGGACCAAGAGGATAATGATGGTCATTAATGGGTTGAGAGACCAATGTTGCTCACTATATCATCTTAAAATAGAAGCACTTCCATGATAAGAGTGTTTATCCCTCTGAGTAAGTGGTATGGGGTCATGTTAAGCACCTTGATTGGGTCTTTGCATGTATTTGGCTTTCTCCCCCATTCTGCTTCTCTCTGCACCTGATTTCACTTTATTTCAGCATTTCCTAGCATTAAGGACTGAGGTCCTGAGGTTTTTGAACTCAAGGTCAAAGTCAACCTTGAGGGTCCAAGTTGACCTCAAATTTGACCTAGGTTAGGGAAAACCTTGATCCTGACCTACGACGGGGTCTACCTCATCCTTGACCCAGATTTCAAATTTTAAGATTTTCTAATTTTTGGGTATCGGGTTTCAGAAAGATTCTTTTTATTGCCTCCGGGTCAGCCATTTTGGGTTTTGGGATGGTAAATCCTTAAATTTCATTTAATATGGGTCCATTTCTAGGGGTTAAGGTTAATTGGGATTTAATTCCCCAATGTTAGCCTTCTCTAGAGGTTTGTGCCCTAGTTCACTATAAAAGGAGGCCTTCCTCTCTCATTTCAATCAACCTCTCAATCAAGTTTTCATCCCATCTCAAGAAATTTCATGAGCAAGCTCTCAAGTGAAAGCAAGTGAATTCAAGCATTCAAGAAATCCTTCAAGCATTCAAGTGTTCAAGCATTCATCAAGGAGATCCATTGTTAGCCATTGAAGGATTCAATCTCTTTGGATCCCCCTTGAAGATCCATCCTTCCACATTCATCCAAGTCAATTTCTATGCAAAGATCCATTCAAGATTGGTGTTGAAGATCAAATGCCATTGATTTGAGACATCCTACATTCATTCTACATCCATTGGAGCATCTCTACTTGTGGATTTGAGGATTTGAATCCTCTACAAGGACTTCAACATAAGCAAGGTAAAAATTTCCATTTGCTTTGCTTATGCATATTAAAATTTCAATTCAATTTCAAGGTTAACTCCTAAATTGGGGTTTGACCAAGGCAAACCCCCCATACAAATAACAAAAAATCTCTTTTTCTTGCAGGTACAGGTGTAGAATTGCAGATCTGAGATTGGATTCAGATACCCTTTTCGGTGAACTTCTGAGATTTGCGAACAAAGTCAAAGTGGACCTTCAAAATATTAATGTAGCCTTTAACCTTTTATCAGGGTCAAAGACTACCTGCTGTCAGAAAGATAAAATTTTTCTAGGTTTTCTTCATCTCGACATTTTCAGTCTGAAACAAGTTGTAGAATTACCCGAAACTACACACAAACATCAGAAATCAACATTTTCTAGATTTGCCCTATTTTGAGGTTAGTACTTACCTTTCAATTATTTTATATTTCAAGCACATCTCCTTTATAGGGAAATATAAGGTTTTCTTCCTCTTTTATATTCTTCATAGATTGATTCAATTGTGCATTAACCTTTTGGTTGATCAATTTGGATCTTTCCTTTGGAAATTTGGATTTAGAAGTAGATCTCATATTTCACCCATACATTTTAGGGTGGATACTATTTCACCCTATTCATTTTGGTGAACCTGACATACTTACTCTCCTTTCTTTTGTGGAATTGGATACCCTATTGTGTTTGGTGGTATTAGATTTACTTTTATCTTGTTGGTATTAGATTTCTCTTTTATGTTAAATCTTGCATGCTAATTAGATTTCAAAAATACAAAAATATTCATGCTTTATGTGTTCTTAGTTTAGTTCATTTACATTGCATTGGTTTATGAGCTTTACTACTACTAGTCCTACTTATAACATTCCAGTTAGAAAAATTCGTAGACTCATCGGTGCCTTTGATTTCGAATCTTCCTCTCCTTTCCTTAGGATCATAGATGATAATTTGATTCTTCATGATTCCAATCCTATTATGGATAAAAAATCTTCTCACTCATCCCATGATGAGGATGATGCTTTAAGAGTTCCTCTTGAACAAGTCCAAAAAATTTCAACTGAACTTGATAAAATGGGTAATTGGCTTATTCAAGACAACCATAATCAAGATTCTATTCAAGCTATAAAGGCTCTTAAGAAAGTTCTTCATGATAGTGATCAAGGTGTTAATCTCTTGCATGGTATTTCTCACCTAGTGCATTCAAATGTTATACCTTTGGCTCAAGAAGCTCAAGATTTAGGGTTGATTCCTCCTATCATTACTGTAGAACCTTCTGCTAATCCTTTACCTAGTATTCCTACTTATACTCCTTTGGTGACTATGATGGTTCTCTCTATTCCTATGAGTGTTCCTCCTGTGTCCCTCCCTACATCACAACCTTCATATTATAATGTTCCTTTTACTTATTCCAATCTACTTCCAACTATAGTTTCTAGTGTTCCTCTAGTTGTACCTTCTATTCTTGTAGCTTATTATACTTTACCTAGTGTTTCTAACGTTGCTACTCCTATTTCATCTAATGATTCAACAATCATCATTTTGGCTCAAACTGTGTCATCCTTACAACAAAAACTTGTTTCCCTAACTCAAAATAAATTTAGTGTTCCTACATGTGACATGGGAAGTCCTTTGTCCTGAGACATCATTCATACTCCTATTCCTCAACAAGTCAATATGCCTCATCTTGAGAATTATAATGGAAAAGGAGACCCTGTTCATCATGTTAAAACATTGCAAATCCTTTGTAGTGATTATGCTCATGATCATAGGATTTTGGCCAAACTATTTTCTAGAACCTTCCATGACAAGGCCTTACAATGGTATTTTTCCTTGCCTCATTATATTGATTCCTTCCCACAACTTGCCAATGCCTTTATTCAAAAATTTCAAAACAATATTGGCCCGCGAGTGTCTTTGACTGATTTCATGCATTGTAAACAAAGTGCTAAGGAAAAATTGACTGAGTTTATTGGCAGATTTAAGCATTTGTATGCTAAAATTTCCTATCATGTTCCTGATATTGATATTCAACATATGTTTGTTTCAAATTTTTAAAAGGATATTAGAGATAAGATTCTGTTTATTGATTTTACCTCTTTTCAACAACTTTGTGTAGTGCTTCATCATTATCAATTAAAAGTGAGTCAATTTGAGAAAAACACTCTAATGGATCCTGTTCCAATTGATAAAAGTGATGCTCCTGCTAATCCAAAAAAATTTCAAAAATTCAACAACTATGTCAAGATAAACAAACAAGCAAATGCAGTTGTTGATCAAATTGTTGTTGCATCTCACAATACCACTTTTGCATCCACTTCTTTTTGATTAAATCATACATTTACTCCTCTCTCTAAATCTTTACATGCTATTATGAATAGGTTGTTAACTGATAATATGATTACTTTACCACCTATTCGACCTCTTTTACCTGCTACGATTGCATCTAAATATTTTGATCCTAAAGCTTTTTGCCAATATCACCATCAGAATGGTCATGATACTAAAAAGTGTTGTTCTTTAAAAGATAAGGTTGAAGATTTAATTGACTCCAATGCCTTATCTGTTGATAATCTTGATGGTAGTGGAAACAAATATGTCTCTCCTCCTAATCAAAACCTTCAAATCTATATGAATCCTTTACCTACACATGATACTAATACCATTTCTTATCCATCTGCTATGGAAATTGTGTAATTCAAAGATGGATGATCTCAATCTTGTTGTTAATCAAGTGGAGTATGTTGGTCAATTTGCATCTCCACCTCAACCTCAACCTCAACCTCAGATTCAACCTCAAGTTCAATCTCAACCTCAACCAAAACCTAAGCCTAAATTGAAAACTCAACCTAAAGCTCGACAACAACCTAAGAATAAAAGATCTTGAAAACTTTTGATTACCTTTGATGACTCTAACACTATTAAAGCTCTTGATGGTCCCCTTTACATTTATGCTAGGATTTCTCAGAAACCTACTCATGGTTGTCTTGTTGATCCTACATCCTTAGTCAATGTTATTATTGAAGAAAATCTTTTTATCAAAATCTTACAATGTGATTCTTATGATACATCTGTTAATATGATTTAGAACAATAGAGAGGGGGGGTGAATCAGTTGTTCTTAGGTCCTGATGTTAAAAATAACTTCAAATTTTTTTCCTTAAATCAGATCAAGAAACCAAAACAAACTTGGTCATCACTGAATCAATAATAGAAACATATAACACTGCAGTCCACTACCCAGCTGTAACTAACTTGTAGAACACAGAAATGTTCAAACCAAAAAATTCACACAAGTATTGACACCAGGATTTATAGTGGAAACCCAATATGGGAAAAACCACTTTGTAACATGCTACTATTATTTTCACTCTTCTAAAGTGAGCTCGGTTAAAAGCCAACCCTATCAAAGGTTACAATACACACTGTCAGGTGTGACCCGGTTAAAGGATTTCAATCACCCTGTAAAAAGTGAGCCTAGTTACATGACTTACATACACTCCATTAGAATGCAACCTTGTTCAAAGGATTTAACATATGACTGTTAGGTCAACCTTTGTTACAAGGATTTTGACTATTACAATGGTTAGAAAGTAGCAGTAGTATTGATCTAAAAAATATACAACTCACTTTGCAAATACCAGATCCAATTCCATACATAAATGCTAGTTTACTGACTTTGAAACTTTTCCATTTCCATCTCTGATCTGCTCAGAACTTTTCTTCAAGCAATCACCACACTCCTCCTTTAGCCTTTTCACCTATAAAGTCAATAAAACTTACTATTCTTCCAACATCTCCTTCACCCATGCGTTCTCATACCTACTATTTAGGTTCCCTTAATACTTTTCTCTGTTAGGTTAACTTATCTTTTGCTACTTAATCTCCTTCATAGATCTTAGGGTTAGGTCAGATTCATTGAATCTACCCACTTCATTTTCTTCATCTCCTCTTCTAGAATCATCTCAAATCTCATAAATATTTACAATAAAACATTTTACAAAGCATTAAATGCTTCCATACAATTAATAAATAAAGTCAACACATTTTACATAATCTAAGAATTCAACAATGTCGGCTCCAAATCTAAATTATCTTCAAATATAAAAATGCTGATGCTTGGTCAATACTGTGATCATCCACTCGGTCTTCATGTAAAATGCTTGGTCACTACTAAAATTGTTTCCTCGGCATATACTGTCTTCCTCAGCAATTAATTGATACTTGGTTGACACTAGATTTTTTCTCGGCATACACTAACTTGGTCGACATTAACATAACTCAGCTTAAACATGATTTCTTCATTTTTTCTCGATTAAGCCTACTAGTTTAGTCCTCAATCTTACTAAGATAAACAATACATTGTCCCATCATTGTACAACATAGTCAAGTACACTCTGTAGTATCAAGATAACTCAACCTTTCCCTAGGTGCTATTATTACCATCCTTTCTTTCCCTAGGTGCCCAATCAGCATACCACTACCAATAAGAATCATGCACGTCAACTCTACATAGTAGACAAGACCCACAAAGTATAATCCTTTAAATCAAATGGTTGTCGCATGATCGCATGGCCTGAAAAGATTCCATGCGATCATGCGACAACCGTAGATCCTGCCACACTGTCAGCCCCCTTTGAAAGATTTTGGCCCATTGACAAATCTTAATCACCTTCCCACTTGACCAATCATAACATCATAAGTTAGCACCACCTGTCAGAGGTACCACCCTTGTCAGTCATCTGAGAAAAGAAAAATTGACGGCTGGCTTAAGATCTCATAGCTCTTACAACTTCCATGAGAACTTACGCCAATCGTAGATCTTCTGTAGATGTTAGGTCCCACTGACAGACACACCAGCAACCAGGTCCCACTAACATGTCTGAATTAGTAAGCCCTTCAACCAATCAAAAGGAAGCCATGTCATTAAATCTGACATAGGTCCCACTGCTCTTTATCCTTTGCAAGCTATTCTGACAACCTCCACCTGTATACTGACACAACCAATGAAAAAGCACCACGGTGGCATGACATGGCATCAGACCCATTGAAAATCACTATCCTAGAAGATCAGATGATGGGTGCATGATCATGAGGGGGAAGAATATTCCTTGCGATCACGCGCTAGCCGTAGATTAAGAAAAGGAACAATAGACTGGGCCCGCTGGGATAGATGGCACACAGTCACACATTTGTATGTCAGAATCCTTTGACATGACATAGTCTTGTGAATAAGCAACAACCACATGTTTTAAAGCTTCAAACATTTGGAAAAATTAACGGCGCAGGGACTTAAGACTTAGGAAAAATTAAAGGGGACCCTGCCAAACATAAAAACCTAACCACCAAACAATATAAAAGGTCATTTTAATTAACATATGTAGATTTTAAGGATTTAAGTCACCAAAAAGGTAATGATGAAAAATAACAGGGCTTTTTGAATTTTTTCCACCCAATGGCTAGTTTTTTGAAAATTTGACAAGGGTTTCAGGGCCAAAGACCAGGAAAGAGACTCCAGAGACCAAGGGAAGACCTGGACAGCCATGAAATTTTTTTAGGGTGCTAATAGTGGCTCTGTCTAGGGATGTATGCCTCTTGTAGGCATAGGAAGGACTTAGAATCATTGGGTGAAGTAGATCACCTACTGGAAAAGGGCACAAAGACCTCAAAAAACATAAGAAACACACCAAGGAAATAGAAAGGGAAAATATTTACATAATTTATAGTATTTACAACTAGGCTCAAGGCCCCTAAAATTATGAGTAGTCTTTGCCTCTATCATACATCTAATTTTCATCTTCACAAATCAGAGACAAACAAAATTTTTTTCTTCCATGTGACAGATCACAATTATATCCATTTTCCAACAACCTGAGGCAAAAACCATTAGCATATTCCTCTTGAGGGTTGGAAAGGTAAAACTGATCAAGTGGTGCATCAAAATATAAAATATGCTGACCACCATGCATTACATTACAACTACCTAGTTGAGGACATGGATCCTCATTTGCCTTCATACTTTGCCTCAGCCACTGAGCAACTTGGTTCCTCCATGATGTCTTCATGAACTGGGTCATGAACCAAGGGAAGGTTATCTTCATAAACATTGTGACAGGAGAACGACTGATCTGCATCATTGTTTTCATCAAAAGAGTTTCTATCCCAATCATTGAAGACAATGTCCTCAACACTGTCACCATCAGTATCATATTTAGCAAAAGAAGGAAAGGAGGTTGAACAAGAGGCTTGTTCATCACTACAATCTCTATGATAGGGAAACACACTATCATGTCCTTCTACCTCTTCTTTTGTAGAGTCACTACATGAGGGGAACTCTGGTATACATGAGTCATTGTGATCACTTTGAACACTAGCCTCATTATCAGTGTCAAAGACTATATCATAGGGGAGCTATAAATCAAAATCCATACCAGATGCATACCTTTGGAATTCATTAGCCAAGAGTGTTGAAATCCTTTCACTGCTCAATGGACTTTGGGCCTTGATATCATCTTCCTCAGCCTCACCCCTAGTGCTAAAAATATCATCCCTGTCAGGAACAAGGACATACATCTCTAGCCTTAGATCATCTTATGTGAAGAAATCTATGCAGGAATCATCATTTGCATCATATCCAATATTCTACCCTTCACACAAAACATCATCACACCGGGACAAGAAAACTGCTCTCTCATGTTGACAAGAAGAAAAATCTACAGACAAAAAAGAAATATTGCCATCCTCAAATTCATCTTTAGCACTCTCATATGCATTGACCTCAATGTCAGCTTCATAATCAATATCTTCTACAAAATGAGAATCAACATCAGAAACACTGGCCTCCTCATGATCATCATCAAGAACCACGAGTCTTAGTAATCTTATGTCCTCCATTAACTGCCAGTTCTCCATTTTTATTTTTACTAATTCCTTCTTGAGAGTAGCAACTTTATCAAAATGCTCTACAAACCTAGCTCTCAACACATCCCAAGAAGGGATTGAACATGAAGGCAAGGACATGAACCACTTCCTTGCACCATCAGAAAATGTCTACACAAGTAGCCTCATAGCAACATCTTCATGTTCAATATCCATTTCACCAAAAAGACCCATGAGGTCAAAAATATGCTGGCTTGCTGAGACAGATCTATCAACCATGAATCTAGGCAACCACTCCCCATCCTTAGTAGAGAACTCATGTGGGGCACCTTCAATGTCATCAAAACAAAAGGGCCTATATTCCTCCACAAGGAACTACCCACTACAACTCATCCCTTTATATAGTGCTCAACACTTGATAGGGATACATTTTCTTTTACAAACTGATTTTCATAAAAAGAGAACATATGAAAACCAAAATACCTGAAAGTTCTGCATCAGGAACTAACTTGTTGACTGGAAGTAGGGAAGATCTAGAGCTCACCTTGCTCCATTAGGTTCTTTACTTTTATAGAGTTGCCACCTCCTTACAAAGGAAAATATATCTCTTATTTTGAATCTTCTTCCAATCAACCAAAACTTCACCAGGCCTCACTGTTTATCAGGAACTACACTGATCAAATAGAGAACTTAGAGTCACCACTCAACATGTAGTGAGAAGATGTAGCAAATGCCTTTTTGTTTATTTGACTCTATGATCTTTCAACCAAGACTCTGGGATGATCCAACCAAGTAAGGAAGCTTGCTATTTTTTACTTCTTCCCTAGTAGAGTCACCAATCTGTTGGAGCTTTTCCTTGCAGAACCAAACTTGAATCAATGTATGGGCTTGATTCTCAAAATAGGAACTCAAGTTTGACAAGAAAATAGTCCAATTGATGAGGATTGAAAGGAATCCTCCTTCTTCTTTGAGCTCCACATCACTCAGGCAGGTATTGCCTTATCTGCACACTCAAAACACCTCATAATAAACAATAGGCCCGCATATACATTATTGTGGAATAATTTTCAAACCCTTTTAGGTATCCTATACCCCAATGAAACAAATTCTCATGCAATAGCCCCACTTGCATAGAATGGGTATGAAAACCAGAGACCTATACTAACAAAATAAAAGGGAAAGGGTGGAACTGAATGTAAATGATTTAAAAGATGGGTTGAAAGGACCCCTGAGATACCCTAAGGCCCTCATAGACTACTGTCTTGTCCAATAGGCCACAAAGTCAAATACCCTATTACAATAGATAGCTATGAAACAAGAAAGTAATACATTCAATGTGTTGATGCCTAACATCAATCACACACCATGACCAAACCTCACTTCAATAACCCATCTATGTATCCAAGTATGTTATTACCCATCCAAAGGCTTTTAACCCTCCTCTCAGAAGAGACCTATAAATAGATAACACATTAACTAGCATCCACTGGAAGACAAGCATGACATATCTTTGACACCTCAGCTCATACATACATGAAAACTAATTCTAAACTAGTTATCTCTGTGAAGACAACTCTACTTGCAAACACATAGGAAATGCAAACAGAAAAATCAAACACCCTTGATGTATGATTAATGAATTCAGAATTCAAATGGAGATAGCTTGATAACAGTAAGAATAAATTGAGTCCTCATACATAAGACAAATCAATTATAATATGTATTATATTCTTTGAACCAACAAAGGAAGAAAGAACACCCTATATGTAGAGAGAAGGAGAAAATCTACAGGACAAAACCTTTCTTGGAACCAAAAAGGAACACTTAGGAACCAAGATTTTAGAACCCTTACTCTATCAAATAACTGACTACTTAAACCCCTAGTCACCTTGGAATCCTCAAAGAGGATGCATCAAGATTTAGGTGACTAGGCTTAGGGTTCCAACTACCCAATCAACCAAAAATTACATTAGAAGTTATAGCAGGGGAAGAGACATAGGCAACTCAGAGAAAATAAATCTCAAACAGATTTGCAATCATAAAAATTTGTGAGATCAACATAGTAAACCAAAAAATTGCCATGAAAACTAGTCAAATTGGCCACCTAAAAACACACCTTAAGCACAAAACCACACTTCTCTTGGTACAAAAACATCATGCCACCGACCATAGAGAACATTGAATCAGTTGGCAACAACCAGTGCCACCAAACCAATTGAAATCAGCTGCTAAAACCATAAATTTTGGTACTTCCTATTGCTGGAAACCCCATTCAAAAATTCAAATTTGAATTTCAACAGTTATTTCAGACAAAGATTAAAATGTGACCGTCGATTCTATTCATTTGCCAGCAGATCGGGTGGCTTACATTTAATCTCACAATAGTAGTGAACCCTTTTGAAAAGTCTTTAGCCCAATCAGCATACCACAGCCAATAAGAATCATGCACGTCAGCTCCGCGTAGTAGACAGGACCCACAAAGTATAGGCCTTTAAATTAAATGGTCGTCGTATGATTGCATGGCCTGAAAAGATTCCATGCAATCATGCGACAACCGTAGATCATGCCACACTATCAGCCCCCTTTGAAAGATTCGGGCCCATTGACAAATCCTAATCACCTTCCCACTTGACCAATTAGAACATCACAAGTTAGTGCCACCTATCAGAGGACCCACCCTCATTAGCATCTAAGAAAAGAAAAATCGACGGCTGGTGTAAGATCTCATGGCTCTGACAATTTCCATGAGAACTTACGCCAACCGTAGATCTTCTACAGATGTCAGGTCCAACTGAAAGACATGCCACCAACCAAGTCCCACTGACATGTCCAAATCAGCAAGCCCTTCAACCAATCAAAAGGAAGCCACATCATTAAATCTGACACAGGTCCCACTGCTCTTTATCCTTCATGAGCTATTATGACAGCCTCCACCTGTATATTGACACAACCAATGAAAAAGAACCACGGTGGCATGGCATGGCATAGGACCCATTGTGAATCACTATCCTGGAAGATCAGATGATGGGTGAATGATCATGAGGGGGAAGAATATTCCTTGCGATCACGCGCCAGCTGTAGATTAAGAAAAGGAATGATAGACCGGGCCCGCTGGGACAGATGGCACACGGTCATGAATTCGCATGTCAAAACCCTCTGACACCACATAGTCTTGTGAACAAGTGACAACCACAAGTTTTAAAGCTTCAAACATTTGGAAAAATTAACAACGCAGGGGCTTAGGACTTAGGAAAAATTAAAGGGGACCCCGCCAGACATAAAAACCTAATCGCCAAACAATATAAAAGGTCATTTTAATTAACATATGTGGATTTTAAGGATTTAAGTCACCAAAAAGGTAATGATGAAAAATAACAGGGTGTTTTGAATTTTTTCCACCCAACAGCTACTTTTTTGAAAATTTGACAAGGGTTTCAGGGCTAGAGACCAGGAAAGAGACTCCAGAGACCGGGGGAAGACCTGCACAACCATGAAAATTTTTCAGGGTGCTAACACCTCTGTCAACTTTCTTATGACTAATTTGTTGTCTTTGCTTCTTCTTCATAGCTCTAGGACAGTCCTAAAGTGTGACAATCTTCTGCATCAATTTGTCAATTATTCTGCTGTAGCATATTTGATGCAGTGCTCCTAGCTTGACTAGGCAGCCTCAATTAGGGGAAGGACCCCTAATTGACTTCTCAAGTACTCATGAGATTCTTTAGGTAAAGCTTTAGTGAATATGTCTACCAATTATTCTTTTGTATTCACATATTCCATTCGGACTTCCTTGTCTTGTACCAATTCCCTCAAATAGTGATACTTGATTGCTATATGCTTGGTCTTAGTGTGCATCACTGCATTCTTAGAAATATTGATCGCATTTGTGTTGTCACAGAAAATAAAAATAGGTTCAGTGATTTCTTCTTTCATGCCTATCAACAACTATTTTATCCATATTAAATTTGAATAGTTTACTGCAACAACAACATACTTGGCTTCAATAGTAGATTGGGAAATGTAATTTTGTTTCTTGCTTGTCTAGGAGACTAATCTCTATCCAAGAAAGAAATCTCCACCACTAGTGCTCTTTCTGTCATCTACATTTCCTGCATAATCAGCATCAGTGTATACTCTAAGTTTAAATTTTTCATTCTTCTTGTAATATAACCCATAGTCAACAGTTCCTTTCAAGTATCTCATGATTCTTTTCACCGCCATCATGTGTGTTTCCTTAGCATTGGCAGAGAATCTTGCGACAATCCCAATAGCTAGTGCAATATTTGGTCTATTATGTACAACACACTGCAATTTTCCAATCATGGATCTGTACAAAGTCTGGTTAACTTCTGTAGCATCATCATTCTTAGATAACTTTTGTCCAGTAACCATAGGAGTTCCTACTGGTCTAGCATCTTCCATTCCAAAAGTTTTTAGTATTTCATTAACATACTTAGACTATGTAATGAAAATTCCTTTCTTCATCTGATATACTTGTAAACCAACAAAGAATTTGATCTCACCAAACATACTCATTTCAAATTTAGTTTGCATTTCTTTTGAGAAACTTTTACACAATGCATCTTGTCCACCAAAAATAATGTCATCAACAAAAATTTTGGCCAATAGAATACCTTTTCCTTCTTCATCCTTCAAGTATAGATTGCTTGTGTCATTTGTTCTTGAAAATCCAATTTGCATTAGGTAGTTATGCAACCTCTCATACCATGCTCTAGGAGCTTTTTTCAATCCATACAATGGTTTGTTCAGTTTGCATACCATGTGTCTTCTGTTTGGATCAATAAAATCTTCTGGCTATTCTATGTAGACTTCTTCCAGTACACCATTTAAAAATGTAGACTTGACATCCATTTGATATACCTTGAAATCTTTATAAGCAGCATATGCAAGCAGAGTTCTTACTCCTTCCAATCTAGCTATAGGGGAAAATGTCTCCCCATAATCTATTCCTTCTTCTTGTGCATAGCTTTTGCATACCAGCCTAGCTTTGTTCCTAGTGATTTCACCTTTTTCATTCAACTTGTTTCGAAACACCCACTTTGTTCCTATAACATTCTTATCTGCAGGTCTCGGCACCAGAGTCCAGGTTTCATTCTTCTTAATTTGGTCAATCTCTTCATTCATTGCTTGTATCCAGTCTTCATTTTCTAATGCCTCTTTAGTTGTCTTAGGTGCAAACATACATAGTAAGCATGTTGGATCCATGGTTTTGCTTCTGGTTTGAATTCCAATGTCTTTATCTCTAATTATCTATTCTGGCTTGTGATGTCTTCTTACATATTTTTCCAAAATAGGTTCAACATTTTTCTCCTCTATTTCATTAGGTTCCCCAACAAGATTGTCAGATTTAGCCTCTGAATTCTTGACAACCTCTTCCTGATACTCGACAACATTGTCTTGAAGCATGACATGTTCTTGTTCTCTCTCGGCACTATTTTACTAACGCTCGACATTGCTTTCTTGAGACTCGGCATCAAGTGCAAGTCTGTTACCTGCCTCTTCTATTTCCTCAATGTACACAAAAGATCTGTAATCCTCTGGTTCTCTTTTGCTATCAGCTTCATTTCTTTCTGCATACTCATTAATTTTTACATTCACACTTTCCACAATTTTGTTAGTGTTAGAGTTCAAACACTTATAAGCTTTACTTTTTGTGGAGTAGCCTAGGAATATGCCTTCATCACTCTTGGCATCAAAATTTCCATTCCTATTATCTTTCAATAAGTAACACTTTCTTCGAAAGATTCTAAAGTATTTAACACTCGGTGCATGCCCATACCATAATTCATAGGGTGTCAAATTTGTACCTTTCTTGATCTATACCCGGTTAAGAGTGTAAATAGCTATACTTATAGCTTCTTTCCAGTATTTTTGTGCCACATTCTTTTCAATCAATAATGTCTTTACACAGTCCAAAATAGATTTGTTCCTTCTTTCTGCTATACCATTCTGTGGAGGTGTCCTTGGTGTAGACATTTGTCTTTTGATTCCTCTATCATTGCAAAATAGATTGAATTCATTTGATGTAAATTCTCCACCTCGGTCAAATCTAAGACATTTCAGGTTCCTATCTGTCTCCTTCTCAACTTTTGTGAAATACCACTTAAAAAATTGAAAAGCATTAGATTTTTCTTTTAGAAACATTACGTGCATCATCCTGGTATGATCATCAACAAACAAGATAAAGTATCTAGCTCCACAGTAACTTTGTATACCCATAAGTCCACAAAGGTTAGTATGAACCAAATCTAAAATATGTTTAGAAGTAAAGGTTTTGCTCTTGAAACTTGACTGTAGACACCGAAAAATCCTTCAGAAAATAAATTATTTTTGTTTTCTGAAAATCCTTGATGACATCATCATTTATTAATTAATTAATTATTTAATTAATTAATTTATTTTTATGGCATTAAATCCCTCTCTCTTAATTAAAAATCTTTAATTAAAGAATCTAGCCTAAAAATGTCATTTGGACATTATCCCTAATTTATTAATTATTTAATTAATAAATTGACCAAAAACTTCAAAAAATAAATTAATTTATTTTTTATCCCAAACTTGGCCAATTTCCTTAAGACCACTAACCTCTTCCAAAATCTTCTAATCCCTTCTTAATTTCGATTAAAAGGCTAATCCCATCTTTTCTAACCCTAATCCCAAGGTTAAATATTTAATTAAAGTTAAATATTTAATTTTGATATTTATTCAAAATATTTTAATAAATATTTCTAAAACTTAAGCTTTTGGAATGAATAACTTTTATTCCATGAAACTAAGGAGAAATCTAGACTCTTCTAGAATCTTCTCAAAACCACCCTCTTCACCCATCCTAATCCTTTTTTTGTCCTAATCTAATCCTAATCCTACCCTTAAACCTTTGTGCAATCCTAACCAAGCTTAAGACTTTCCTAAACCAAAGCAACGTCTTTCCTTCCAAATATCTCAACCACAAAGCATTTATTGCTTCCCCAAAGTCTTCAAAGCCTCTTAAAGCCCATTCATTGCTCTTACAAGCATTTATTTGGAGAGTTATGAGCTTGGAGCCCCCTTTGTTGACTCCTCTTTGCCCTTCCCTTCATCCACTCACCTTGTGACATGTGTCACCTCCTGATTGGCTGAGAACTAGCACAATCCATGTGCTTCCCTTTGAGTGAATCTTGGCCTCTCTTAAGGATTTCAATCCTGGCCATTCATTCCTCCTACCCCAAGCCTTTAGAAATCCTATAAATACCCTCACTTCCTAAGGCAAATCATCTTTCAACTCTCAAACTCAATAGCAAAGTTATAATGTCATTTTCATTCTAGCATAAGCATAAACTCATCATTTTAGATCATTTTCAAGCTTAAATCACATCTAAATTAGCTTAATTGGATTAACATAGATTCATTTCTTGTTTATTCAATCTTAGTTCATCTTTTAGCTTTGCATAATTGTGTGTTCTTGAGGCCTTTGAGGCAAAATAGGTTCCTCATACCTATTTTGTGTCATTTTGGGTCTTCATTAACCTCAAATCATCATTTATCTTGCATGCTCCAAGTGCTTGAGTTTGCACACCCACATCCATCTATATCCAAGCATATCAAACGGTGCATGGGCGCATCCGTTTTAGGCTTAAACTGAGGTGGCTTTGATTTTAGTTTGTTTACCATTAAATTTAATTTGATTATATGCCATGACGTTTGTTTGTCTTTGGCCTTCAAAATAGGTTTAGGTGCACGCTCAAATCCTAGTCTACATTCTAGCACGCCCGGTGGGACTCAAACCACAATCATTCTGATGAAATTATACTTTATATGCTTGTATTTTGCAAGAAATAAAAGAAATGTCACCTTCATAAAAAGAAATGACGCCTACAGTAATTAAATGTCGCCTTCAAACAAAGAAATGTCACCTTCATCAAAAGAAATGTCGCCTACAAAGAATCCAGTCACGCCTTCATGCAATTAAATCACACCTTTGAGGAAAGAAATGATGCCTATGAGCTCTGTTTTCACGCCTGCATAACTGAGATTTTCCTGTGATCGATAACTTCTGTTCCGTCTCAGAATTCTTCTTCTGTCGCTTTCTTGTAATGAAATCATGCCTGTGACGAAAGAAATCACGTCTTTGACAAAAGAAATCACACCTTTGCATATTTATCTGTCACCTTTAGAGGTACAGAATGTCGCCTGTAAAAATGAAGTGTCACCTCTGCACTTTCCAGCATCGCTTATAAGCTGGACAGTGTCGCTTTTTGTTGTTACTTAGGACTGGTTTTTTTTCATTTCTTACAGCAAAGGTCAAAACAAAATCTTGAATGACATTAAGGAAATGAACTTAGGTCATAGAATGTCATTGTCATTTTGAAAAGCTAACTCAATCTTGAATGCACTAAAGGAATGAATAACTCTGTTCCCTATCTCATTTCGAATTCCAAAGCAAGCAAACAAATTCAATCTTGAGTGATCTAAGGGATAAAACAAAGCTTTTTCAAAGTTCTTAAATCAACTCGCTAATCAAATCTTGAATGCACAAAAGGAAAGAACTTGCAAACGTTCAATTCATTTACATTTTGAGGAAAAGAACAAATCAAAATCTAATCACGAGTGTCTTCATTTCAAAGTTCAAACATCACTTAATCAAATTTGGAAAAATGAACAAAATCTACTTGATGTGCATGTAGGAGTTTTTTAATTCTTGCATAATCCTTGTTAGAGTAAGCAACGTGGAACATTTGAACTTGGACAAGTTCACCTGTTCTGCTTTTAGCGAGGCCTGTCCAAGGAGAAGCGCTTCCCCCTCGGAGAACGACCTCAAACCGGTATCCCCTCCGGCCGGTATATAAATAAGCGAATACCAAAAGAATCACTTACATCTCCTAATCGCCGGACGTTCGTGCCAAACACGTGTCTGGGGATGGTAAACATTCCTCTCCCCCAGCATAATTGGCAAGGCTCTTAAGTGAGTCACGGATGATCAGCAAAACCAGGTATGGAGACACCACGGAACTATTAAAAACTTGATAAAATAGAGGCTACCCTATCTACATCTGAAAGTATCAAAATCCTTGTGCAAGGACCGATTCCAAGGGGTTTACCGGGTCCCCTCAAGATTACTCACCATTTGTATTCCCTTCTAGGGGATACCAAGCTGTGGGCAAGTGATTTTGATACTCACCTTCCTTAGGTAGATCTGTTTGAAGTGCTTGACAGTCAAAGACTCCATGAAAACACTTGTTGAAACATACACTTTCAAAGCTTTGTCAGAGTCAATTGTCTTTGTTTGTATCCCGCAAGGTTGCTTTGTCCCTTGCGGAGATTGCTTTGACTTTAACTTTTTCCATTGGAAACCTTTGCCTCAAAAATCAAAAGCCTCTTTTCCAAGTGATGCCCAGCAAGAACAAACATCCTAAAGCGAAGTTGCCCAAATCCCAAGCCTATCAAGAGTGAAAAGTTATCAAGAAGAACACCAAGACCTATCAATCTATTATCCAAGCAACCCAAGTAGAGGAGAAGTCCCAAACCAGACTTGAGAACATTGCCCATAACACCCGCATCAAACAGTTCACCTTCCGTTTCTGAGTTAACCATCACTTTGTCAACCTTGAGCCAGAAAATTAGCCAAAATCCTTGTTCATGTCTTGTTCCATCTTCAGATCTTGAAATCTTGTCTCAAACAGCCTTGCATCTTGGTTTCATCCTAGTTTCATCCTTTGCATCAGCATCAAAACCTTAGTTGCATTTCAAAACATCATAAAGTGCATTTATCTTCCTACCAGCATTCTAGAATCAATCCTTGTCATCTGCATTGTCCCTTTAGATAGAGCATTTGTCCCTTAACCCTTCAAAACCTTTTCCACCAGCATCCCCCCATCAGCTTTCCATATCTTTACAGTAGATCCATCATCTTTTGCTCCAAATCCAGAGATCCACCAGCACTTAGTGTTTTACCTTTTGAGTTGTTCCTATCCTATATCCAAGATCAGAGACCATCATCTTCTTTTTTGGCACAATGTGTTGTCATAAAGAAATCAAACCTTGTCCTTGCATAGCCATCATCTCGAGCAAGAGATTGAAGTGTACTGATAAGCAACTTGTTGACCGAAGATCATCAGTCTATCCTAGGTTGACCCCATCATATCTCTGATCCTCCATTTGGGAAAAATAGCAGCTCATTTGTTGACCACTCAGTAATCTTTCACCAGCTTTCCACCAACAACCTATCCTTCCTCAACCTTCTTGATCCATATCCGTTCCATCCAGCTTCCATCATCGCCATCTTGATCCCTATCTTTGCATTCACATCTTAGAAGTCATCATCTTTAGAAGTTCATCAACTTTGCATCCATCAACATCTTTTAGCCAAACATATTGCATACATTTAGCACTCGCATCTCCATGCCTGTTGAGACCAGATCTCAGAAAAGAAGAAGCATGAATCCTTATCCACCAACAACCTCATCCGATCCCAAACTTTTCACCAACGCCATGATGACCTACAATCCCGAGATCCAAGCCAGTAACCCATGTGAAGATCCAAACATCCCTTCATCCCCCTTGGCAAACCAAGCATTTGTAAATCCTCCAGAAAGCCCACCATCAACCAACGCCCTTGTACCACAACATCAGCAAAGCACGTTTGTTCACTACCTGCCAGAAAGTACCTCCATCCCACCATCTCTCTATCCACGCATCCCCATCAAAACTATCCAAGTTCCAGCACAAGTGTATTCTCCGTTTGTCCAATCATTTCCCGATCCTATCATGCAAACACCCCAAGAGCTTTCCACCATTCCCCTTTTCTTGCAAGGAAGCCTCGCCAGTCCCGTAACACAAGCTGCAGCACCATCCGCTCCATCTCCTACCCCTTTTGCTTCATCATCTGCTATGGCTACCCAAGTCCAAAATCAACACTTAAACCAAAGTCAGCTTCCACCTCTCACGCAAGCTTTTACACCAAAAGCTTCACCACCATCCGCAAGTCAAGCAACGCCTTTCACCATCAAAGGAGCACCGTCACCCTTCACCCCCCAAGCACCCATACCTTCTTCTTTGGGGTTAGCGCAATCGCTCCCCATTCCAACCTCATCTTTCTCTTGGGTGTTTCTTTCATTTTCCTCCTCACAAGCATCCACTCAACCACAACCTCAACAAGCTCCTTTCTCTCAACCATCATTCATGTCCCAAGCTCCCGTTGCTCCTACCATTCCATCATCCGCTACAGTGCACCCTAACACAAGCTCTCAATGGGGCCTTACACAAGAAGAAATGAAAGCATGAGGGATCCCATCACAATCCCCTACATCTATGGTTACAAGTCAACAAACTGCCTTCGCCCAAGCAGCACAGCAGCAACTACCCCAACCACCGCTGGCTTTAAGCTATTCATCCCAAAACCCAAATACCTTCCAGCAAGTTCCACCACCTCAACATCCAACTTTCCCCAGCTATCTTAGCTTCCCCACGTCTGTTTCACCTTTAAGTAATGCAGGCATGCACCCAGCTTATATCAGCCAAACCCAAAGCCAACCTCAGCAACTACCACCATCATACCCGCAAGCAGCATCATTCCAACAGCCTCCCCCACAGCAACCACATGTCCCCTTTTAGCAAACACCCATCATTCCTCAACAATAGCAAGTCCCTTGTTATCAGCCTCAGCAACAAATCCCTATCATCCCCAGCAACAATAAGTTCCCACCCATCAGTTACAACAGTAGGTTCCAAATGTCCAATATCAGCAAGCAGTCCCACAACAACCGCCAGTTCAACAATAGCAAGCAGCCCAACAACATCAAGCGGTTCCATATCATTTACCACAATATCCCCCCATGCCACACTAGCAATATCCCCAGCAACCATTGCCCCAAAATCAGTTCCAAACCATTTATACACAGCAAGCGCCATATCCAGTTCCACAGCTTCCATCACAAGCAGAAGTTCCAGTTCCCTCACCACTCAATGCTGAGTGGGAAGCAATGAAAAATGCTCTAAAGGAGCTACAAAGTGGAACAGAGAATAAAATATACAAGTTTGAAGAGGTGTGCTCATATCCCTTCGATCGGTCCATAGCAACTATCCTTTTCCCCAAGCATTTTGAGATGCCCAAGTTCGACAAGTATCAGGGGAAAGGAGATCTAGTAAACCATATCAAAGAGTTCTACATGGCATGCCAAAAAGTGGCTTACAGTGATAACTATCTCCTGCGCCTGTTTCCCAAAAGCTTGGGAGGAACTGCTATTGAGTGGTTTTACAAAATACCACATGGGACAATAAAAACCTTTGCTGAACTCTCTGAGAAGTTCATCACACACTATGCCCATAATGTGGAGAATGAGTTGTCCTTGCTAGACCTATGCAACTCAAAGCAGAAAGATGGAGAAAGCCTTGCAGAATACTTGCAAAGATGGCAGAGTCTTACAACCAGGTGATCATATTAGCCACCAGAGAAGCATCTAACAAAGATCTTCATTGATAACCTGCATCCAAAGCTATCCCATCACATGCGAATGAACTGTCTCCAGACATACCAAGACATCAAGAGCAAAGGCATAGGCATCGAGAAAGCTCTCCTAGACGAAGGCACTATTCGTCACTTCAAGGATGATTCTAAAAACAAACCCAACAATGATAAATCCCGTTACTGGAATCGTAACAAGAATGTTGTTACAGATGGAGCCACTGACACTAAGAATGTACAATTCGTTGTGGCTAGTCCTACACCAGCTCAAAAAAACCAACCGCCACAAGCGCCCATCTATCAGCAACCACCAGCTCCCGCATATCAAGCACCTATTTATCAGCAGCCTCCTCAAGCTCATCAACCACCTGTGCAACAGTATCAACAGCAATACCAACAGCAGCAGCCAGCACGTCAAGGCAATCCTGTTAACGCAGTTAACGTTGCCCCAAGGAAGAACAAAACCAACAATCAGAACAATCCAAAGAGGACTTTCACACCTTTGGGTGAGCCTCTGGATCAGATCTTTTATCGGCTAGCCAAGGCAAATATGATCACATATCCGCCCATCCCACAGAAGGATGACAACGCACTAAATTTTGATTGGTATAAAGAACATGAATACTGTGATTACCATCGTGTGAAGGGGCACACAACATTGAAGTGCATGCGGCTTAAGAACTACATCCAAGATCTCATTGATCGCAAGGAGATTCAGGTCGATGCACCAGCTCAAGCTTCACCCAATGCCGGTTTGCAAATATATCAAAATGTGTTTCCTCAACACGATACCGGGAAGAATCAAGCCAACGCCAATCAGCCCCAAAATCATGGCAAAGGCAAGCAAGAAGATCACACAGCGGCCTACATCAACTATGACAAGTATGTCAGATGCATAACTCAAGTTGAGCCCATCCAAGATGAGCCCACCATCAATACCATCCACGTCAGAGGGCCGGATTGACAATGTGCTGCAACTACCCGCAGTGGTAGGATAACTGTTGCCGGTGCTCCTCCGAGATCAGCTGCTCCTCCAAGGCCAACATCTACTGCATCCATAGCACAGTCTAACACTAGGCCAGCATCAAATGCATGCACAACACAACATAATGCAACAAGATCACAATACAATATCATAGAGCATCTTGGGAACATGCCAGCCCAAATATCTATCTTGGATTTGCTCCGCACATCACCCATCCATCAGGAGATCTTGGACAAAGCTCTAAAAGAAGGCCATGTCCCCACAAACATTAACACAACTCAGTTTGAAACTCTTGTGGGACACCTATCAGCAGCATGTGCCTTGTCCTTCAAAGAATCTGATATACCAGATGTCATTCCTGACCATACTCTCCCTCTCCGCATTGTTGTCATGGTCAGAGATTTCGCCATCAAATGAGTTCTAGTGGATAATGGCTCAGCCCTCAACTTGTGCACATTAAAATTCATCAAGAAGATCGGGTTCACGGAGGCCGACATACAACATGAACAAATCACTATCAAAGCATATGATAACTTGGAGCGTACCTCTAAAGGTACTATAACTTTGCCTATCCAGCTAGGCCCAGCAACGCAAGATACTCTCTGCCACGTTGTTGATCTTGACCTACCGTTCAATATCCTCCTCGGTCGTCCATGGATCCATTCCATTAGGGCCGTACCATCTACTTACCATCAGTGCATCAAGTTTCCACATCAAGGCACTGAGGTTACCATCCACGCTGACCCTAACCCCTTCGCATACTGCCTTGCGATGGAAGCATCTTTCCCTCATTCTACTCATTGTCTTGGAACCGATATTGGTACTTCTATTGCTAGCTCATCCCGATCCCATCGGGATCTAGAGACCATCCTCTCTTCCACCTTATCATCCGTCAAAATCAACAACTAGGGTTGTGGCGAATACAGCCTCAGTGATGCATTTGCTGTAGGAGCTCTTCCACGTGATCCACATACTCAAGGGCCCCCAAGTTGTCAAAACAAGCCTGTTGAAGAACATTATAAGCTCAAGCAAATCGAAAACATGACTTTTGAGTCTCATGGTACCATCAACAGCAAAGAAATAGATCCAGATATTAACAAATGGTTATACAAAGATCCCCCATCACGTGACACACAACTTCTTGAGTACTTCAAAGAGAAATACCCAATCCCCTACAAGAATGTCACAGAACACTATAACTGTCAAGGTGGTGGTCTAGGACCACAAGAGGACGGAAATTTATTTCCTATCATACCATCCCAGAATCCAGAACAGCAAGGACTTGGCTTTAATACCCCTCGCCTGCTTGAACAAGAGCCCAATACCACAACTGCGGACACTAACATGACCAACATGAACTTTTCAAATAGCCAGGATGACCTTGTGGAAATCGAAGACATCCCCGAAGAGAAAGACATCCGATCCTATGATGATATCTTTGCCGACGACACCCTCCTGGGGACTTTTGTCCTCCAAAAACTCTCCATTAACCTCATAGATCTTCCCCTCACAAACCCCGACCTCATAGATTGGGACCAACCAAGCATCGCACACATTGATGAGTTCCAAAGCACACAAGCACTCCTAGAATTTATGGGGGCATCAGATCCAGCAAGAAAATAGGATCCAACATCAACCTCTGTCTATCAGCTTCACCCAGAAGGATATTTTGGGGAAGAGGCAAGCTTTAGTCGCAAAAAAGAAATAGCAAAAGAACATCATGAGTCTTTATGTGAAAACCCCCTGGGGGCACATTTTGATTCCAAAATAGTAAAAATAAAGGGCGTATCTTCTAGTGAAAACCTGGCAATTCAGGCGCTAGAAGATGAAGCCTTGCCTCTTCCCCCTATCCAAGATTATAGACCAGAGCAATCTCCAATCATCATAGAAGAGACCAAGCCAATCAACTTGGGAACAAAAGAATATCCAAAAATCACCTACATTGCAGTCAACCTAACAGAAGGAGAAGAAATGGCTCTCAGCACCTTGCTCAAGGAATTAGTTATCAACTTTGCATGGTCATACGCCCACATGCCTGGGCTTGATCCAAACCTTGTTGTTCATCATCTATCAGTAGATCCAAATGTCAAGCCAGTGAAGCAGAAGCTAAGGAAAATGCATCCAAAGGTAGCATTGCTCGTCAAAGCAGAGCTTGAGAAGCTCCTCCAAGTTAAGATCATCAGAGCAATAGATTATTCAGAGTGGATCTCTAACATGGTGCCAGTCACAAAGCCTTCTGGCGACATCAGAATCTGTACTGATTTCAGGGACTTGAACAAGGCATGTCCTAAGGATGACTTCCCATTGCCAAACATAGACATGCTTGTAGACCTCACAGCGGGTCACGAAATGCTATCACTCATGGATAGATTTTCAGGCTACAATCAGATTCATCTAGCAGAAGCAGATCAACATAAAACAACATTCACAACCCCATGGGGTACCTTCTGCTACAACATGATGCCATTTGGGCTAAAGAATGCAGGGGCCACATATTAGAGAGCAATGACAGCGATCTTCCATGACATGATCCACAAGATCCTTGAAGACTATGTGGATGATATCCTTGCAAAATCCAAAACAAGAGATGAGCACCTCAACATCCTAGAGCGTGTATTTGATCGTCTGAATCATTATGGCTTAAAGCTTAATCCTAAGAAATGTGTCTTTGGTGTTACATCTGGCAAGCTTCTAGGCTTCATCGTCTCTATACGAGGCATAGAGATCGATCCTAAAAAGGTAAAAGCAATAACAAAGATGCCTCCACCAAGAAATCTCAAACAGCTCAGAAGCCTACAGGGCAAGCTTCAATCAGTACGGTGGTTGATCTCACAACTAGCGGACAAGTGCCAACCATTCTCACATCTCTTATGCAAAGACACCAACTTCAAGTGGGATCCCATATGTCAAAGAAGCTTTGATAAGCTCAAGGAGTATCTAGCTAATGCTCCAATCCTAGTACCACCAGTTCCAGGATGCCCACTCATCCTTTACATCTCAACAACAGCTACAGCACTAGGGGCACTCCTAGCACAGCATGATGATGAAAACAGAGAACGAGCTGTCTACTACATCAGTCGTACTCTTGTGGGCTATGAGCTTAACTATTCACCCATGGAGAAAGCATGCCTAGCAGTGGTCTTTGCCACTCAAAAACTTAGACATTACATGCTTAGCCACACAATCAAGCTCATATCAAAGGTGGACCCTCTTAAGTATCTGTTATCAAGGACAACCCTCACGGGTCATATGGCAAAATGGGTCATGTTACTCAGCGAATTTGACATTCAGTA
This sequence comes from Chamaecyparis obtusa, assembly GCA_027943335.1. NCBI lineage: Eukaryota > Viridiplantae > Streptophyta > Pinopsida > Cupressales > Cupressaceae > Chamaecyparis > Chamaecyparis obtusa. The sequence goes on from BSBK01001861.1 coordinate 257,519, forward strand.
TGTAGATCGCAAAGTAATCAAAGGGCAAGTCATTGCCGATCAACTAGCAGAAGCACCACTGGTGGATGCCTATCCACTAATCATGGAATTCCCGGATGAACATTTATGCATGATTGAAGAGCAGCCCATGTGGAAACTATACTTTGATGGTTCCAACACATCCCATAGCTCTGGGGTAGGAATCCTATTCGTCACACCTCAAGGTGACTATATTCCAAAATCATTCAAGTTGGGATTCCTCTGTACCAACAATATTGCAGAATATGAGGCACTCATCTTAGGTCTCAAAATAGCTATCCAATGGAACATCACAGAATTACAAGTATTTGGAGATTCACAGCTGATTATCAAACAAGTCCTAGATGAATATCAGACAAAGGATGACAAATTGCTACCCTACAAGCAACTAGTGGATAATCTGAAAGAGCATTTCCTACATCTACAATTCAATCAGATCCCAAGGCTTCAAAACAAAGCAGCAGATGCAATGGCAACCATCAGATCCTTATTGGAAATACCACGAGACGCATCACAGTATGAATTTCTAGTCGAGCAGCTACATTCACCAGCTTATGAGAACGCTGATGCAGACATGGTGTGTGTCTTGGTTGGTCCTCAATCCCCATGGTACCACGAAATCCATGCATATCTAAAAAATGGTATCATATCTCCCCATCTCACCAATAACCAACGCCAAAACCTTATTCGTAGAGCTTCCCGCTATACTCTTGTAGCCAACACCCTATATCATCGCGGGTATCATAATGTCCTATCTAGATGTTTAGACTCAAACGAGGCCATCCTGGCCTTACAAGAAGTTCACGCTGGAATTTGCGATGCCCACACGAGTGGCATGGTTCTAGCAAAGCAGCTGCTTAGAGTTGGATATTATTGGCCAACAATGGAACATGATGCGTGTGAATTTGTCAAGAAGTGTCTCCCATGTCAACAGCATGCCAATTTGATACATGCACCAGCACAGGATCTACAGCCTATTGCACCACCGTGGCTTTTTTCATGTTGGGGCCTCGACCTCGTTGGCTTGATCACCCCCCTCTCTTCGGATGGACACAAGTATATCATAACAGCCACAGAGTACTTTACCAAATGGGTTGAAGCGATTCTGCTCACCCTAACCACTGGCATCCAAATATCCAAGTTCATCCTTTACCATATCATCTGCCGCTTCGGCATACCATCTACCATCTTCAGAGACCATGGCACACCTTTTGAAAACTAGCATGTGGATGATCTATGTGCCAGACTCCACATCCATCACCGTTTCTCCAGTCCATATTTCCCTCAAGGAAATGGCCAAGCTAAGGCAACTAACAAAACTATCTTGAAAATCCTCAAGAAGGTTGTCAATGATTCTGGTCGTGACTGGCACCTCCAAATCAATCCCGCCCTTTGGGCCTACCGCACTTCTTATCGCACTCCCATAGGCACCACCCCATACTCCCTTGTATATGGTGCTGAAGCCATTCTACCGATCGAGGTTGAGCTCCCATCCTTGCGCGTCTCCATGAAGAACTATACAACTGATCAAGACTATCCTGTGGCCCGGCTCACACAGCTAGATCTGCTAGATGAAAAGAGACAGCAAGCCTACGATCACCTGGTTGCATACCAGAATCGACTCAAAAGGAGTTATAACAAAAAGGTCCATCCTAGACAATTCCAGGTCGGTGACATGGTCCTTAAAGAAAATCAGAAGGTCCTAGCAAATAGAGAAAAGAAAGGCAAGTTTGAGCCTACTTGGTTGGGCCCCTATGTTGTCACCGCATCCTTTGGCTCCGGAGCCTATCAGCTATCAACACCAGAAGGTGAGCCCTTGAATGATCCTATCAACATCATCCATCTGAAGAGGTTCTATGCCCGAACCTGATCCTGCATATATCAGAAAATCCAAAAACATTCAAAAAAGCAAAAAAAGCAAAAAAAAGCAAAAAAAGCAAAAAAAAGCAAAAAAAGCAAAAAAAAAAGAAGCAAAAAAGTAAAAAAAAGAAGAAAAGAGAAAGAGAAAATAATCGTCCAACGATGAAAACTTGGCAATTCAAGCACCTTGGACAAGTATGTTGGTGAAAACTTGGCAAACAGGCGCCAACATAGTAAACTGAGCTTTTTATCTATTCAGTAGTCCTTTCAGTTACCGTCCTCTTCCTCCATCCATAACAGATCTCCCAGTAGTTCCATCTCCCCTATTTTCCAAGCATTCAGCTTCCATCTTCCTCCAACCCATCTGCAATCCATATCCTATTCCAAAGCTTTGTACCATATCTTGTACCATATCCTTATCCCTTTCCTGTATAGCGCAATCCTCCCTGTATTTGTCCTTCTTGTCTCCGTCCTAGTGAGAGTCCCGCTGAGTGTGATCTTCCTATCCCCAATCCTGAGCTTCTGTACATATCCCTTGTGCATATCATTCCTCCTTATTGTACATAACCTTTGTCTGTCCTGCAGTAGTATTTGATCAAATATCTTGTCCCATCCCCAGCCTCTAAAAACTTTTAGTCCCACTCGGGCCTTGTGCTTCAGCAACATCAATTGTCGACTTATCCTTGCTCATCCTGATTATTCTTTGAACTTCAGCTTTTGCCAGCGAACAACTACACTTATTCTCTCACCAACCCATGGGTCCTTGAGGATATATCGTTCCTCCTGTCTGACCTAATCTTCCATCCTGGTCCTTGAGGATATATCATTCCTCCTGTCCGACCAATCTTCCCACCATCAATCAAATCAAATCTCTCTCCTTGGCAAAGGATGTCTTTTTGGAGTTATCATTTTGATCTTGGGTTTTGTCCTTTTGATCTTGTTAATCTTTTTTTGGCTTCTCTTTATCCCATCAGGGTCACCACGATTCATTATATCACGGTGTGCTGCGTGTGCGGATAATCTGGGGCAAGGTCTTTTGATCTTTCGCTTCTGCCTGTGAGTCAGTTGTGTGTTTGTGGTTCCTTCAGCATCGGTTCCGCCATGTCACCTCTGCGCTTCATGTGTGATGTTGGAAAAAACTTGTGTGTTTGTTTAGCGTTAGTCCTCATCAGTCCTCTCCGACATTGTTGACAGGCCTCGTGATCCCAGTATCCTTGGCAGGTCTCTAACATAGCTATATTAAATCTAGGTTGTGCACTCCCATTTGCACTTGGAGCTATCTGGTCCCTTGTATTTATCATATAGATTAATCTTGCATCTTTGCATACAGCTGCATCTTGCATCTTGCATTTCCATCTCATCTTGCATATCATCCATATTTGTTCTTAGAAGTGAGGTTATTTATCTCCCCTTTCTTCCTAGGCCTTTCCTTCCTCGTCCCGCTGGGCACACTCTGTCCCAGGGCGTAATCCCTCTTTCTCCTTGTCCCACTGGGTGCATCTTCCATGATTTTGTCCCACCGGGGCATGTTCCTCTTTCTTCTGGTCCACCCAGGTGTCATACCCTCTTCTTCTGATTCTAGCCTCGGCATCTTGTTTTCTTGTCTTTGACACCATGCCACTTGCGGCATCGCATCAAAGAGGGGCAAAATGTAGACACTGAAAAATCCTTCAGAAAATAAATTATTTTTGTTTTCTGAAAATCTTTGATGACATCATCATTTATTAATTAATTAATTTATTTTTATGGCATTAAATCCCTCTCTCTTAATTAAAAATCTTTAATTAAGGAATCTAGCCTAAAAATATCATTTGGACATTATCCCTAATTTATTAATTATTTAATTAATAAATTGACCAAAAACTTCAAAAAATAAATTAATTTATTTTTTTATCCCAAACTTGGCCAATTTCCTTAAGACCACTAACCTCTTCCAAAATCTTCTAATCCCTTCTTAATTTTGATTAAAAGGCTAATCCCATCTTTTCTAACCCTAATCCCAAGGTTAAATATTTAATTAAGGTTAAATATTTAATTTTCATATTTATTAAAAATATTTTAATAAATATTCCTAAAACTTAAGCTTTTAGAATGAATAACTTTTATTCTATGAAACTAAGGAGAAATCTAGACTCTTCTAGAATCTTCTCAAAACCACCCTCTTCACCCATCCTAATCCTTTTTTTGTCCTAATCTAATCCTAATCCTACCCTTAAACCTTTGTGCAATCCTAACCAAGCTTAAGACTTTCTTAAACCAAAGCAAAGTCTTTCCTTCCAAATATCTCAACCACAAAGCATTTATTGCTTCCCCAAAGTCTTCAAAGCCTCTTAAAGCCCATTCATTGCTCTTACAAGCATTTATTTAGAGAGTTATGAGCTTGGAGCCCCCTTTGTTGACTCCTCTTTGCCCTTCCCTTCATCCACTCACCTTGTGACATGTGTCACCTCCTGATTGGCTGAGAACTAGCACAATCCATGTGCTTCCCTTTGAGTGAATCTTGGCTTCTCTTAAGGATTTCAATCCTGGCTATTCATTCCTCCTACCCCAAGCCTTTAGAAATCTTATAAATACCCTCACTTCCTAAGGCAAATCATCTTTCAACTCTCAAACTCAATAGCAAAGTTATAATGTCATTTTCATTCTAGCATAAGCATAAACTCATCATTTTAGATCATTTTCAAGCTTAAATCACATCTAAATTAGCTTAATTGGATTAACATAGATTCATTTCTTGTTTATTCAATCTTAGTTCATCTTTTAGCTTTGCATATTTGTGTGTTCTTGAAGCCTTTGAGGCAAAATAGGTTCCTCATACCTATTTTGTGTCATTTTGGGTCTTCATTAACCTCAAATCATCATTTATCTTGCATGCTCCAAGTGCTTGAGTTTGCACACCCACATCCATCTATATCCAAGCATATCAAACGGTGCATGGGCGCATCCATTTTAGGCTTAAACTGAGGTGGCTTTGATTTTAGTTTGTTTACCATTAAATTTAATTTGATTATATGCCATGATGTTTATTTGTCTTTGGCCTTCAAAACAGGTTTAGGTGCACGCTCAAATCCTAGTCTACATTCTAGCACGCCCGGTGGGACTCAAACCACAATCATTTTGATGAAATTATACTTTATATATTTGTATTTTGCAGGAAATAAAAGAAATGTCGCCTTCATGAAAAGAAATGACGCCTACAGCAATTAAATGTCGCCTTTAAACAAAGAAATGTCACCTTCATCAAAAGAAATGTCGCCTACAAAGAATCCAGTCACGCCTTCATGCAATTAAATCATGCATTTGAGGAAAGAAATGACGCCTATGAGCTCTATTTTCACGCCTGCATAACTGAGATTTTTCTGTGATCGATAACTTTTGTTCCATCTCAGAATTCTTCTTCTGTCGCTTTCTTGTAATGAAATCACGCCTGTGACGAAAGAAATCACGCCTCTGAAAAAAGAAATCACGCCTCTGAAAAAAGAAATCACGCCTTTGCATATTTATCTATCACCTTTAGAGGTACAGAATGTTGCCTGTAAAAATGAAGTGTCACCTCTGCACTTTCCAGCGTCGCTTATAAGCTGGACAGTGTCACTTTTTGTTGTTACTTAGGACTGGTTTTTTTTCATTTCTTACAGCAAAGGTCAAAACAAAATCTTGAATGACATTAAGGAAATGAACTTAGGTCCTAGAATGTCATTGTCATTTTGAAAAGCTAACTCAATCTCGAATGCAGTAAAGGAATGAATAACTCTGTTCCCTATCTCATTTCGAATTCCAAAGCAAGCAAACAAATTCAATCTTGAGTGATCTAAGGGATAAAACAAAGCTTTTTCAAAGTTCTTAAATCAACTCGCTAATCAAATCTTGAATGCACAAAAGGAAAGAACTTGCAAACGTTCAATTCATTTACATTTTGAGGAAAAGAACAAATCAAAATCTAATCACGAGTGTCTTCATTTCAAATTTCAAATATCACTTAATCAAATTTGAGAAAATGAACAAAATCTGCTTGATGTGCATATAGGAGTTTTTCAATTCTTGCATAATCCTTGTTAGAGTAAGCAACGTGGAACATTTGAACTTGGACAAGTTCACCTGTTCTGCTTTTAGCGAGGCCTGTCCAAGGAGAAGCGCTTCCCCCTCGGAGAACGACCTCAAAATGGTATCCCCTCCGGCCGGTATATAAATAAGCGAATACCAAAAGAATCGCTTACATCTCCTAATCGCCGGGCGTTCGTGCCAAACACGTGTCTGGGGATGGTAAACATTCCTCTCCCCCAGCATAATTGGCAAGGCTCTTAAGTGAGTCACGGATGATCAGCAAAATCGGGTATGGAGACACCACGGAACTATTAAAAACTTGATAAAATAGAGGCTACCCTATCTACATCTGAAAGTATCAAAATCCTTGTGCAAGGACCAATTCCAAGGGGTTTACCGGGTCGCCTCAAGATTAATCACCATTTTTATTCCCTTCTAGGAGATACCAAGCTGTGGGCAAGCAATTTTGATACTCACCTTCCTTAGGTAGATCTGTTTGAAGTGCTTGACAGTCAAAGACTCCGTGAAAACACTTGTTGAAACATATACTTTCAAAGCTTTGTCAGAGTCAGTTGTCTTTGTTTGTATCCCGCAAGGTTGCTTTGTCCCTTGCGGAGATTGCTTTGACTTTAACTTTTGCCATTGGAAACCTTTGCCTCAAAAATCAAAAGCCTCTTTTCCAAGTGATGCCCAGCAAGAACAAACATCCTAAAGCAAAGTTGCCCAAATCCCAAGCCTATCAAGAGTGAAAAGTTATCAAGAAGAACACCAAGACCTATCAATCCATTATCCAAGCAACCCAAGCAGAGGAGAAGTCCCAAACCAGACTTGAGAACATTGCCCATAACGCCCGCATCAAACAGTTCGCCTTCCGTTTCTGAGTTAACCATCACTTTGTCAACCTTGAGCCAAAAAATTAGCCAAAATCCTTGTTCATGTCTTGTTCCATCTTCAGATCTTGAAATCTTGTCTCAAACAGCCTTGCATCTTGGTTTCATCCTAGTTTCATCCTTTGCATCAGCATCAAAACCTTAGTTGCATTTCAAAACATCATAAAGTGCATTTATCTTCCTACCAGCATTCTAGAATCAATCCTTGTCATCTGCATTGTCCCTTTAGATAGAGCATTTGTCCCTTCACCCTTCAAAACCTTTTCCACCAGCATCCCCCCATCAGCTTTCCATATCTTTACAGTAGATCCATCATCTTTTGCTCCAAATCCAGAGATCCACCAGCACTTAGTGTTTTACCTTTTGAGTTGTTCCTATCCTATATCCAAGATCAGAGACCATCATCTTCTTTTTTGGCACAACGTGTTGTCATAAAGAAATCAAACCTTGTCCTTGCATAGCCATCATCTCGAGCAAGAGATTGAAGTGTACTGATAAACAACTTGTTGACCGAAGATCATTAGTCTATCCTAGGTTGACCCATCATATCTCTGAACCTCCATTTGGGAAAAATAGCAGCTCATTTGTTGACCACTCAGTAATCTTTCACCAGCTTTCCACCAGCAACCTATCCTTCCTCAACCGTCTTGATCCATATCCGTTCCATCCAGCTTCCATCATCACCATCTTGATCCCTATCTTTGCATTCGCATCTTAGAAGTCATCATCTTTAGAAGTTCATCAACTTTGCATCCATCAACATCTTTTAGCCAAACATCTTGCATACATTTAGCACTTGCATCTCCATGCCTGTTGAGACCAGATATCGGAAAAGAAGAAGCATGAATCCTTATCCACCAACAACTTCATCCGATCCCAAACTTTTCACCAACGCCATGATGACCTACAATCCCGAGATCCAAGCCAGTAACCCATGTGAAGATCCAAACATCCCTTCATCCCCCTTGGCAAACCAAGCATTTGTAAATCCTCCAGAAAGCCCACCAGCAACCAATGCCCTTGTACCACATCATCAGCAAAGCACATTTGTTCACTACCTGCCAGAAAGTACCTCCATCCCACCATCTCTCTATCCATGCATCCCCATCAAAACTATCCAAGTTCCAGCACAAGCGTATTCTCCGTTTGTCCAATCATTTCCTGATCCTATCATGCAAACACCCCAAGAGCTTTCCACCATTCCCCTTTTCTTGCAAGGAAGCCTCGCCAGTCCCGTAACACAAGCTGCAGCACCATCCGCTCCATCTCCTACCCCTTTTGCTTCATCATCTGCTATGGCTGCCCAAGCCCAAAATCAACAATTAAACCAAAGTCAGCTTCCACCTCTCATGCAAGCTTTTACACCAAAAGCTTCACCACCATCTGCAAGTCAAGCAACGCCTTTCACCATCAAAGGAGCACTGTCACCCTTCACCCCCAAGCACCTGTACCTTCTTCTTTGGGGTTAGTGCAATCACTCCCCATTCCAACCTCATCTTTCTCTTGGGTGTTTCCTTCATTTTCCTCCTCACAAGCATCCGCTCAACCACAACCTCAACAAGCTCCTTTCTCTCAACCATCATTCGTGTCCCAAGCTCCCGTTGCTCCTACCATTCCATCATCCGCTACAGTGCACCCTAACACAAGCTCTCAGTGGTGCCTTACATAAGAAGAAATGAAGGCATGGGGGATCCCATCTCAATCTCCTACATCTATGGTTGCAAGTCAACAAACCGCCTTCGCTCAAGCAGCACAGCAGCAACTACCCCAACCACCGCTGGCTTCAAGCTATTCATCCCAAAACCCAAATACCTTCCAGCAAGTTCCACCACCTCAACAGCCAACTTTCCCCAGCTATCTTAGCTTCTCCACGTCTGTTTCACCTCTAAGTAACGCAGGCATGCACCTAGCTTATATCAGCCAAACCCAAAGCCAACCTCAGCAACTACCACCATCATACCCGCAAGCAGCATCATTCCAACAGCCTCCCCCACAGCAACCACATGTCCCCTTTCAGCAAACACCCATCATTCCTCAACAACAGCAAGTCCCTTACTATCAGCCTCAGCAATAAATCCCTATCATCCCCAGCAACAACAAGTTCCCACCCATCAGTTACAACAGCAGGTTCCAAATATCCAATATCAGCAAGCAGTCCCACAACAACCGCCAGTTCAACAACAGCAAGTAGCCCAACAACATCAAGTGGTTCCATATCATTTACCATAATATCCCCCCATGCCACACCAGCAATATCCCCAGCAACCATTGCCCCAAAATCAGTTCCAAACCATTTATCCACAGCAAGCGCCATATCCAGTTCCACAGCTTCCATCACAAGCAGAAGTCCCAGTTCCCTCACCACTCAATGCTGAGTGGGAATCAATGAAAAATGCTCTAAAAGAGATACAAAGTGGAACAGAGAATAAAACATACAAGTTCGAAGAGGTGTGCTCATATCCCTTCGATCGGTCCATAGCAACTATCCCTTTCTCCAAGCATTTTAAGATGCCCAAGTTCGACGAGTATCAGAGGAAAGGAGATCTAGTAAACCATATCAAAGAGTTCTACATGGCGTGTCAAAAAGTGGCTTACAGTGATAACTATCTCCTGCGCCTGTTTCCCAAAAGCTTGGGAGGAACTGCTGTTGAGTGGTTTTACAAAATACCACATGGGATAATAAAAACCTTTGCTAAACTCTCTGAGAAGTTGATCACACACTATGCCCATAATGTGGAGAATGAGTTGTCCTTGCTAGACCTATGCAACTCAAAGCAGAAAGATGGAGAAAGCCTTGCAAAATACTTGCAAAGATGACAGAGTCTTATAACCAGGTTATCATATCAGCCGCCAGAGAAGCATCTAACAAAGATCTTCATTGATAACCTGCATCCAAAGCTATCTCATCACATACGAATGAACTATCTCCAGACATACCAAGACATCAAGAGCAAAGGCATAGGCATCGAGAAAGCTCTCCTAGATGAAGGCACTATTCGTCACTTCAAGGATGATTCTAAAAACAAACCCAACAATGATAAATCCCGTTACTGAAATCGTAACAAGAATGTTGTTACAGATGGAGCCAGTGACACTAAGAATGTACAATTCGTTGTGGCTAGTCCTACACCAGCTCAAACATACCAACCGCCACAAGTGCCCATCTATCAGCAACCACCAGCTCCCGCATATCAAGCACCTATTTATCAGCAGCCTCCTCAACCTCATCAACCACCTGTGCAACAGTATCAGCAGCAATACCAACAGCAACAGCCAGCACGTCAAGGCAATCCTGTTAACGCAGTTAACGTTGCCCCAAGGTACAACAAAACCAACAATCAGAACAATCCAAAGAGGACTTTCACACCTTTGGGTGAGCCTCTGGATTAGATCTTTTATCGGCTAGCCAAGGCAAATATGATCACATATCCGCCCATCCCACAGAAGGATGACAACGCACCAAAGTCTGATTGGTATAAAGAACATGAATACTGTGATTAACATCGTGTGAAGGGGCACACAACATTGAAGTGCATGCGGCTTAAGAACTACATCCAAGATCTCATTGATCGCAAGGAGATCCAGGTCGATGCACTAGCTCAAGCTTCACCCAATGCCGGTTTGCAAATATATCAAAATGTGTTTCCTCAACACGATACCGGGAAGAATCAAGCCAATGCCAATCAGCCCCAAAATCATGGCAAAGGCAAGAAAGAAGATCACACAGCGGCCTATATCAACTATGACAAGTATGTCGGATGCATAACTCAAGTTGAGCCCATCCAAGATGAGCCCACCATCAATACCATCCATGTCAGAGGGCCGGATCGACAATGTGCTGCAACTACCCGCAGTGGTAGGATAACTGTTGCCGGTGCTCCTCCGAGATCAGCTGCTCCTCCAAGGCCAACATCTACTGCATCCACAGCACAGTCTAACACCAGGCCAGCATCAAATGCACGTGCAACACAACATAATGCACCAAGAGCACAATACAATATCATAGAGCATCTTGGGAACATGCCAGCCCAAATATCTATCTTGGATTTGCTCCGCACATCACCCATCCATCAAGAGATCCTGGACAAAGCTCTAAAAGAAGGCCATGTCCCCACAAACATTAACACAACTCAGTTTGAAACTCTTGTGGGACACCTATCAGCAGCATGTGCCTTGTCCTTCAAAGAATCTGATATACCAGATGTCGCTCCTGACCATACTCTCCCTCTCCGCATTGCTATCATGGTCAGAGATTTTGCCATCAAATGAGTTCTAGTGGATAATGGCTCAGCCCTCAACTTGTGCACATTAAAATTCATCAAGAAGATCGGGTTCACGGAGGCCGACATACAACATGAGAAAATCACTATCAAAGCATATGATAACTTGGAGTGTACCTCTAAAGGTACTATAACTTTGCCTATCCAGCTAGGCCCAGCAACACAAGATACTCTCTGCCACATTGTTGATCTTGACCTGCCGTTCAATATCCTCCTCGGTCATCAATGGATCCATTCCATTAGGGCCGTACCATCTACTTACCATCAGTGCATCAAGTTTCCACATCAAGGCACTGAGGTTACCATCCACGCTGACCCTAACCCCTCCGCATACTGCCTTGCGATGGAAGCATCTTTCCCTCATTCTACTCATTGTCCTGGAACCAATATTGGTACTTCTATTGCTAGCTCATCCTGATCCCATCGCGATCCAGAGACCATCCTCTCTTCCACCTTATCATCCGTTAAAATCAACAACCAGGGTTGTGGCGAATACAGCCTCAGTGATGCATTTGCTGTAGGAGCTCTTCCACGTGATCCACATACTCAAGGGCGCCCAAGTTGTCAAAACAAGCCTGTTGAAGAACATTATAAGCTCAAGCAAATCGAAAACATGACTTTTGAGTCTCATGGTACCATCAACAGCAAAGAAATAGATCCAGATATTAACAAATGGTTATACAAAGATCCCCCATCACGTGACACACAACTTCTTGAGTACTTCAAAGAGAAATACCCAATCCCCTACAAGAATGTCACAGAACACTATAACTGTCAAGGTGGTGGTCTAGGACCACAAGAGGACGGAAATTTATTTCCTATCATACCATCCCAGAATCCAGAACAGCAAGGACTTGGCTTTAATACCCCTCGCCTGCTTGAACAAGAGCCCAATACCACAACTCCGGACACTAACATGACTAACGTAAACTTTTGAAATAGCCAAGATGACCTTGTGGAAATCGAAGACATCCCCGAAGAGAAAGACATCCGATCCTACGATGATATCTTTGCCGACGACACCCTCCTGGGGACTTCTGTCCTCCAACAACTCTCCATTAACCTCATAGATCTTCCCCTCACAAACCCTGACCTCATAGATTGGGACCAACCAAGCATCACACACATCGATGAGTTCCAAAGCACACAAGCACTCCTAGAATTTATGGGGGCATCAGATCCAGCAAGCAAACAGGATCCAACATCAACCTCTGTCTATCAGCTTCACCCAGAAGGATATTTTGGGGAAGAGGCAAGCTTTAGTCACAAAAAAGAAATAGAAAAAGACCATCATGAGTATTTATGTGAAAACCCCCTGGGGGCATATTTTGATTCCAAAATAGTAAAAATAAAGGGTGTATCTTCTAGTGAAAACCTGGCAATTCAGGTGCTAGAAGATGAAGCCTTGCCTCTTCCCCCTATCCAAGATTATAGACCAGAGCAATCTCTAATCATCATAGAAGAGACCAAGCCAATCAACTTGGGAACAAAAGAATATCCAAAGATCACCTACATTGCAGTCAACCTAACAGAAGGAGAAGAAATGGCTCTCAGCACCTTGCTCAAGGAATCAGTTATCAACTTTGCATGGTCATACGCCCACATGCCTGGGCTTGATCCAAACCTTGTTGTTCATCATCTATCAATAGATCCAAACGTCAAGCCAGTGAAGCAGAAGCTAAGGAAAATGCATCCAAAGGTAGCATTGCTCGTCAAAGCAGAGCTTGAGAAGCTCCTCCAAGCTAAGATCATCAGAGCAATAGATTATTCAGAGTGGATCTCTAACATGGTGCCAGTCACAAAGCCTTTTGGTGACATCAGAATCTGTACTGATTTTAGGGACTTGAACAAGGCATGTCCTAAGGATGACTTCCCATTGCCAAACATAGACATGCTTGTAGACCTCACAGCGGGTCACGAAATGCTATCACTCATGGATGGATTTTCAGGCTAGAATCAGATTCATATAGCAGAAGCAGATCAACATAAAACAGCATTCACAACCCCATGGGGTACCTTCTGCTAAAACATGATGCCATTTGGGGTAAAGAATGCAGGGGCCACATATCAGAGAGCAATGACAGCGATCTTCCATGACATGATCCACAAGATCCTTGAAGACTATGTGGATGATATCCTTGCAAAATCCAAAACAAGAGATGAGCACCTCAACATCCTAGAGCGTGTATTTGATCATCTAAATCATTATGGCTTAAAGCTTAATCCTAAGAAATGTGTCTTTGGTGTTACATCTGGCAAGCTTCTAGGCTTCATCGTCTCTAGACGAGGCATAGAGATCGATCCTAAAAAGGTAAAAGCAATAACAAAGATGCCTCCACCAAGAAATCTCAAATAGCTCAGAAGCCTACAGGGCAAGCTTCAATCAGTACGGCGGTTCATCTCGCAACTAGCGGACAAGTGCCAACCATTCTCACATCTCTTATGCAAAGACACCAACTTCAAGTGGGATCCCATATGTCAAAGAAGCTTTGATAAGCTCAAAGAGTATCTAGCTAATGCTCCAATCCTAGTACCACCAGTTCCAGGATGCCCACTCATCCTTTACATCTCAACAACAGCTACAGCACTAGGGGCACTCCTAGCACAGCATGATGATGAAAATAGAGAACGAGCTGTCTACTACATCAGTCGTACTCTTGTGGGCTATGAGCTTAACTATTCACCCATGGAGAAAGCATGCCTAGCAGTGGTCTTTGCCACTCAAAAACTTAGACATTACATGCTTAGCCACACAATCAAGCTCATATCAAAGGTGGACCCTCTTAAGTATCTATTATCAAGGACAACCCTCACGGGCCGTATGGAAAAATGGGTCATGTTACTCAGCGAATTTGACATTCAGTATGTAGATCGCAAAGTAATCAAAGGGCAAGTCATTGCCGATCAACTAGTAGAAGCACCACTGGTGGATGCCTATCCACTAATCATGGAATTCCCCGATGAACATTTATGCATGATTGAAGAGTAGCCCATGTGGAAACTATACTTTGATGGTTCCAACATATCCCATAGCGCTGGGGTAGGAATCCTATTCGTCACACCTCAAGGTGACTATATTCCAAAATCATTCAAGTTGGGATTCCCCTATACCAACAATATTGCATAATATGAGGCACTCATCTTAGGTCTCAAAATAGCTATCCAATGGAACATCACAGAATTACAAGTATTTGGAGATTCACAACTGATTATCAAACAAGTCCTAGATGAATATCAGATAAAGGACGACAAATTGCTACCCTACAAGCAACTGGTGGATAAACTGAAAGAGCATTTCCTACATCTACAATTCAATCAGATCCCAAGGCTTCAGAACAAAGCAGCAGATGCAATGGCAACCATCGGATCCTTATTGGAAATACCACGAGACACATCACAGTATGAATTTCTAGTCGAGCAGCTACATTCACCAGCTTATGAGAACGCCGATGCAGACATGGTGTGTGTCTTGGTTGGTCCTCAATCCCCATGGTACCATGAAATCCATGCATATCTAAAAAATGGTATCATATCTCCCCATCTCACCAATAACCAACGCCAAAACCTTATTCGCAGAGCTTCCCGCTATACTCTTGTAGCCAACACCCTATATCGTCGTGGGTATCATAATGTCCTATCTAGATGTTTAGACTCAAACGACGCCGTCCTGGCCTTACAAGAAGTTCACGCTGGAATTTGCGGTGCCCACACGAGTGTCATGGTTCTAGCAAAGCAGCTGCTTAGAGTTGGATATTATTGGCCAACAATGGAACATGATGCGTGTGAATTTGTCAAGAAGTGTCTCCCATGTCAACAGCATGCCAATTTGATACATGCACCAGCACAGGATCTACAGCCTATTGCACCACCGTGGCCTTTTTCATGTTGGGGCCTCGACCTCGTTGGCTTGATCACCCCCCTCTCTTCGGATGCACACAAGTATATCATAACAGCCACAAAGTACTTTACCAAATGGGTTGAAGCGATTCCGCTCACCCTAACCACTGGGATCCAAATATCCAAGTTCATCCTTTACCATATCATCTGCCACTTCGGCATACCATCTACCATCTTCACAGACCATGGCACACCTTTTGAAAACCAGCATGTGGATGATCTATGTGCCAGACTCCACATCCATCACCGTTTCTCCAGTCCATATTTCCCTCAAGGAAATGGCCAAGCTGAGGTAACTAACAAAACTATCTTGAAAATCCTCAAGAAGGTTGTCAATGATTCTGGTCGTGACTGGCACCTCCAAATCAATCCCGCCCTTTGGGCCTACCGCACTTCTTATCGCACTCCCATAGGAACCACCCCATACTCCCTTGTATATGGTGCTGAAGCCATTCTATCGATCGAGGTTGAGCTCCCATCCTTTGCTTCTGCCTGTGAGTCAGTTGTGTGTTTGTGGTTCCTTCAGCATCGGTTCCGCCATGTCACCTCTGCGCTTCATGTGTGATGTTGGGGCAACCCTGTGTGTTTGTTTAGCGTCAGTCCTCGTCAGTCCTCTGCGACATTGTTGACAGGCCTCGTGATCCAGTATCCTTGGCAGGTCTCTAACATAGCTATATTAAATCTAGGTTGTGCACTCCCGTTTGCACTTGGAGCTATCTGGTCCCTTGCATTTATCATATAGATTAATCTTGCATCTTTGCATATAGCTGCATCTTGCATCTTGCATTTCCATCTCATCTTGCATATCATCCATATTTGTTCTTAGAAGTGAGGTTATTTATCTCCCCTTTCTTCGTAGGCCTTTCCTTCCTCGTCCCGATGGGCACACTCTGTCCCAGGGCGTAATCCCTCTTTCTCCTTGTCCCACTGGGCGCATCTTCCATGATTTTGTCCCACCGGGGTATGTTCCTCTTTCTTCTGGTCCACCTAGGCGTCATACCCTCTTCTTCTGATTCTAGCCTCGGCATCTTGTTTTCTTGTCTTTGACGCCATGCCACTTGCGGCATCCCATCAAAGAGGGGCAAAATGTACACACCGAAAAATCTTTCAGAAAATAAATTATTTTTGTTTTCTGAAAATCTTTGATGACATCATCATTTATTAATTAATTAATTATTTAATTAATTAATTTATTTTTATGGCATTAAATCCCTCTCTCTTAATTAAAAATCTTTAATTAAGGAATCTAGCCTAAAAATGTCATTTGGACATTATCCCTAATTTATTAATTATTTAATTAATAAATTGACCAAAAACTTTAAAAAATAAATTAATTTATTTTTTATCCCAAACTTGGCCAATTTCCTTAAGACCACTAACCTCTTCCAAAATCTTCTAATCCCTTCTTAATTTTGATTAAAAGGCTAATCCCATCTTTTCTAACCCTAATCCCAAGGTTAAATATTTAATTTTCAGATTTATTGAAAATATTTTAATAAATATTCCTAAAACTTAAGCTTTTGGAATGAATAACTTTTATTCCATGAAACTAAGGAGAAATCTAGACTCTTTTAGAATCTTCTCAAAACCACCCTCTTCAGCCATCCTAATCCTTTTTTTATCCTAATCTAATCCTAATCCTACCCTTAAACCTTTGTGCAATCCTAACCAAGCTTAAGACTTTCCTAAACCAAAGCAAAGTCTTTCCTTCCAAATATCTCAACCACAAAGCATTTATTGCTTCCCCAAAGTCTTCAAAGCCTCTTAAAGCCCATTCATTGCTCTTACAAGCATTTATTTGGAGAGTTATGAGCTTGGAGCCCCCTTTGTTGACTCCTCTTTGCCCTTCCCTTCATCCACTCACCTTGTGACATGTGTCACCTCCTGATTGGCTGAGAACTAGCACAATCCATGTGCTTCCCTTTGAGTGAATCTTGGCCTCTCTTAAGGATTTCAATCCTGGCCATTCATTCCTCCTACCCCAAGCCTTTAGAAATCCTATAAATACCCTCACTTCCTAAGGCAAATCATCTTTCAACTCTCAAACTCAATAGCAAAGTTATAATGTCATTTTCATTCTAGCATAAGCATAAACTCATCATTTTAGATCATTTTCAAGCTTAAATCACATCTAAATTAGCTTAATTGGATTAACATAGATTCATTTCTTGTTTATTCAATCTTAGTTCATCTTTTAGCTTTGCATATTTGTGTGTTCTTGAGGCCTTTGAGGCAAAATAGGTTCCTCATACCTATTTTGTGTCATTTTGGGTCTTCATTAACCTCAAATCATCATTTATCTTGCATGCTCCAAGTGCTTGAGTTTGCACACCCACATCCATCTATATCCAAGCATATCAAACGGTGCATGGGCGCATCCGTTTTAGGCTTAAACTGAGGTGGCTTTGATTTTAGTTTGTTTACCATTAAATTTAATTTGATTATATGCCATGACATTTGTTTGTCTTTGGCCTTCAAAACAGGTTTAGGTGCATGCTCAAATCCTAGTCTACATACTTAGTCATTTTTCCTAATTGGCATTCTTTGCAAATCACATTCTCAGGTTTCTTCAATCTAGGTAGGCCTCTTACTTTCTTCTTCTTACTTATCTCTACCAAATTGTCAACGTTAATATGGCATAGCCTCTTATGCCATAACCAAATGTCATCAAGTTGTGAAATCATACATATTTCTTCAGATAGGTCAAGATAGAACAAATTACCTCTAGTCTACTCACCATTTCCAATCAGTTCACTAGTAGCATCAAATATCTTAGCTTTCTTGTGATGAAATTCCACTCGATAGCCAGTTCTGTTGAGCTGAGAAACACTTAGAAAATTATAATTCAATCCTTCAACCCAATAAGCATTTTCAAAAGAGATTTTATCAATCAATTTAATCAATCCTTTTCCTCTAATAGGACATGGTGCATCAGTACCAAATGTTACAGTTTTACCTTTATAATGATGTAGGGTCTCAAACTTACTTTTTTCACCAGTCATGTGATGTGAACAACCACTATCTATAATCCATTTTTCATTCTTGTTCACATAGGAAATCAATGTAGTTTTCTCATCCTCATCAGATTCATCTTTCATTGCAACATAGACTACCTCAATTTCAAAATCATTACTATCAGTGTCAGTCTCTTGTTCAGCAATGTAACAAGATTTCTTACCTTTTCCTTTGTAGTCTTTGTACCTTTGGTAGCCTTTGTCATCTCTTTTGTCTTTGTGTCTACTATTTCTTTCTTCATCTTTATCCTTCCTGTCAGGACATCTAGCAGCTATATGACCGACTTTATTACATGCAAAACATATAATAGGGAGTTTACCTTTATATTTTTCTTTTCCTCTTCTCAGTCTTCTAGCCGTAAGAGCTTCTAGATCTTCAAGGTCTTTATCAGTAGTGTCACTGTCACTTTCACTTTCACTGGTGCATCTTTCTTTTTCTTTATTTGGCTTGTTCAGAACTAACTGTGACTTGAAAGTAGATTCAACATTTCCAATACTACCAACATTGAAATTATCATAGTTACACAGTTCAAAAGCAGCTAGTTTGCCAATCAGACCTTCAAAAGTAAGCACATTAGTAGAGTTACATCTCGATTCTTGAATAGCTGAGATCTTAATAGCATATATAAGATGCAAGGTTCTTAGCACTTTTCCAATTATGGTCTCATCATCAATAGTTCCATTTTCTCCTCTAATAGCATTCACAACTTCTTTTATTCTACCACAATATTGTGCAATATTTTCATCTTCATTCATTCTCATTTCATCAAACTTACCTCTAAGACTCTCAGCTTTGGCTTTGGGCACATATAAATCACCACCATAGATCTTTGCAAGAGTGTCCCACATATCTTTAGTAATTGTGGAGTCTTTAATATCCTCAAATTTTGAATAGCTTAGGGTAGATGCAATTTCTAACATTGCCTGATTATGTTCTTGCTTAGCTCTCATTTCCTCAGCAGTCAAAGGTGCAACATGTGTGACATAGTCATACTTAATGTAGTATTTTGCAGAATCACCAATACTGGCCAGATGTAACTTCATCAAGCTTTTCCATGCAGGGAAGTTATGTTTGTTAAGCTTTGGTACCTCCTTCTTATACATCTTGATCATTTACTTCAAGTCCCTTTAAAATTGTTTTCTATAGACACCAATAAGAAACACAGCTCTGATACCAATTGTTAATATGATTTATAACAATAGAGAGGGGGGGTGAATCAGTTGTTCTTAGGTCTTAATGTAAAAAATAACTTTAAAAACTTTTCCTTAAATCAGATCAAGCAACCAAAACAAACTCGGTCATCACTGATTCAATAATAGAAACATATAACACTGCAGTCCACTACCCAGCTGTCACTAACTTGTAGAACATAGAAATGTTCAAACCAAAACATTCAAACAAGTATTGACACCAGGATTTATAGTGGAAACCCAATATGGGAAAAACCACTTTGTAACATGCTACTATTGTTTTCACTCTTTTGAAGTGAGCTCGGTTAAAAGCCAACCCTGTCAAAGGTTACAATACACATTGTTAGGTGTGACCCGGTTAAAGGATTTAAATCACCCTGTAAAAAGTGAGCCTAGTTACAGGAATTACATACACTCCATTAGAATGCAACCTTGTTCAAAGGATTTAACATATGACTGTTAGGTCAACCTCTGTTAAAAGGATTTTGACTATTACAATGGTTAGAAAGTAGCAGTAGTATTGATCTGAAAAACATACAACTCACTTTGCAAATATCAGATCCAATTCCATACATAAATGTTGGTTTACTGACTTTGAAACTTTTCCATTTCCATTTCTAATCTGCTCAAAACTTTTCTTCAAGCAATCACCACACTCCTCCTTCAACCTTTTCACTTATAAAGTCAATAAAAATTATTGTTCTTCCAACATCTCCTTCAGCTATGCCTTCTCATACCTACTGTTTAGGCTCCCTTAATACTTTTCTCTATTAGGTTAACTTATCTTTTGCTGCTTAATCTCCTTCATAGATCTTAGGGTTAGGTCAGATTCATTGAATCTACCCGCTTCATGTTCTTCATCTCCTCTTCTATAATCATCTCAAATCTCATAAAGATTTACAATAAATTTTTTTACAAAGCATTAAATGCTTCCATACAATTAATAAATAAAGTCAACACATTTTACATAATCCAAGAATTCAACAATGTCGGCTCCAAATCTGAATTCTCTTCAAATATAAAAGTGCTGATGCTCGGTCAATACTATGATCATCCACTCGGTCTTCATGTAAAACTCTCGGTAACTACTAAAACTATTTCCTTGACATATACTGTATTCCTCGACAATTAACTGATACTCGGTCGACACTAGATTTTTGCTCGGCATACACTAACTCGGTCAACATTAACATAACTCAGCTTAAACATGATTTCTTCATTTTTGCTCGATTAAGCCTACTAGTTTAGTCCTCAATCTTACTAAGATAAACAATACATTGTCCCATCATTGTACAACATAGTCAAGTACATTTTTTAGTATCAAGATAACTCAACCTTTTCCTAGGTGCTATTGTTACCATCCTTTCTTTCCCTTCTCACAATAGATATAGTCTTTCCTAAGTAGCAATAGTCTTACCAGTTAAGGTTTGACATCAATGAAAATACAACAATTGCTTCAATTTTAGTTTCCAACAACATTAGATGTGTGGATTTAGACTTGTAATGGTTTTCTTTATCCATCATTTGGTTCTATTACTTTACCAGTTGAACTTTGCAGAAAAATTGTGAACACTTCCTTTGTTGTGGTTCCTACTTCTGATCAATTTCAAGTTAAGCTATGTTTTCCTTGGTTGAATTCCATGCATGCATTGCTTCACCTATCCATAAGTGTCTTAATTTTGTTCATGATGAAGAAGTGAAGATGGTTAATCATAGTTTATATCAACCTTCTAGGCCTAGAGATTGTGTTGCTCTTGATTTCTTTTGGCCTTCATTATCTAATTCATCATGTCCTCCTCGACCCGATAATCTTTTTCGTTCATATCAAGCTTATAAACATTGTAAGATTCTTGAATTAAGCATACCTCTTATGGATCTTAATCATGGTCTTTTGCCTACACCTTCTATACCTCCTTTAACTATGGCTTCTAGTTTTGTTAATCAAGTTCCTCCTATTGCTAATAATCCTATTGATCTTCCTAAAGAACCTATGAAGGATCCTGTGATTGTTCCTCCTAGTTCTCAACCTATTTCAAATAAATCAAAATGTAATCGATCTACTAATAAACATCATAAGAAGCATCCTGCTCATGCTAAAGCTCATAATTTTGTTATTCAAAGATCTTTACCTTCTTCGGATAAATCTATGCATGATGTGTTAGAAGAAGTTGTTACTAATAATGGTGTTAAGATGCATGATTATGATAATTCTATTTGTATCTTAGATCCTATTTTGATTAATTTGGATGAAGAAGATACTCTTGATGATATTGATGATGTTAATGATGAATATGAGACTATTGACATTGACATTTATTTACCTAATATGCTTTCATCAAAATTAACTCTTACACCTAGTGTCAAACATTGTGATTCTCAAGAGGATCCTTGTTTGGAACTAGCTATCATTCCTACTGTGTTGGATATAGTCCCTCTTGTGAGCTACCCACCTTCCCTAAATGTTATACAACGAGATGGGGAGAGTAGGAGACATGCTTGATTGACTTGTCCTTTGTGGTAGATTTGTTGTGTGTTTGCTTGCTGTACTGTGCTTCTCTCGTAATATGTTTGCTAAATGTTGTTAGATTATTTTATACTATCCTTGTTACTCTGTTGGTGCAAGGAGATTAAGGAATTGAACCTGTTGTATAATTCCTCTATATGTATCTCTATTTTCTATGTGTTGTTTCATGTTATGTTGTAAATGTGCTATTGTTTGTAAATGTTTCCTTGTGTAATCTACTTGGATTTGAGACGTGGTAGCATTGATTCTTTTTGGTCTCCATGTCATGGTCCGAAAAGATTCTCCTTTGTATATCTTATGTGATCTTTCCTCCTTTGTGATTGTAGTTATACTTTCTTTGGGGAATGATGTCAATTCATTTGCAATAATATCATATATATATATTATCTTATGATCATACTGACCCCATGGTAGGAAGACCCCTTTTGTGTTCTTTGTATGTTTCTATGAAATTTCCCTTGATTTGTCTTCGTCTGGGGGCATCTCGACGTGGAAACATAATCAGTGGAGTTGTTTATTTTTTTGTTAAAGCCATTGCTCTTGTTAAAGTGTTAGTAATGACTTTAACATGGGGGCATACGCTCTGCTCACCTATTGAACACACACACTTTTCGATACGCACGTATTATTTTTCAAGATACCTTTTTCTCCCTTTTTGGATTAGTGACTAATCCTTAAAGGATGGATTTATATTTTAGGATCTCTTGATCCCTCCAATTTCATATATACATATATTTTTGGATCCCTTAAGGTCAGATGTGTCCTTAAGATTGGATCTCTTTTATTTTTGGTTTTATTCTTATGGAATAGAATATTCCTAAGGGTGAATCCTTGATGGGTTGACTAGTGAGTAGCCACATTCACTAGGTGGTTCAATTCCATCTTTCTAGTTGCACCGTTTCCTGGTATGGTTCACAATGGGACATAAGTTCTTGTTGGGCTAGATAATCACACCCTTTCCTTTTCTCTCTAGGGGTGTCTCTCTTACTATGATCTTAGAGTTGAAAAAGACTTGAGTCCCTAGGGGCTTGAGGTTTCTCTTTTCCCCTTTGATTATAATAAGATTATCTTTTCATTTTGATCTCCTTTACCAAGAGTTTGCATCGAGTCCATACTCTTGCTAAAGTGGGGGCTTAATGTATCATCTTAAAATGGAAGCACTTCCATGATAAGAGAATTTAGACCTCTAAGTAAGTGGTATGGGGTCATGTTAAGCACCTTATTGGGGCTTTGCATGTATTTGGATTTCTCCCCCCGTTCTACTTCTCTCTGCACCTGATTTCACTTTATTTCTGCATTTCCTGGCATTATGGACTGAGGTCCTGAGGTTTTTGACCTCAAGGTCAAAGTCAAAATTGAGGGTCAAAGTCAACCTTGACTCTGACCTAGGTCAGGGATGACCTCAACCCTGACCTAGGGTGGGGTCTACCTCATCCTTGACCCATATTTCAAATTTCAAGATTTTTTGATTTTCGGGTATCGGGTTTCAGAAAGATTCTTTTTCTTGCCTCTGGGTCGGCCATTTCGAGTTTCAGGATGGTAAATCCTTAAATTTAATTTTATATGGATCCATTTCTAGGGGTTAAGGTTAATTGAGATTTAATTCTCCAATGTCGGCCTTCTCTAGAGGTTTGTGCCCTAGTTCACTATAAAAGGAGGTCTTCCTCCCTCATTTCAATCAACCTCTCAATCAAGTTTTCATCTCATCTCAAGAAATTTCATGAGCAAGCTCTCAAGTGAAAGAAAGTGAATTCAAGCATTCAAGCAAGTCTTCAAGCATTAAAGTGTTCAATCATTCATCAAGGAGATCCATTGTTAGCCATTGAAGGATTCAATCTCTTTGGATCCCCCTTGAAGATCCATCCTTCCACATTCATCCAAGTCAATTTCTATGCAAAGATCCATTCAAGATTGGTGTTGAAGATCAAATGTCATTGATTTGAGACATCCTACATTTATTCTACATCCATTGGAGCATCCCTACTTGTGGATTTGAGGATTCAAATCCTCTACAAGGACTTCAACATAAGCAAGGTGAAAAGTTCCATTTGCTTTGTTTATGCATATTACAATTTCAATTCAATTTCAAGGTTAATTCCTAAATTGGGGTTTGACCAAGGCAAACCCTCCATACAAACAACAAAAACCCTTTTTTTCTTACAAGTACAGGTGCAAAACTGTGGATCTAAGATTGGATTTGGATACCCTTTTCGGTGAACTTCTGAGATCTACGAACAAAGTCAAAGTTGACCTTCAAAATATTAATGTAGCCTTTGACCTTTTATCAGGGTCAAAGATTACCTGCTGTCAGAAAGATAAAAGTTTTATGGATTTTCTTTGTCTCGGCATTTCCAGTCTAAAACAGGTTGCAGAATTGCCCAAAACTGCACACAGACATCAGAAATCAACATTTTCCAGATCTTCCCTATTTTGAGGTTAGTACTTACCTTTCAATTATTTTAGATTTCAAGAACATGTCCTTTATAGGGAAATATAAGGTTTTCTTCCTCTTTCATATTCTTCATAGATTGATTCAATTGTGCATTAACCTTTTGGTTGATCAATTTGGATCTTTCCTTTGAGAATTTGGATTTAGAAGTAGATCTCATATTTACCCCATACATTTTAGGGTGGATACTATTTCACCCTATTCACTCACACATGTGTGAGAAACACTAGGGATGTGTGAAGGGGAAAAAGGTGGAAGGGGATGAGATCTCATTAATAAGGCTGTAAGAGCCATTAATGAGGGTGTATGAGGTCATTAATGAGTTTGTAAGGCTCATTAATGAGGGTGTTGACTTTGAGTCAAAGGGAGAGGGTTAGCCTAAGAGGGTTAGAAATCACCCCTTAAGCGGGGTTAGGGAGTGATTAGGGATGAGAGGATAGGATTTAGAAGAGTCTAGAAGATATCTAGGATTTTAGGGATTTAAATAAATAATTAATTTATTTAAAAGGGCTTTGGGTTGAGCACTTTATTTATTAAATTGATTTAATAAATAGGAGGGATTCATATTTAAATTTGATTTAAATATTTTTGGTAGTGATTATTTAATTAAAAGAATTTAATTAAAAGGAGAGGGGATAATAATAATAATAAAAAATTAATTTATTAAATAAATAATTAATTAAATAATGATGATGTCATCAACACTTTTATTAATTAAAATATTTTTAATTAACAAGTGGATTTTTAGGTGTCTACAACAAGTAATGACAATTTAATGCCATATTGGGTTCCATTATTTTCTCAACCATACAGTTATACAAGTGCAACATTTTCTGAATTAGGACATGATAATAAGAATAATAGTGGAAATCATAAACATAGATCAAAATGAGGTACAATTCAATGAAGGTGAGTAATCATATGTTGAAGATCATAGATACATGCAAAAAAAAGGAGAAGATACACAACAGTATGAATGGAAGATAACTCTTACAATAACAATTCATGAACCAATGATGCTAATTCACAATAAACAATGTATCTACAACAATTGAAATAGAGAATTGACAAGGTGTCAATAAGATTAGTCATCTAAAATGTTGAGAAGACACAAGTGAAGGCATTTTAAATGCAGTGTACAAGGTTAATGATCAACACATTATATTGTTGATAAAGAGCAACTTTCAATTCGATAAAACTAACAAATTTATCATAAGATATAGAAGATCTATAAGGATGATCCTCAGAGAAGAAGTCCACATAGAGGGTAATTTTCAAATATGCATTCAAGAGTAGAGTATCAATCAAAGGCATTGGATAGTCACTCTCATAGTAATATAACAACAAGAACTGAAAGGTAACATGATTGCAGTGCAAGGAGCAATGATTGTGAAGAGGAGAAAGGTATTTTGATTTTAGTGACAATTGTAATGCCATGAAGTTACCAAGATGAAAAAGAGTATCATAAATGTCACCATAGGAGTCCAAATAATGGTATGCCTTTCCAAAAGCAGTCACAACTAGCATAAATTATGACAACCAAAAAACACATGATGCCAACATTAACGATAAAACCAAAGAGGTTACAAAATTCATTATAATTTAAATCAATGCATCATAGTAATATAACATCAGGAGAATGGTGCCAAATCTAGAATCAAAGTAGCAATAGCTAAAACATTATTATATTTTAAGAGGCCAAAAAAATTCAAAGGAGAAAGGAGCAAACATGAAAGAATAGAAGAAACTATAGGAATTATAGTGGAAAGATCAAATAATCCAAAGATTGATGTAAATGACAAAGATCAAAGTATTAATCGATGATACATCTATTTGTATAGTCATATGTCAAGAAGTGAGAAAAAATAATGGTAAAAGAATCAGGGGCTGAGACAAGTAGAGGATAATCATGTTTTATTTATTTTGGAATCCTATGATCTACATTACTTATATCATGACCTAGAATCATTAAGATAAAATTTTGACAAAGCTTCCATAGATATAAAAGTTATGGTTATCTACATTCAGCAAGAATAATAGTCATGCATAAATAAATAAAAAAATCAATGATAGTACATTACTTTTTAGACACGAAAAAACATTGTCATTAAAGGGTAATCAAGAGATTTGTTACAAGATATATGATAAAAAAATCTAAGCATAAAAGCATCACAACATTAGTCAATGACTAGAAAAATGGTTACAGAACTAGTAATGTAATGATCAAGTATCAGAGAGATTTGTAGACCATAATATCAATATTTATCAAGAGCAAGACAAACATCATCGATCTTGAAAGAGAAAAGGATGTAATGATATACAAAAGGAGAACGGCTTAAAGAGGATGTCAACATCAACAAGTCCTTGTCAATTCTTGGCATTGTAATTATGGTTTTAGTGAATGTGACTAATGGAAAGAAATGCCATGTTCGATATAGAGATTCTAGGCTTACAATTCTGATTCAAGATTCACCTGGTAGCAACTCTAAAGAAAGAATTATAGAAAATATCAGTCCATCATTATGTTCTACAAATGAGACATTGAGTACACTTAAGTTTTCTTGATTTTCCATGAATATAGATCACAATCTTTTTAGAATATTCTATGTCAAGATTACCATGAGTATATATATGAAGCTGCAACTCATTTTAGGGTTTTTAAATGGATTTAAAGAAGATTACAATAGAGTATTACCTAGAAATATTTTTCCATATCTTGTATCTGAATAAAGTCAAAAGATATAATAAACTATTTTCTTAAATGCAAAGAGAAAACTCAATATATTTTTCACATAAAAATCCCTCAAAAGTGCATTCCACTTTTAGAGAAAGGGAGCCCATGATAGAAATTTTAAATACCCAAATACCCTCAAGAAACACTCATTCTTCCATAGAAAAAATCTGATGTTCAAAAAAGGATACAGAGTAAGGGGATGAGTGGGGTTTCATTAAACAAAGAGTCTTCAAAAAATCAAAATGTAGATATTTGATACACAGTCAGGCTGCAGGCATCGAGAAAAAGAGATGTACAGGTTTTTTAAGGAAATCCTATATGGAATCCATCATTTATGTCACAACCCATATCAATGAGGAAATACACAAGCATATTCATGGTATTTCATCCAAGGAAGAAACATATTTTCATTTTACCTCTACACATAAAAAAGAAGATCCAAGACATGTAATAGAAAATCCATTGTGACATACCACATTAGATTCAAAGTATAGGAAATAAATGACCACCAAAGAAGCCTTCAAAATGCATAGATGTAAGGCAAATATTTTGCATATACCATGAGAATTCCAGAAAACCCTATTCCTAGAATGACAGACTTCAAAAGAAGATTCCAGAAGTGTAAAATGAGGAATGAACTCCAATTAGGGTTGAACTCCTAATAGATCGCGAATAGTTTTTTAGACTTGCATGTTTTTATGGGATTTATTTCCCTTGTGGATTTATTTGGTTTTTTATATTTGCCTTGAAAACTTTCAAGTTATGCCTCGAGTCTTAATCCTATAAATAATAAATTTGCAACGTTTTAATTTAAATAATATCTTTATTTTATTTTAAATAATGAAATAAATTTATATTTTATAATATAAATGAATATTATTTGGAAATTATATTCATTTATATTATAGGGATATGAATTAATTTTAAATTATTTCTAATAAAATCTAGATATTATTATTATTTTTCACATTATAAATATTATTTTTAGGATTTTATCTTAAGAAAAGCTTTGAAGTTCTTTTAAGGTAAATGGACATGGAGGTTTTTGTGCATGAGAAATCTTTTTCTGGCATGTTGATTTTTGATAAAGAGGGAGATGTTTATATGCATGGAGGTGGTGATTTTTCATGATTTTTTGCATATTCTTAGATTTCATTTTATATGGGTTGGAGGTATTTTCATTTTCTCACACATACAGAGGTACTAGAGAGGGGTTTTTGTTTTCTCCAGCATTAGAGGGTATTCTTGAGGAGTTTTTCTGCATTTTAGAGGTCTCTTGACTTCTTTTTTCAATTGTATTTTAGTTTGGAGGCCTTTTGGATCAGTTATCTTGGTGTTACTATCAGTTGTGCTCCTAATTTCATGGGATTTATTTCTATATCTAACCCCATGAGGTTTTTCATGATTTGAGGTAATTAGAGGTAGTTCTACATCATCTTGGAGGGCAACATGCATGCAGATTGAGTTGAGAGGAGTTTCTAGGTGGTCAACTACATGTTTCCAACAATTTGACTCCTCTTTCTTCTTATTTTCCTCATCTATTCAAACCTTCATGTTTCTTGGCCTATATATTATATTTTTTAATCTCATTTTAGAAGTTCTGACTTTTTTCATTATTTTGCACATTGCAAATTTTGGTAGGATGATTTGGGCATACAGATTTGTAGCAGATTTCCTAGTTATTCATATAAAGAGATTGATTCCTTCTCCATTATTTTTCTGCATCCAACATTGATTGTGAGTTATTTGATTCAATATTATGTTTTTACCTTTATTTAATCAATATCCTTTTAGTATTTTTGTAGACACCTAAAATTGTCCTTTGTACTCTAATATTAATTTTTATTAATATTTGTCCTTAACATTATATTTGATTTTATTAATTAACTATATTGTTATATTATTCTATTTATTTAATTAAATTAAATAAATTTATTTTCCCTTTCTATTTAAATTTTATTTAAATACTAAAATATATTAAATTTATTTTAATATATTATCCTTCCATCTCTTAATATAAAATAAATTGCATTTATTTTATTTCTCCACTAGCCTAAAGTTCTTCTAAATCTTGATTAAATTAAATTTATTTTAATTTAATCCCCTTTCCCCTTTTCCTAATCTTTCTTTTTGCTAATATTCCTCTAATCTTGATTAAAAGGTGGATTACCTCTAATCATGTGCACAATCACCTTTTCCAAGGTAGCCACCTCTCCATTTTTTTTCTTCTCCACTCATTTCAAATTCCTCTTTCCCTCTAAAAGTGAAGTTTGACTTTTGCATGTTTTCCCTCTTAATCCTACCCACCCATTTCTTTTGCCTCTTCATCTTAGCCACTCCCCTTTTACCTCTTAATCTTAACCATCCATTATTTTTCCTCTTAATCTTGGCCACCCATTCTTTAAGTCATTCTATAAAAAGGAAGCCTCACTCCTCATTTGAACTTAGTCATTCTTTTGTATCTTCTTGCATCTATTGTAACCTAGAGAATTCTTGAGAACTTCAGAGCTTAGATTTATTTTGAGCATTTTCATTAGATAAACTAGATATCACATGTTAGGTAATGGAATGAATCTAGTTTTGTTTCAATCTTGAATTCTCATCATAGTTTAGTTTTCATTTGAATCTAGTTTGTTAATCACTTGCATTTGAATTCTTTAGCATAGATATTGCATTTTGCATCATCATTTTGTGAAGATTGGGGCAAGTTCCTCACACTTGTTCTCAATCCTTTACTCATCAACCATATTGGGATTTATTGTATTGTGTTGGGAGAGCACACCCAAAAAATATCTAAGAGAAAATAAAACAAGGTTTTGGGTGCCCTTGTTTTAGCTTATCAGAGATTGTAGTAGAAATTTTGGTCATATTACAAGTTATTTAGCATGCTCATTCTAACTTAAACACTTTATATTTCTTATGTTTTCATGCTTTGATTTGTGGTGCAGCTACATGGATTTTCATTGCATACATTTTGGTATGCCCAGTGGGACCCAAATCCCTATTAGATCTGCACTTTTAAAGATTTTTCTAACCTTGTGATTTTATTCAAGTTTTTCAAGGCTAATCCTTGTCCAGGTTGAGTTGAAGACAAATCCCTACGATTTTGAAAGATTTGATCATATCTTACAAATGGCTTGGAATGTTTTTGTGAAATTATTTTTGTAGGTGTGGGATGATCCAAATATGTCTCAGTCAGAAAATTAGATTTTTTTGATCATTTTTTGTGAGTTATATATATATATATATATATATATATATATATATATATATATATATATATATATATATATATATATATATATATATATATATATATATATATATATATATATATATATATATATATATATATTCTTGAAAATTAATTTTGGGTCGCAAATCAGTGAATTTTTTAGAAAACTTTACATTTTTGGAAAGGTCTAAGAATTATATAGGGGGTATGTTCTTTGTGTTTTTAATTTGGACGAAAGAAAATAGCTCAAAAATTCAATCTTTGAAAACTGGTCTGTTTTGATAAATTTGGTCTCTAGGGCACAAATTAAAGAATATTTATAAAATTATTATATTTCTAGAAATCTCTTAGATTTTTAATAGGGGTCTCTTCTTTGCATTTCTATTTTTGGGGCCAAAATTATAGCAAAAAAATTGGATCTTGTTGACTGGGTAAAAAAAAAGTGATGCACTTGCACTTTATTTGCACATAGTTCAATGCATGATTGGGCTTTTTTGCAGGTCTTTTATATTTTCTATCTTCTACACTGGTTTTGTAGAAT
Source organism: Chamaecyparis obtusa (assembly GCA_027943335.1). Classification (NCBI taxonomy): domain Eukaryota; kingdom Viridiplantae; phylum Streptophyta; class Pinopsida; order Cupressales; family Cupressaceae; genus Chamaecyparis; species Chamaecyparis obtusa. The sequence continues at coordinate 288,196 of BSBK01001861.1, forward strand.
GGTTGACCAAGACTAAGACATTTTGAGACTACTAATAAATTTATTTTGTAGGACATTGTTTGAAGATCTTGCAAAGATTTGAGACTACTAATTCATTGGTTTTGTAGGTTTCCTTGGAGGTTCAAACAAAAATTGTGTCTTCTTTAAGTTGATTTTCTAAGCATCTAGTTTAATTAGGAAGACTCATTTCTTATGGTTAGTTGAGTAGTAGGAGTGTATGAAGAATAAAAAATCTAGACCTACTTGATTCATCGCTTAGAAATGAATCTCGAGTAAATGAACATGTGTTTGGCATGTTTGGGAGAAGCAATGGAGTAGGAGAGTATTCTCTTTTCATTTAAGGAAAATCAGAAATCTAGACCTCCACTTGTTATCCCATTTTACTTGTTCTTTTACCTTTAGAGAGCCTTCTGTTGAGGGAAAAATCTCATGGCCAAGACTCAAGTGGGAATAGGTGAACTTGACCCTTCCAACCCACTATAATCAAAAGCCTCTTTGAGATTAAAGTCTCGAAGGACATAGCTATTTCTACATTTTATGTATGCTATATTTTCATATGGATGGGAGGTCTCAATCCTACATGTGAGACTACATTAATCTAGTACTTGTAGGGGTATATTCATCAATCTTGCTTGCAAGACTACAAGAGATATTTGTGAATGGATGCCCTTACTAGAGACCTTAAGATAGAAGCTACTTGGTTTACTTATGAAAGTGGACATAATCTTTGTGCAAGGAGGGGGAAGAATCTCTCCTGAAGATTACTCACCATAAGTATCCCCTTGAACATTTGGAGGTAGCCAATATGGTATTGGATATCTCATTGCATAGTCTCCTTTGAAGCATATTTTGTTTAGCTCTTGAAAAAGGTAAAAAACATGGGCATCGCATAGAGGGTGACATAGCTGTGTGAGCCAACAAGATACCTAAGTTGTGGGAAAAGGTTTTGATCACTAAGCTAATTCCTTAGGTAGACATTTTTTGAAGTGTTTTAAAATTGTGTGAGTGTGATAATAAAATCTTTCCATTGAACACCATGATGTACATCAAACTAGATCAATTAGACATTAGTTCCCATCAGTCATAGACCAGTCAAATTCATTCATCTTCCCTAGTCAAATTAAATCATCCAAATCATTCTTCTAAATTCTTCATCATTCCTCTAGGTCCTAATCATCCTTCAAATTCACTACTTAATCATCCTCAGTATCCTCCTTCTTCATCATTGCCTTCATCCTAATCACTTCTTCCAAGTCATTCGTAACCTTCTTGATCATTCCAAATCATTCCTCTAATCTTAACCTTTTGTAATCATTCTAATCACCATCTCCTAATCATCAAGACCATCCTTAGTCATCTCCCTAATCCAATCCAATCATTAAAAATATTCCTTTTCATCCTGCTCATCACTTTTCTCCTAATCATCTTAATCCTCTTGTTAGGAATGGGAACACTGAGAGGGGGGGGGGGGGGAGTGAATTAGTGTTCACTGTATTTTAACTTTTCACTTTAATTTTTGTACTCAACTTAAATGCTTAAGTACTGAATTAAACATTCACATAAACATGAAACATGGAATCAACACATGACACCAATATGGCTACGGGGAAACCCAAATAGGTAGAAACCCCGATGGGAATTGACACCCACTAATATTCTGCACTAGTGTTTTGTGATCCTTGTTAGAAGATCCTTAACTATGTTAGGAGTTGCTTTACAATGCTTTAAGTATAGTAGACCTTGTTAAGGATTAGACCCTATTAGGAGTCTTTTACAATAGTCCCTGTTAGGGGAGAGGATGCACTGTCCAAGAGCTCACTACTCAAGTGGTGAAGGCTACAACCTTCTGATCTCAGATACACATTATATTTGCTGGATGAATTGTCAATGTGACACTACTTGTCAGATTAGTTCCTTTGACGTGCTGATGCTTTGACCTCTTGCAAAGCTCTAATACATCTTATACTATCTTCACACACTTCTGCTCTTCTTATCACAACTCTATCTTGACTTTCATACCAAATATAATGGGCGCATCTTATATTTATACACGCATACAAAATAAACAACTAGTTTGACCCTTAAACCTATTACATTCAATGCTTCCAAATGAATTGGCTTAAGCGTGATTACAAACAAACAAGTATACATGTTAGCAACCTAAATACAATAGGTGCATAGCCTTTACAACATTACATTATATCCGCAAACCAAAATACTAACTATCGGCTTCTTGCTCTGTTCTTCACTGGCACACACTGGCTGTGCAACTTCAACTAACTGTAACTTTATCATCCTTGCACATTTGATCATGAGCTCATAGAATAAGAATGAATATAGTCTAACCAACTTAACTTCTAGGTCCCACACCATAATTCTACTGTACGCACGTGCATTGATGCTCTGAGCTGTAGGAACTTTGTACACTGTCCAGTCTTCAACACTTAACTAATTTTTGATATTCTTATCAAGTGTGATGACTCCAAACTACTATATGACTTTGTTTCCATAGTGAAAACACTATATTAAGTCATATAGATCAATATAGCCAAGTTTCCAACAATCTCCCCCTTTGTCATTGATGGCAACAAAGGAATATGGCCAAGTTGCTAATTGTCCTTAATACAAAAATACTTATATCTCCCTATACATATTATGATCCATATTCTATACACAACTCCCCCTTTGACATTAATGACAAAGGTGTTACAAAACTATATCTATACATACTTACTAAGGGAAAACATCCAGATATGCAATCTTTAGGTTCTGGATCTCCTTCTTCCAAAATGAGATCAAAGAGTTTACTATTTGGAGATGGGCGCATAATGCATACTGAAGCTTCTCCATATTATTCAAATCTATGGAAGGACCTTGATCATATGTCACCATAGTGGCATCAATCTCCTTGATATTTTGATTTAGAATGTCTAGTGAGGGCGCAAGAGAATTCCTCAATTGAGCTTGTCTAGCCCTTAACTTTGTCATCTCTTTTTCTGCCTTCTCAATTTTGTCTATTTGACCTTGGTAGACATTATTGCACATGTTAACATCTATGGATTTTTCTTTCCTTGAACTTTTCACTTGCTCAATCATAGCTTCTACCTCTTTTATTTTCTTAAAATGAGCATCAGTAAGCTTATCTTGATCCATGCATTGTGCAATGATTTTTCTTCCTTGATTTGCAAATTCTTTCAAGGATGCTTGACCAGTCTTGAGTGAGCTAAGGTCAAGTGCAAATTTTTTCACCAATTTAGTCAATCTTTTCTTTAGATACTTTTCTTCTGCAACTAGGGATGCAGATTCTTCAAGGCTTGAGAAATTAATTTTGAAATGCGAGATGACTACACTCACATCATCAACCGAGTGTATCTTTGACACTTTCTTGTCCTATGGTAATAGATTGTTCAAAATGTTTACTGATTATACCAAGAGGGGATTCCTCATCACTTGCTTTTCTTTGGCTTTCTCCATAGCTAAGACACTGAACTTAATTAGGTCTTCTTCTCTCCATGAGTCCAAACTAGATGTGTTAGGTGTCAAACTTGACAACAATGCTGCATAGGGAGTGATGGGAGTTGTATCCATCACTTCTTGTTTTACCTTGACTAGTTCAATTGATGGTTCATTATTCTTTTCTTTTTCTATTTCTTTCTTTTCTTCTTCTTTTTCTATTTTCTCTTTTTCTTCCATCTTATCTTCTTCTTTCTCATCTCTTATATTTTCAATCAATACCTCTTCTTGATGAGTGGGAGGTGTGTTGCTGCATAACATTTCAGCTTCTTGTGTGGTCACAAAAGCTTCCTCAAACTTATCCAAGTCATTGTCTATGGTCGCCATGGCTATCTCTACATTATCAATGATAATGGTGTTGTCCTTGAGTGATTCTATCATGGGTGCAGACTTGTCTACCTTTGTTTGTGCTTCCACTATAGGTGCTAAATCCTGAGGACCTATAAATTGTACCTTGATGGTCTTTGACCCTTTGGTAACCATTGTGGGTACATGTGCTTTGGGCGCAGTAGGTGGATACATGTTTCTATTTATAAAAACCTTCTCAAAGGCTTTCTTAGTCTCTTTGGCAACTAATTTTATCCATTATATTCAGAGTTCTTGTCTTGGTTCTGAGGTGAGGCTTCACCAGATCTAACAACAACTTCTTTTCTTCTAGCTCACATATAGGAAGAGTTTCATCTAAGATCTTTTCCCTTATCAACAGATCTTCCTCAATAGCCTGTGTCTTCTGGAATTCTAGGATATTCCATACATTGTCAAGGATCATTATTTTTACTTCCAAGATTGTCCTCTTGAACTTAATCATGTGCTTTATGATCATGCTATGAATCTCTAATTTTTCTATTTCACTATATTTATCATAAAACTTCTTTACTTGATCAATTCTTCCTTCATCAATTATTCTGGAACTTAGCTCACTGAGACTAGGTTTGAAACTTACTTCAGGAGGTGCTTGAGTGTTCTTTCTACTTCTTGTTGCTTGCGAGGATGGATGACTGGTGCCAACCTCTTTCTTCCTCTTTGGAATAGCCTTATAATCAGGAGGAGCAGTAAGGTCAATGGTTTCCTTGGGTGCAGAAGGAGTATCATTAGTTATATCCTTCTGTTCATTTGATTTCTCTATCTTTACCTTCTTCAACTTTGGATCATGTTATTCTGCGTTAGCTGCATCTGCGCTCTTTAGTTCCAAAGAAATATTTTATTCTCTTACTTTGTCAAGATTTTATTGAGACACACCATGTATTCTCAAGATATCTGATGTGACTTTAGCAACCTTTCTTTTTGTTGCTGTGCTATTTAGCTTGGCATCTACTTCTCTTGTCTTCTCCTCATAAGTTCCCCACCTAGGTTCATTAAGATCTTTGGGGGATAATAGTAGAACCTGTGCATATGCTTCAAGGACTTGTTCCTCTACCTCATAACCAAGTGGATGAATCCAATTAGTTCTTGGCTCAATAACTTCCATACAAGTTATTTCTGTCTCTACCATAAAGTAAATAATATCCTTATAATTTTCCACAATGCTCTCTAGAATTTTGAACCTCATTTGCATCTTGACCCTGAAGGTCTTCAATTCCAATGTTACATAATATCTCAATGTACTCTCAGTGGATGCTTTGTTAGATATCTGTGGCATGGTTGGAATGGACTTGTCCAAATACAAATTTGATACTCTCCCAACTATATGAAGGTACATGTAAATGATCAAAGACCCAAACTTGAATATCTTGGTCTTGTCATGCTTGATGGCCTTGATGTTATCAATCAACTATGTGCGCAAGATCTCATAGAGATTGAACTCCCCATCTTCCTTCACAAGTCTGATGGCAGCTAGAATTGTGCCCACAGACACACTATTCACCCTGCTGGTGTGATGAAACCTGTATCCAAGTATCATAGACATCAATTTGATGTCTGGTTTCTCAATAGGCTTAATTTTCATCCCGTGCCTATCACTCCTTGACTTACATGTTTTCTCAATAATTTTCCTGACATCCTTGCCCATAGGTAGGATGACACCTATCCTAGAAAGGCCTGTCATCTCATGTATTAGGTCACTAGTGATTCTTATTGGCACATCACCTATCTAGAATAAATCATCATGAATTCTGCTCAATAGTATCTTAATCCATTTAGTCTCATAAAATTCATATGCCGTAGCATACTCAACTATAGGGTGATCATTCCACTTAACATATTCATCCATAAATGTTTTATGTGGTTTCAACATGGTATCTATGTGCACCCTTAACCTATCCAAACCTACTGGTTCTTTCTTGCAGTAGATGTAAGCCCTAATGTCCTCGACATGCATAACACCCATAGGCATACGTGAGAATGCTCCCTCTAAATCATCTAGGGTTAACTTAAATGGATGTTTCTTAAATACATATCTCTTCTTCTCTGTAGAATCAAAAACTATGGGAGTGGCCATGACTTACTTATTTAATCATTTCCAACTAATCTTTAAGATAATATGAAGAAATCTGAATCGACGCAATGAACTAGGTTTTCTGCAACCGACCAAATGCACTACTAATTACTGCAAATCACTGATAGATCAATCTACAAGTCTTCACAACAACTTCTAAGGATCTTTCTACTTTTTTAATCACTCTGAATTTGAATGTAGTGAGTAATCAAACAACTTTATGTGTACTTAAAGTGAAAATTCTGCCAGTAATGATTGCCACGTAAACTAGGCTGTCACTTCAAAATTTCCAACATGAGTTCTGCTAAGAATTAGCTAGTGCGATCTTGCACAAAGGTTCCTTTATAATCCAAAAGCTTAATTTCAAAGGCACATACTCTGAGAGTGAGTATACTAGCCATGTAGGGGTCTAGAGCTAAATTAGCTCCCCCTATGACCCTAAGGCCCATTCATCTAGATGTAGAGGGTGTGTCCACTGTGGATGCATCCAATACATTCTCATCAACTTTGTAATTTTGAAAGTTTGTAATTCCACATTTGTGGAGATAATAAGAAGCCAATTTTCTATTCTGGTATATTGCTGTTGTTGTTTCTCTATTTTTGTTATGTGTTTGCATTATTAAGGGGAGCAACCTTCATCAAGTGGTATCAGAGCAGGAGTTCTTAAATGTGTAAACAGATCACCGAATGTGAGGTAGTTTGCACCAGGACCATGGTTAGGGTTTCAACACGCATCACAAAAATGCCTCCATGAAGGGAACGTGGTGGAAGAGCTAGTGTTGTAACACCTGAGGTTAGAGCACTCTAGAGACAAGTGCTAGCATTGCAAGAGGAGATTCATAGAGGAATGAATCTTAATGTCAGAGATGAAAGTGAGGATGAAGCCGAAGAAGAAGATCAAGAAGGAGAATTTGAAGTTGTGAACTACGAGGAAGAAAGACTTTTTCAAGCCATTTCCAAGATTGGAAAGAGACCTAAGATTGAGGTTCCTGCATTTTCAGGAAATCTTAACCCAAAAGAGTTGATTGATTGGATCAATGAATGTGAAGAATATTTTGAGTATGAAGATATTGAGGATCCTGATAGGGTCAAATTCGTGAAGGCCAGACTAAAAGGTCATGCAAAGATCTACTGGCAAGAGATTCAATTAGAGAAAAATAGAAGAGGGAAAGATAAAATCACAAGATGGGATTAGATGGTGGATAAATTAAAGTGACAGTTCATCCCTGTTGATTATGAGCTTGACCTACTAAAGAAAATGCAAAGTTTGAAGCAAGTGGGATGATCTGTTCAGGAGTATACAGAGGAGTTCTTTCAAATCCTCATCAGAATAGGCCATGCGGAAGCTGATAAGGAGAAAGTTTCTCATTACCTTAATGGGTTGAGGCCCAACATTTAGGAGGAGCTAAATCTGGTTCGAATGAACAGTATTGAAGAGGCATACTAGTTTGCCCTAAAAGTAGAGGAAAAGTTGAACAAGAAGTTTGAGAGCAGACAAAATGGAAGAGGTTGCGGTGGATGATCTAGTGGATGGTCATATGGAGGCTGGAATGAAGATCTGAAAAAGAAGGATGAGGCCAGTAGTAGTCAAAATTAGAGAGGAAACAATTCCAATCATTTCCAAGATCAGAACAATAGAGATCAGAAAGGAAGAGGAAGATGACAAGGTTCAGGAAGAGAAGGCTTTCGTGGAACATGTTTTCACTATGGAGAAGAAGGTCATAGGGCATTTGAATGTCCTCAAGGCCAAGGAATGATAGATAGGAGGAATGAAGGCCAGACCAAATTTGCACATGTAGATGAAGATTCTAGATCATCAAATTCAGAAGATGTTGAAAGAGGAGAAATGCTGATTAATAGAAGAGTCCTGCTAAGTGGTGAGAATGAACCTGATTAAATGAGGAGCCTGTTTCACACTAGATGCAAGTGTGAGGGAAAATGCTATGATGTGATTATTGATAGTGGAAGCATTGACAATCTGGTGTCAGAAGAGATGGTGACAAAGTTGAAGCTCAAGAGATAGAAACACCCACATCCATATCAGATTGCCTAGGTGCAGGATGACCACAAGGTCATGGTTAGTGAACAGTGCCTAGTAAAGTTCAAGATTGGTGGGTACCAAGATGAGGTACTATGTGATATCATATCTATGGATGCATGTCATATGTTGTTGGGTAGACCGTGGTAGTTTGACAGATGTGTTGTACATGATGGTCATGCGAATACCTATTCCTTGACAAAGGATGGAGTGCGACATAAGCTAAAGCCATTGAAGGAGACCAAAGAAAAGGTATGTGGTAATACAAGAATAACATTTTTTGATGGAAGAAAATTCCTAGATGGTATGAGGCATGAGCATGTGTGTTTTTCTTTAATTCCAAAAGCTGGTAAAGAAGAAGTAGAGGATGTACCTGTAGAGGTTGTAGATTTGTTGAATGAGTTTTAGGATATTGTATCTAATAATGTACCTGATGGATTACCACCGGTAAGGAAGGTCAGTCATCAGATGGATTTGATTCCAGGAGCTAGTTTTCCAAACAAGGCAACACATAGATTGACACCGACAGAAAGTGAAGAGTTGAACAGACAAGTACATGAGTTATTGCAAAAGGGGTTGATTCTAGAGAGTCTGAGTCCCTGTGCTATACCAGCAGTATTAGCACCAAAGAAGAATGGAGAATGGAGGATGTGTATAGATTCTAAAGCAATAAACAAGATCACAATAAAGTATAGGTTTACATTGCCATGAATGGATGATATTATGGATTGTTTGAGTGGAGCTGTGTATTTCTCAAAGATAGATCTGAAGAGTGGATATCACCAGATTCGGATTAGAGAAGGAGATGAATGGAAGACTACCTTCAAGACAAAGGAAGGACTGTGTGAGTGGTTAGTCATGCCTTTTGGGCTAACCAATGCACTAAGCACTTTCATGCGGCTCATGAATGAGGTTCTGAAATAATTTTTGGGTAAGTTTTTCATTGTCTACCTAAATGATATTTTGATCTTTAGCAAGACATTGGAGGAACATATGATGCATATTCGTATGGTGTTTGAGAAGTTGAGAGATGAGAAATTGTTGATTAATTTGAAGAAGTGTAGTTTTGTGAAGAAAGAGTTAGTGTATTTGGGATTTGTAGTTTCAACAAAAGGTCTAAAAATGGACCTAGAGAAGGTACAAGCTATCCTTAAATGGCCTAATCTAAGGAGTGCTACTGAGGTAAGACCTTTTCATGGTCTAGCTAGTTTTTACAGAAATTTTATCAGAAATTTTAGCAATATTTGTGGTCCCTTGACTGAAACAATGAGAGGGGATAAAAAAGAGTTTAAGTGGACTAATGGGGCAGAAAAGAGTTTTCAATTGTTGAAACAAAAAGTTATAGAACAGCCTATTTTAGCACTTCCAGATTTTAATAAGGTGTTTCAAGTAGACTGTGATGCTAGCAGTACTACAATAGGAGCTGTTATGAGCCAAGAAGGCAAACCTGTTGCTTATTTTAGTGAGAAGTTAAATGATGCCAAGAGAAAATATTCTATTTATGATTAGGAATTTTATGCTATAGTTTAGGCATTGAAGAAGTGGAGACACTATCTACTTCCTAAAGAGTTTTTTTTGTATACTGATCATCAAGCTATGCAATATTTGAATAGTCAAGGAAAGTTGAATCAAAGGCATTTGAAATGGGTTGAGTTTTTGCAGAGTTATACATTTGTTTTGAAACATAAAAGTGGAAAGTCTAATAGGGTTGCAGATGTGCTTAGCAAAAGGTAACTATTGCTGACAGAGATGTAGATTGAGGTGGTTGGGTTCAAGGAATTCAAGACTTTGTATCTAGAGGATCCTAATTTTGGTGAAGCTTGGAAAGCTTGTAAAGAACCTGTTACTCTAGACATGACGAAATGGCTAGATTTTATCATTCAGGATGATATGCTATTCAGAGGGAGTCAGTTGTGCATTCCATGAAGTTCTATGAGGGAGAATCTCATCAAGGAGAAGCATAGCAGAGGATTGGCTGGACATTTTGGTCAAGATAAAATCCTTGCTTTGGTTAGTGAAAATTATTATTGGCCACAATTGCAGTAAGATGTCAAGAAGTTTGTATAGAGTTGTAGAGTATGTTAGATGACAAAAGGAGTGAAGTAGAATATAGGGTTGTATCAGCCATTACCTATACCAGAGAAGCCTTGGGAGGATATTAGTATGGACTTTGTTCTTGGTTTACCAAGGACATAGCGGGGACATGATTCAAATTTTGTGGTGGTTGATAGATTTTTGAAGATGGCACATTTCATTCCCTGCAGGAAGACTAATGATGCTGTTCATATAGCAGAATTGTTTTTCAGAGAAGTAGTGAGACTACATGGTTTGCCAAAGACCATAGTTTTAGATAGAGACACTAAGTTCATTGGATATTTCTGGCATACATTGTGGAAGAAGTTGAAGACAGATTTGAAGTTCAGTTCATCACATCATCCACAGACTAATGGATAGACAGAGGTGGTGAATAGGAGTTTGGGAAAATTGCTAAGATGTTTGGTTGGAGATAAGCCAACAAGATGGGATTTGATTTTACCATAGGCATAATTTGCATACAATAATTCTATCAACAGGAGCAATGGTAAATCACCATTCTAGATTGTATATGGGAGTAGTCCCAGAAATGAGTCAGAATTGAGAAAGATAGATAAAGGAGAAATAAGTAGTGCTGAAGTTGAGGATTTTGTGGAACACTTGAAGAACATCCATGAGGAGGTGAGGAAGCATATTACCAAGATGAATGTGCAATATAAGGCCAAAGTAGATGTGAAAAGGAGGCATAAGGAATTTTAGGTTGGAGATGAAGTCATGGTTCATTTGTGGAAGGAGCGATTTTCGGTTGGTACATATAAAAAGTCGAAAATGAAGAAATTTGGGCCATGTAAGATATTGAAGAAGCATGATTCAGGAAATGCATATGAGGTAGAATTGCCTACTGAGCTGAATATTTCACCAATGTTTAACGTTTCAAATTTGACAGAGTATCATGAGGGAGGTGTTGAAGATGAGATTACAACAGCACAGTGGAGTATTCCAATAACCAGTTCAGATATCAAGGAGATTGAAGACATACTGGATAGTCATGTTGGGAAAAGCATAAGGAACAGGACACATGAAGAGTATTTGGTCAAATGGAAAGGATGACCTATTGAAGATTCATCATGGCTAACAAAGGAGGAGGTTAACCATCTTGGTTTTCCTCTGCACACCTGAGTTGTGACGGGGTCACTTCTCAAATTACCCTAGGTGTCTGATGCAGGAGCATCCTGGGTGTAAGAGCAATCTTGCATCACCCAAAAATATTTTTGTTTTTGTATTCAATAAGGGCTATCTTGTGCAAAGCTGCTATTTATGGAAACTTTCTATTTTTAGTAAGTTGGTCTTACGATCTCAAAATTTTCTAATTTTACATGTGGAGGTTCATCTCAGTCATATCAGCCTACCAACAAAGTTTCATGGTTAGATTAGGTCTAGTTTTGAAGATATTGAAGATTTTCGGTATTGGCAGCAGGGTATAGAAATTTTGAATTCAGTTTTGAAGGTTTTAGAGGCCCCGGTTGAGGTCAAAAATTTGAGTGACAAGTGCTTGTGCCAATCAAGCTGGTAGAGAACTTCATGGCATTTTCAAAATGGGGTTATAATAGTCAATTAGGTCAACTGGTGATGACTTATGGTCTCCGAAAGTCAGGCCACCTAAAATGGCAGAAAATAATTTTCCTTCAAAATTTTTGTTCAGGTTTCAAAAGTTATTTTGAGCTGAATTTGATGTAATAAATTGAAAAATAAAATAATTCTAAGTTTGGTTGGCCCTTAGGGCTAAATTTCTGGAACCTTCTCGGGTGGTGGAAAATAGTGTTGTCTAGGGCAGTTCTGGGTAGTAGATCTGGGTATTGATTCGAGGCTTTGTCCTACATAATATTATAAGGGAATGCCCATGTGGCTTTGCATAGTATAATTCTGAAAGTTTGTAATTCCACATTTGTGGAGATAATAAGAAGCCAATTTTTTGTTCTTGCATATTGTTGTTGTTGTTTCTCTATTTCTGTTATGTGTTTGTGTTATTAAGGGGAGCACCCTTCGTCATGGACCCTCTTGATGTCATATTTCACCTAATTTTTGACCAAAACATGATGATGTTTCTAAAATCTATGCCCTTTGATGAGAGTCAATCCAAACCTACTTGGTGTAAGGAAAATGAATACTATGATTATCATTGCAAAAAGGGTCATGATATCAAGAAGTTATTAAAGTTAATAAATTTTGTCTAAGACCTTATTGACAAAGGAGAGATTATAGTTGAAGATCCAAACCCCTCCATCACATCACCCTCATAAGTCCACATATGTTAAAGCCTTATCCAAAATCATGCTAGCATGGATTCTTATTCCCCTTTAGATCAAAGCATTCCTCCATGTCAAGATCCATTTATCCCTCTTGATTCACCTCACAGTCCCATTCATCAAGATCAAGGCATCCTCTCCACCTCTATCAATGAGCCCGTTCTATCCCAAGGATTATCATCAAATCCCCCTCCATTTCATGAATATATTTATTTTACCCAATCTAATAATTCCCCTCCATGTAAAGATCAAATAGCTTTGTCTCATGATTCCATCCCCTTCACACCCTTTCATGATCCCCATTTATCTCAAGATATAATAATCCATTCCACTCCACCACATAATCCCCCCAAAGTCAATATCAAAGTACCCCTTCATATCCATATCATGATCCCAATCCATCTCAAGATCCCATTATTCCTTGTAATACCTCTCATGATTCTAATCCTTCTCATGATCCTATTCCTCCACAAGATCCCATCACACCTATCCAATCCATCTACAAACCCCATATGCCTAAAATTTGTTCATCCAAATCTATCCAACATGGATCTCTTCAAGAGATTATCATTCCTTCCACTTCTCCTCTTGATTCACATGGAATCATATTCTATGTTCAAAATGATAAGTGTTAGAATAACTGAGAGGGGGGTGAATCAATTATCCAGTGTCCCAATTCCAAATGTATAATCCAAAACAAATTCTTCAACTTCTGCTACTTGGTAAACATAAAATACTTTCATTGTCTATGTTATTACCAATTGTCAGTCTACAACTTATAGTAGTTACCGATCAAATCTAACATGTAATATGAAAAATATGATAACAAACAAATATCACAATCAACACATAACACAAGAGATTTAACGTAGAAACCCTGTGAAGGGAAAAACCACCTGGGACCGACAATGTTAGGAATAAGGTGTCTCAACCTTGGATAATTCCTATTCTTATTATTTGTTTTGTAAAATGTATTTCTTGCAAATAATGTAATTAAGTGTGAGTGTACATGTATAATTGGCATGTTGATGTGTCACTCCACTTGATGTGTCGGCATCTTGAATTGTGTAAGGAGATCATGGCTGAAATGGTTATGACAGATTCCTATGACATGTAAGAGCTATGTCTGGACATTTCAATGATGGGTGAAGAAATGTGGCAACTGATAAAGTTGAGTACTGTACAAATTTTATTTTGGGTTCCTATTTTCTCAGAGAATGGTAAAACCCTAATAAGACTATCTTTGGAAGTTGCCCTAAAAAGGGAAGCGCATGATATAAGCATTTTTTAGGGTTGCGAAGAAAGAAGAAAGTGTATTGTTTGAACATTTTTTATGCTATCGTGATTTGTCTTCAAGAGTTGGAAATCTTCTGAAAGAACTTTCATTGCAAGTGTATTGTAAACTGCAATAGTTTTGATAAATACATTATGTAGGTTTTGGAGTGTTAGGGTTTTTACTGAAAGGTTTCCCCATGGTAAATCTTTGTGTCATTCTCTATTTTCTATATGCATGGTATATGGCTGCAATATCATTGTTAAAGTAGTTAACGAATCTGAAATTGTAAGGATTTAAAAGAATTTACACAATACTTTCCTTAAGAGATTAGTGTAGGAAGCTGTTTCTGCACCTGAGTTTCCTTACAGGCAACCCAAAATTGTTCACTCTTCTGAAGTGAGGTTGGTGAAGACCCAACCCTGTTAAAGGTTACAAACACACTATTAGGTGTGACCTTGTTAGAGGATTTTAGACCATAAGTTATCGTGCAACCAACAGTCACTCTAGGGTTGACATGATAATAATGTTCACTCTATGAATGAAACATCAAAAGAGTTTCATAGTCCACTCAGTTAAGAGATTTAACTATGTACAATGGTTAAATATGTAACAGTAGATGATTTGTCATGAAACAACTTCAATTGCAGTTTACAGATCAATGTTTAGCTCATTCAAATATTTTTGATCAATATATCACTTCAGATTCAATACCATATCAACTTACTGTGCATCGGTAATTACTCTATGTAGCTCGATAACTATTCTACAGCTTGGTTCTTATTAACCAGTATGATCAGAATGCATGAAAAATCCTTCACGCAATAATTCTGTAGTATCTTCTTCCTCCGGCATGAGTTTCATAATGAAACCAATGTTTCTTATATAGACAAGTAAATCATTTTCTTTTCCTCCATCAGATTTTGTAGCTTAATCATATTCATAGATTTTTCCACTTTAGGCTTCCTTGACTGATGTGTTAGTAACACATTTCAATCTACTCCATTAGATCCTTTTTGATTTATGTTAGTTATTGATCTTCATAACAAACCTTATCTGTTACCTTGATTTCATACACTTTACAGCTCATCACTTTATCGGCTAAACTGATCATTTAATTCCTTTATGTTTTGCTCAGTTAACAAAGAAATGCATTAATGAACACAAGCTCAGTTAACACTATGCTCGGTATACACTAAATTGCATCGGTGTATACTGAAATGCTATATTTACTGACAACACTGCTTTGTGTCTTTCAGCTCTATTCTTCATCATAGATGAATGCAACATAATAAAGTCAATTTTATAAAGTCATAGACTCATCAACAAGTTACTCAGTGTATTCCTTATCCTCATCTAACATATACATCTTCCTCATGTAGATATTTTTGTTCCTCATCTCTTTCTCCTTTCTTCAGATGTGTCAGTGTAGTAACTTACAAGATAAGTACTGTCAAGATAGTTGACATCAATGACAACATAATACTAATTTAATCATCTTGCATATCTAATCAACAACTCCTTAGTAATCTTGAATTACAGATTCTCCATTCAGGTTCTAAATCAGTTGGAGTTCATCAATAAGTAGCCCATTGAAGGAACAATGTCTCAAGATGTTGATACACCTTCCACACCTTCCATATCCAACTACCTCCATCTAAACTCAAAATTTACCATCCACCATCCTCAAAGATAAACCCTTCATCCCTTCCATCCATTTTGGGTCCTTATATCCAAAAGTCCATCCCTTCCGCTCCTACCTCAATTTTGGGCCCTTATATCCCAATGCTAAACCCTTCCTCCCTTCCATACATTTTTGGTCCTTACATACATCCATCCATCATATCCAATTCCACCATTTCATCACCTCAAATACCTTATGAAGATTGACAAAGGAACACATCCTTTAATTACTTCCAACATTCACTCTCCATCATTCCATCCATAAACTCTCCATATCATCCATCCTCATGCACCTTTACCATAGTTAATGTAAGCACATGGGATGCCAAAGATAAAATTCATAAGCTAAAAATAAAAAAGAATCCAAGGATCAACATGTCCCATCTAAAATACATGTTCAATCAAAGAAAAGTATGATTCAAAATAAATAAAAATTCAAAAGGCCGCAAAGGCCCAAAGTGAAAAAATAAAAAATCATGTGGATTCCTAAGTTACTCATTAAAGCAATGAATCTCAAAGAAAAATCCAAATTGGCATCCAACCTTTCTAAATCACAAGATTCTCCCACTCATAAATCCTTCAACTCTCCATCTTCCAACTCCATTTTGGGTCCTTATGTCCCAAAATTCACTATCCTAAGTACACTATTTTCTTCATCTATTTTGGGTCCTTACATCCCAAAATCCACACTTTCTCCTACATCTCCTTCAAAATTTCCTCTGCCAATTCTCCACCACCCTACAAGGTGTGTGCCATTGATGTTATTTCCATATACTCCAACCATTTATTCAAAATTCTTCCAGCCTACTATCATTATCCACCAATCCTTCTACACCTATCCACCCCTCTAATCTAGTCTTTTGCATTAATCATTATCATTCATCCCCCTATCCATTCCATCCCCCTTTCCATCATCATACCAATGTATATGAGAATATTATCAAAGTGATACCATCCATGGAACTAGATGCTTGAGTCCTCCTTCCATTTCCCAATTATCTTTCCCTCCAAAAAGGGTCAAAAAATATTTCTTAAAAAAAAGTCACAAAAAAGTAAAAAATAAAATAAAATCATCCAATGGTGAAAACTTGGTAATCAGGTGCCTTGGACAAGTACCATGATGAAAATATGACAAATAGGTGTCATGTGTAATCCCTCCCTTATTTTTTCTTCATACTTGGGGGAAATTCCTTCTTGCTATCCATCCATAATATCTTCCCTATCATCTAATTCACATACATATCTTTTCCATTCATTTATCCTCCTCCTCTTGCACTCTATACTTGGGAGAAATATCAATCCATACTATGCTACCATAAATATCTTCCACATTCACTTTCCACCATCCATTGTCATATCTAAGTTCATTATCATTTCCTTTCCCATCTTTGATCTTGACTATCCTATGCATCCCTTCTATCCATATGTACCTTCCATAACCCTTAATCCTTATCCATCCATTTTCCTGCATAAATCCATCCATTTTCACATATTTGATCTTGAAATCCCTATCCTCCATCTCATAGTCCTCATCATATTTATTCCCTTAATCCATCATTCATAATACTCTTTGAGTCCATACACCTTCCCATGTCCTTGATCTTGATCATCCTATATATTTCCTCCATCCATTATCTATTATCCAATTCCATTTATATCCTCTATATCATTATCACCTATCCTCTTCATACCCACTATCTCATATCCCTTATTCATCCACCTTCCACTTTCATACCTTTTACCTTCATAAAAAACTAGAGGAACTAAAATACAAAGAAAATATCCCTACATGCTTTGGACAATGAACAAGCCTTCATCTCCTTCATGCATCCCTTACACACCATCTTTCTATTTCATACATACTTATCCCCCATCTTTCCATTCTTGATTTTACTACCTATGGTCTTGGGAATTTAAATCATTTACAACATGGTCCTTGGAGCCTCATCCATGACCTCCCCATCATCCCCATCTCCTATCACCATCCTTCCATCCTATACATTATTATCATCCATCTTTTAATCCTTCATTATCCTCCTTTTAGTGTGGGGAATTTAACTCCTTTTCCACACAATTTTCGGATCTCCATCCCTATACCACCCATCTTATAGTCTTCCATATCCTACCCTTACATATCCATTCATTCCATCTATCTCCTCTCCAATATCTCCCTTCCATCCATTCATTTTCTAACCAAACATCTCTTTGTCCTTCCATCCTCTATCATTCCTTAGTTCTCCCTTGTCATTGGTCCCAATCCACTTATCCTTTTTCCTATCCCATCCTATCCAATCCCTTAATCATCCTTTCATATTATTCAAACTATATTGTCTATCAAATCTATTTATCTTCTAATCCAATCCATTTATTCCCCTCACATGCTTTTAAATCTCATCTTATCCAATCATCTTTTCTTCCAATCCCATTTTATTCAATCCTCTCATCCAAAAAATAAAAAAATCCCTATAATCCAAAAGATCCCAAGTCAATCCAATTAAGTGTAATCAATAATAATCCATGCACTCCAATCTTGAAATCTACCACAATAATCTTTAATCAAGCCATCATATTAAACCAAATCATCTCATAATCAATTAATAAATTTCAAATCCAACCATCATCATGGGATGTATCCTTCCCAATCCTTGAGGCTCTACCCTCCCAATCAATCAATTGGTTTTCAGCTTGACCAATGGCAATATGTTGGTTTTCTTTTGGTTTGTTGTGCATGCTTGCTTGTTTCTTGTATGTATTAGTATTTTTTGTATCTATCATGGTATTTTCATCCTATTGAAAGCTAGAGCATTCTTGAGCTCTTCATAGCTTAGATTTTTTTTGAGCATTTGCATTAGATAATCTAGATATCACATGTTAGATAATGTAATGAATCTAGTTTTGTTTCAATCTTGCATTCTCATGATAATTTAGTTTTCATTACAAGTTATTTATCATTACAAATTATTTAGCTCATTGGAGGTTTTAGTGGAAATTTGGTTGCATTGAAATTTATTTATCATGCTTATTCCAACTTAAATGCTTTTCATTTCTTGTGTTTTCATGTTAATTTTAGTGTAGTTTTTATTTGAATCTAGTTTTTTAATCTCTTGCATTTGCATTCTTTAGCATAGATATTGCATTTTGCATCAATATTTTTTGAATATTGGGGCAAGTTCCTCATACTTGTTCTCAATCTTTCACTCATCAATCATAGTGAGATTTATTATATTGTGTTGGGAGAGAACACCTACAAAATCTCTAAGAGAAAATCAAACAAAGTTTTGGGTGCCCTTGTTTTAACTCATTAGAGGTTGTAGTGAAAATTTGGTTGAATTAAAAGTTATTTAGTATGCTTATTCTAACTTAAGTAGTTGCATTTCTTGTATTTTAATTTTAGGGATTTTCATTGGATATATTTTAAGAAAAATAACAATCATCAAACAATGAAAACTTGGTAATCAGATGCCTTGGACAAGTATCATGATGAAAACCTAAAAAATAAGCATCACATGTAATCCCTCCCTCCAGTTTTTCTTCATACTTGGGGGAAAGTCCTTCTAGTTATCCATCTATCATATCTTTCCTATCATATGCCTACCATACCTATCATATCTTATCCATTCACATATCCTCATCCCCTTGCATTCTATACTTGGGGGAAAGATCCATCCATTCCATGCTATCTACTACATCCTCATCTACCATCCACCATCCTCCTCTTCCTAGCTTTGATCTTGGCTATCCTATTAATTACCTCCATCCACTGCATTATCCATACACTATCCATTATCCTACCTAAGTCTATCCACTTTTTCCTTATTTGATCTTGACATCCTATCCAAATCCTCCATCTCATAATTCATTATCTTATTCATTTCATTTATCCTCCATCCATAATATTATATGTAGCCATCTTCATTTCCTATGTCTTTGATCTTTATTATCTCATGCATTTACTCCATTCAAAATCACCTATCCCATCTATTTCTTCCATATCATATCCCCTATCCTATTCACACCCTCCATCTCACATCCCTTATCCAAATCTATTTTACTTTCATGTCCTTTCTCTTTCTTAAAATTTAGAGGCACTAAAATATAAATGTATGGTTTTAAAAAATACAAGCCTTCATTCCCCCCATGCATGTCCATTATAAAGTATCCTTCCATCTCATGTATCCTTTACCCACTTTTTCCTCCACAATCTAGTCTCCCATATCCTAACACTATCCATCTATCTAATAAATCCTTAATCCACCATCTCTCCATCCTTCATCCTCCATACCATATCACTTTCCTCTCCTCATATGTCTTACACACCATCCTTCCATCCTATACATTGTGATCTTCTATCTTTCCATTCTTCATTCTCCTCCTTTTAGTGTGGGGAATTTGACTCCTTTTCCACACACTTCTTGAATCTCCATCCCTATACCCCCAATTATATAGTCTTCCATATCCTACCCTTACCTATCCATTCATTCCATCTATCTCCTATCCAATCCCCCCCTTCAATACATTCATTATCTAACCAAGCATCTCTGCATTATTCCATCCTCTAACATTTCTTGGTTCTCCCTTGTCATTGATCCCAATCCACTTATCCTTTTTTCTATCCCATTCTATCCAATCCACTCATCCAAATAAATTTAAAAATATAAAAAATAAAAAAATCCCTATAATCCAAAAGATCCGAAGTCACTCCAATTAAGTGCAATCAATACTAATCCATGCACTCCAATCTTGCAATCTAGCACTTTAATCTTTAATCAAGCCATCATATTAAACCAAATCATCTGATAATCAATTGATCAATTTCAAATATAATTATCAATCAATTGGTTTTCAACTTGACTAGGGGCAATATGCTGGTTTTATTTTGGTTTTTTGTGCATGCTTTCATGTTGCTTGTATGTATTAATATTTTTTGCATCTATCATGGTATTTGCATCCTATTGTCACAAGGGAATCAGGGTCTTCCATATCATGGCATCATAAGACATACTGTTGTATTTGACATTTTTGATCATGTACTTGGTACATGGTTATCTTGGTTCCTCATACCTTGGTGCATAACATAAAGTACAATATAAAAACTAGGATTCTCTCTCTCTCTCTCTCTCTCTCTCTCAACATAATACAATCCCCAAAATCCTTTTGCATTTAGTTAGTTTCATTTTGGATTTTGCATCAAGGCTCCTCTTTATTTCCTATGCCTACCATATTTGTTCCCCTCCTTTTCATTTCGAGATAACACCCATGCTCTTCGAGCTCGCCTATTCTATCGAGGGGGCATACCTCTACCTCCTCGTCATCCTTCCATGATTGGAGCATCTCATTTTCTTTTCTTTGACACAATGTTATTTTTGACACTGCATCAAAGAGGGGCAAAATGTAGACACCTAAAATTGTCCTTTGCACTCTAATATTAATTTTTATCCTTAAAATTATAGTTTATTTTATTAACTAACAATATTGTTATATTCCTTTATTTATTTAATTAAATTTAATTAAATTAAATAAATTCATTTTCTCTTTGTATTTAAATTTTATATAAATACTATAATATATTAAATTTATTTTAATATATTATCCCTCCATCTCTTAATATAAAATAAATTTCATTTATTTTTTTTCTCCACTAGCCTAAAGTTCTTCTAAACCTTGATTAAATTAAATTTATTTTAATTTAATCCCTTTTCCCTTTTTCCTAATCTTTCTTTTTCCTAATATTCCTCTAATCTTGATTAAAAGGTGGATTGCCTCTAATCATGTGCATAATCACCTTTTCCAAGGTAGCCACCTCTCCATCTTTTTTCTCCTCCAATCATTTCAAATTCCTCTTTCCCTCTAAAAGTGAATTTTGACTTTTGCATATTTTGCCTCTTAATCCAAGCCACTTTGTTACTATAATTGATAACAATGTTGAAGATTGATTATCTTATGGAGCTGATGATGAAGAACAAAAAAGATAAGAGGAATACATAATAGTAGAAAGGTTAGCTCAGTTATTGTCTTGTCATTGATGCTAAGCAATTGATTTCTAGTTTATATTATGTTGCCATATCATTTGGTAAAGATATAATATGAATGAGTTAAGGAGAAAAAGAAATGAGAAGTTGAGAAGTTGAAGAACTTAATTGAGAAACTGATATAGATCGGACAATGATTAGATTATGTTGATATAATTGTTTTCTACCTAACATATGAGTATGTTAAGTCGGTAAAGCATGGTGATGAAGATTTGAAAATTTGGTAAGTTAAGATGTTTTGGCTACCAAGCATAAAATTCGGTAAGGTAAAGGTAAAAATATAGGTTACTTGGTAAAGAAAAGGAACTCAAGACACCGAGCGATGTAACTAAAATTCAAATGAAGAACATCTGGTGCAGGAGCACCTAGGATAACCTCCTAGTATTGAAATATTTTGGCTTGTAACTGACCTTAGCCAAGTCAGTGTGTGTTTATTTTGGACATTATAAGGTCTTGCAAAGTGTACAACTAGGTGGATTGATAGTTAGTATCTAATCCAACCTAGTTTAGTTAGGTTCCTTTATTGCTCAATTTTGGCTTGCTTAGGGAAATGAGTCTAAATATGTCCTAAACCTTGACATAGTAAAGAAGATTCCTTATTAGGCTTAAATGAGGTTATTTCTTTAAACTAAGTGGGATAGAGGCCCTAGAATATAGGTTACCTCATTATTGTAAAAGATGCCAAAAAGTTGTCATGACAACATTTGCAACTTTGTGCAAATGTTGCATGCGACTCAGCCACATAGGATCCCCTCCAATCTACGAGTGGGAAATGAATGCCAAGGCCTAAAATAGTGGAGGAGGTATCTTATAATACCGAATGGCTCATATTTCAAGGTAGATGTGAATGTAAAGGAGTTTTCAAATTGAAAGGAAGCTCTACAATTTTGGTTTTAGGAGATACCCAAGCATTCTTGTGTGAAAATGTGATCAAATGGATTGAAATCTTTGAATTAGTTGTAGATCTATGTTGGTAGGTTAGATATAATACTTTTTCATTCTTTTTGCAAATACTTTAGAGGTAGTTTACTGGCATTAATAAATTGTTTCATAACTAGGGAGTCTACTGTCCAGTTTAGAGTAGGTTGAGTTTCTATGGCTCCCCCATGAAATCTAACCATGGGATCTTCCTAAAGTTGGATGAATGTTTTAGGGGAGCCAACATATAGTAGGTATATGAAGGTAGGAGTCCTAGAGAGTCAAGCTTCAAATTTTAAAGTCATGCCCTAGGCGAGATTGGTGTGCCCGGTTAGAGGTGTGACAGTGAAGAAATGAATGATTGCATGCAAGGGAAATGAAGAATGTATAGAAAAAGCATGATTCTAGGTATCATATGAAATTTTCAATGCATGTTGATGAGATTGGAGATTGAAAAATTATTTTGATTGGGTTTTCAAGCAAGAAATCAGTAAAGTCCTAGAAATTAGGCCTATTAGTCCTATTAGCCCTACTTTGTAGGAAGCTAGTGTACGAAGGCCTGAGAGCTCTAAAACCTTCTGAATCTTAAGTAAATTCCAAAAGGGTACTTGAATGTATAGTTTTTTTTGCAGGTTATTTGGAAGGATTTGACAAGAAATTGGGAAAAGACCTTGTCAAGGGCTACAAGGAAACTAGGCCTAATTAGGTCTCTATAAGGATAACCTTTGAAATCGATTGAAAAGGGATTTGAGATCCATCAAAATGGATTTAAAGGGAAAAAAAATGAATGTTTTAAAGAAGTATGGTACCCCTACAACCACAAAGGAAATGTGTGAGAGAAAGACACTTGGAGCCTTCTAGGTGTTTGAAAGCATTGTGATAAAACTAAAAGATAGTTGTCTTCAAGGCTAAGCACAAGGGTAGGAACTCTTAGGATAGAGTTTAAGGAGTCTTAAAGTTATCACTTAAGACCAATGAGATCCTAGAAGTGAGTAGGATCTAAAAAGATAGGATTAATTGAGTCCTATAGGATTTTGTGTGAGCACCCCTTGGAGAACATCTATCAGATTGGTATTAGAGCAAGGTTGATTTGGCTGTGGTGAATGTTGCAACCTACTGAGTCTATAGGAGATAATACAATGGTAACTAATGTTGAGTTAGCAAAGAAAGTAGAAGACCAAGAAGAAGAAAATAGGTTTCTTAAGGAAAGATTGGAGCAATTGGAACTAAAGGTGGAAGTAGATGAAAATGCCGAGGAAGCCAAAGAAAAAGTAGAGGGGAAGAAAAAGGAGATACTTTTGGAGGATGAAGTCCCTAAACCAGATCCAGTTATGTTTGAAGAACCATTCTTGAAGGCATTAAAAGCCTTGAGTGGGAAAGCACTAGAAGGCATTCTAATCTTCAATGGGAAGATGGAACCAGAGGTTGTCCTAAATTGGATAGAAGGACTAGAGAACCACTTTGAGTGTGATGGCATCACTGAGGCTCAAAAGGTAAGAGTGGCTAAGGGTAGATTGAGAGGCCCTGCACTTACTTGGTGGAAGTTTCTACAAGATGAAAAAGAGAAAGAAGGCAAGAAACCTATAGCTACATGGAAGGAAATGGTGGCCAAAATCAGGGATGCATATGTGCCAAAGGATTATGAAGTCCAACTCCATAAGAAAAGAAAAAGTCTTAGGCAAAAAGAATTGGATGTAAACTCCTATACTGAAGAGTTCCAAAGACTTTGCATGAGGTATCAAGCTGTAGGGGATGAGAAGGTAAAGGTAGCAAGATACCTTAATGGAATTAAGTGGAATATTCAAGATGAGATGAGTCTCTTGACTCCAAACACCATTCAAAAATGTCACTAGCTTGTTGTCAAGGTAGAGGAGAAGTTAAGGAAGAAGCAAGACTCTAGCACTTCAAGTGGTAGAGGTAGAGGAAGAGATAATAGAGGAAAAAGAAGTGGATATGGTGGAAGTAGCTCAGAGAAAATGACTCAAGGAGAAATTAAGTATACTGAATAACAAGAAGGAGGCCCTAGTAGAGGTAGTAGAGGAAGGAGCTCTAACAATAGAGGAAGAAGTGGTGGACAAGGTAGAGGCAACTATTTTTCCAACATGAAGTGTTACCACTATAACCAAATGGGACACCTTGCTTATAGGTGTCTAGAGAAGGGTAGTACTTCTCAAGGAGGTGATAAGATAGTTAATTTTGTTCATGAAGAGACAAGTGGAGGAGTGAAACCCCCTGAGGTACCTTTAGAATTAGATGAAGGTGAGAACCTCATGATGAGGAGAACACTGATTAAGGAACTAGTTAGAGAGGAACTACGTTAGAGAAGGTCCCTATTTAGGATCAAGTGAAAAATGATGGGAAGTAGAGTCATTATAAACTCAGGTTCTACTGACAATATTATGTCAAAAGAGGTAGTCAACAAGTTGAAAATGGCAAGGATACCCCATACTAATCCTTACAAGGTCACATGGCTCAACAAAGGACAACATGTCTTAGTTAATGAGCAGGCTTGGGTTGAATTTTCAATTAGAAGATATAAGGATAAGGTTCTATGTGATGTGTTACCTATGGATGCATGTCACTTTCTCCTAGGTAGACCATGGTGATTTGACTAGCAGGCCATGCATGATGGAGTGAAGAACTCATAATCCTTCAAAAAGGATAATGTGACATTCAAGATTCAGTCACTGTTAGAAGATGTAGAGGTAAAGTCAATAGGCCCCAATGTTCTCATGGTGGGTGAGAAAGAGTTCTTAGAAGTTCTTGAAGAAGGAGAAGGAGTTGGATTTGCACTAGTGTTAAGGCCAAAGGAGGTAAGTAGTGATAAGGTAGCCAAGAAACCAAAGCTACCAAGGGAGATAAAAAATATGTTGCAGACCTATGAAGGCATTGTTAGTGATGGACAACCATCAACATTACCCCCTGAAAGAGTTGTGAGCCATAGGATAGACTTCATACCAGGAGCTACCCTTCCCAATAAGGTAACTTATAAGATGACCCCTCAACAAAATGAGGAGATTGCCAAACAAATCCAAGAACTCTTAAGCCAAGGTCTTATAAGAAAGAGCATCAGCCCATGTGTTATACCCACTATCCTAGCAACTAAAAAGGGAGGAACTTGGAGACTATGTACTAATTCAAGGGCCATAAATAGGATAACCATTAGGTATAGGTTCCCCATCCCTAGGATAGAAGACTTAATGGATTGTCTAGGAGAAGCCATGTACTTTACAAAGATAGACTTAAAGAGTGGTTATCACCAAATTAGAATCCATGAGGGAGATCAGTGGAAAACAACCTTCAAAACCAATGAAGGTTTGTATGAATGGATTGTCATACCATCTGGACTTTATAATGCCCCCTCCACATTCATGATGCTCATGAATGAAGTCCTCAAGGACTACATTGGAAAATTTTTAGTGGTATATCTTGATGATATACTAATTTATAGAAAAACAAAAGATGACCATCTCCAACACCTAGAGATTGTTATCAAGAGGCTGCATGATGAAAGGTTGATGATAAATTTGGAGAAATGTGAATTCATGAGCCAGGAATTAGTGTACCTTGGGTTTTTACCATCTCATGGAAATATGAAAATGGAATCTAGAAAAGTGGAAGCCATCCTCAATTGGCCTACTCCAAAGATATCCACAGAGGTAAGAAGTTTTCATGGCCGTGCCCAATACTATAGGAAGTTTATTAGGCAATTCAGTTCTATTTGTGCTCCCATGTTTGACAGTATAAAAGGAGGCATGAAGAATAAGTTTGTATGGAATGAACAAGATGACCATAGCTTTGAATTTTTGAAGAAAAAGATTTCTACACAACCTATTTTGGTTTTGCCAAGCTTTGAGAAATTATTCATAGTACAATGTAATGCAAGCAATGTTGTAGTTAGAGCTATCTTGAGCCAATAGGGGAGATCTGTGGCTTTCCATTTAGAGAAGTTGAGTGAAGCTAAGAAGAAATATTCTTCTTATGACCTTGAGATGGATGCTCTAGTTTAGGCCTTAAGATAATGGAGGCATTACTTACTTCCAAAAGAGTTCATAGTCTATTCTGACAACCAAGCTTTAAGTTTCTTAAAATCTCAAGAGAAACTCAGTCACAAGCACATGAAGTGGGTTGAATACCTACAAGCATACACATTTAATATCAAACACAAGAAGGGATTATAGAACAAGGTGGCAGATGCTTTGAGTAGAAGAGCTCTCACTATCCAGGGGATACAATTTAAGAGCATGGGGATAGACAACTTCAAATATCTATATGGTGATGATGAAGAATTTGTAGAAATTTATAAGGTATATCAAGAACATAAGAATCACTTCCATAGTAAGTATTCTGAATACACTTTGCAGAGTAATCTCCTATTTAAAGGAAGTCAAGTATGTGTCCCTAGAGGGTCTATAAGGGAGCATTTGATTAAGGAAAAGCATAATGGTGCATTGAGTGGTCATTTTTGATGAACTACAACTAATTTAGAATCTAAATGAATAATTTGTGATTAAAGATCACTGAGGAGTTGCTGATTAGATATGCAAGATGATTAAATCAATATTATGTTGTCATTGATGTCAACTAGCTTGACAGTACTTATCTTGTAAGTTACTATACTGAAACATCTGAAGAAAGGTGAAAGAGATGAAGAATAGAAATATCTACATGAGGAAGATGTATATGTCAGATGAGGATAAGGAATACACTAAGTAACTTTTTGATGAGTCTATGACTTGATGATAATGACTTTACTATGTTACATTCATCTAAGATGAAGAATAGAGTTGAAAGACACAAAGCAGTGTTGTCAGTAAATGAAGCATTCCACTATACACTGATGGAGTGTACTGTATACCGAGAGTAGTGTTAACTAAGCTTGTGTTCATCAATGCATTTCTTTGTTAACCAAGTAGAATAGAAAGGAATTAAGTGATTAGTTTAGCCGATAAATTGATGAGCTGGAAAGTGTATGAAATCGAGGTAACATATAAGGTTTGTTATGAAGATTGACGACTAACATAATTTAGGAAAGATCTAATGGAGTAGATTGAAATGTGTTACTGACACATCAGTCGAAGAAGGTTAAAGTGGAAAAATCAATGAATGAGATTAAGCGACAAAATCTGATGGACAAAAAGAAAATTATTTACTTGTCTATATAAGAGACATTGGTTTCATTGTTGAAAAGAACGTTGGAAGAAGAAGATATTGCAAAATTATCATGTGAACAAGTTTTCATGCATTCTGATCATACTGGTTAGTGAGAACCGAACTACAGAACAATTACCGAGCTACAGAGAGTAATTACTGACAGATAGTAAGTTGATATATAGTATAGAATCTGAAGTGATATATTGATCAGAAAGATTTGAATGAGCTGAACATTGATCTATAAACTAAAATTGGAGTTGTTTCAAGGTAGATAATCTACTGTTACATATTTAACCATTGTACAGAGTCAAATCTCTTAACTGAGTGGACTAAGAAAGTCTTTTTATGTTTCATTCATAGAGTGAACATTGTTATCCTGTTAACCCCAGAGTGACTACTGGTTGGACGATAAATTCTAGTTTAAAATCCTCTAACAAGGTCACACCTAACAGTGTGTTTGTAAGCTTTAAGAGGGTTGGGTCTTCACCGACCTCACTTTAGAAGAGTGAACATTTTTGGGTTGCCAGTCCCAGGTGGTTTTTCCCTTCACAAGGTTTCCACATTAAATCTCTTGTGTTATGTGTTGATTGTGATATTTGTTTGTTATCATACTTTGCATATTGCATGTTAGATTTGATCGGTAACTACTATAAGTTTTAGACTGACAATCGGTAAAAGCACAGACAGTGAAAGTATTTTATGTTTACCAAGTAGTAGAAGTTGAATAATTTGTTTTGGATTATACATTTTGTTTTGGGACACTGGATAGCTGATATACCCCCCTCTCAGTTATTCTAACAATTGGTATCAGAGCTGCGGTTGCTTAGAATAGAGTTTTAAGGACTCCGACATAAATATCTCAAGATGTATAAGAGGGAAGTGCCAAATCTAAACAAAGAGAACTTCATAGTATGGCAAAGCTGAATGAAGTTTCACATATCTAGAATTGGGAACTCAACACTAGAACTAATGCAGAATGGCTACATTGAACTGACACCTGGTCCCTTAACACTTGATCAATTGAAAGACAGGCATGAACACAATATTACTATGATGGAACTTGCTACTGCTAGTACCAATGCTGAATTTGAAGACATTAAGGGATGCACTACTACCAAAGCCATGTGGGATAAACTGACTCTAATATACAGTGGATATTTGAATGTTAAGAGAGCCAGGGAAGAAAGCCTAAGAGGTCAATTTGATGATATGAAGAAGAAAGAAGGTGAGAACATTGTGCAATACAAAAATAGACTAAAAGAGGTAGTACATGCTATTAGAGCATCGGATGGAATTATTGAGGATAAAATAGTGATAAGAAAGATTCTCAGAACTTTACTGACAATTTATGCGATCAGGATCTCTACAATTCATGAAACAAGAGCTACATTGAATCTTACTCTTGACACATTGATTGGTAAGCTTACAACCTTTGAATTGAATAACTTTGACAAGAGTGTTTTACCTTCTCTTGAATCTGCTTTCATGTCTTATTTGAAGATTGGTAAATCTAGTAGCAGGAATAATAATAATAATGATAGTGATAGTGATACCAATGATGAACTTGATGAGCTTGAAGCTCTTATGGCTAGAAGGTTACCCAAAGGTAAAGGAAGGTATAGAGGTAAGCTACCTTTGGCATGATTTAATTGAAAAGAAGTTTGCCACATCACTACTAGATGTCCAAATAAGAAAGATGATGATAGATCCAAAGATTGATCTGAAGGAGCTATGGGAGAAGAGTCAACAGATGCTACCGACACAACAAAAAAGATAACTGAGATAGCTATGATAAAAGGAAAAAGGTATGTTACATAGCTGAAGATATTGAATCTGAATCTAACACTAATGATGATATAGAAGTAGTATTTGTTGCTATGAAAGATGACTCAGAGGAAGAAGAGAAACATGAAGAAACAACACTAATCTCTAAAGTAAGAAGAAATGATACATGGATCATAGAAAGTGGCTATACACATCATATGACGGGTGATGTAGAGAAATTTGATCTACTTGATGAATACGATGGAGGATCTGTTAGGATGGGAAATGATGCACCCTGTATGGTAAGAGGTAAAGGTTCACTGATGATTAATGATAGAATAAATTGTGAGAATGCATATTGGGTAGATGGACTGAACTATAATTTGTTAAGTGTGGTACAACTGGATAATTCAAGCCACCGACTTGCTTTTGAGAGCAAAAAGGTAAAAATCTATGATGATGGAAGAAGACTTGTCAGAACTAGTACACAATCCAGAGGTAATCTATTTTATCTTGATATTGATCAGTCTTCTTGTTTATTAATGAAGGATGAAGATGCATGGTTGTGGCATGAAAGGTTATGCCATGTGAACTTTGACAACATGATCAAGATTAGTAAGAAGAAAAGAGTTAGAGGATTGCCTAACTTTTCAAAACTTGATCATGCTATATGTCATGAATGTCAGAAATGAAAGATGACAAAGAAGATACTTGAGTTGGTTCATACTGAACTATGTGGTCCTATGAGAACTTAGAGTTATTATGGTGATAGATACTTTATTCTTTTTGTTGATGACTATACTAGACTGATGACAGTTATGCTCTTAAAAGAAAAATCTGAAGCATTTAAGATGTTTAAGTGGTATAAGGAAAAGGTAGAAAAAGAGACTGGAAAATAATTAAAATGCTTAAGATCTGATAGAGGAGGTGAATTTATCTCTGATGAATTTACTAATTTATGTAATGAGTATGGTATCAAAAGATAGGTCTTTGTATCGAGAACACCTCAGCAGAATGAGATTGCTGAAAGAAGGAACATGTCAATAATTGACTGTGCAAGAACACTAATGCTGCAAAAGAATTTTTCTTAGACATACTAGAGGGAAGCTGTCAATATAGCTGTATATGTGCTTAACCGAGTACAACTAAAAAAGGACACCAATCAGACACCCTATGAGCTATGGTTTGGACACAAACCTACTATAAGTTATTTTAGGATTTTTGGAAGAAAATGTTTTATTCTAAAAGATGAGAGAAATGGGAAATTTGATTTCTTAGGATATTCTACTAAGAGTAAAGCATATAAATATCTAAATAAGGTTACAAGTAAGATAATTAAAAGTACTAATGTCTATGTTGATGAGTTTGATGACAAGAACATAGAGGAAAGTAGAAAGGAACTGGAAGACTATGGTAGATTCACTTATGTTGAACATCCTGATTATCTACCGAAGTCACAACCTGTGATAACCGGTCAATAGGAAAATAACCCTGAGGAATAGGAAAGGGAAACCGACAAACAAGATGGAGCTACCGAGCAAGCACATGAACCTAAATAGGATGAATGAGAAAGAAGAAAATGAGTACTAGCTAGTTTTGTTAGGAGACATCATCCTGAGACACAAATTATTGGAGACAGACAAGCTGGCATGTAGATAAGAAGCAAAGCAAGACAAGGTACATGTCTAGTTTGTGAATTTGAACCAAAAAATGTGAAAGTTACATTAGAGAATGAAGAATGGGTTAATGCAAGGAAAGAGGAAATATAACAAATAGAGAAGAACAAAACCTAGTCCTTAGTACCCTGACCAAAAGATAAGAATGTTATCAGTACTAAGTGGATATTCAGGAACAAATTGAATGAAAATGGTGAGGTGACAAGAAATAAAGCTAGATTGGTGTGCAATGGATATGCACAAGAAGAAGGCATTGAATATGGTGAGACATTTACACTTGTTGCTAGATTGGAAGGAGTTAGAATGCTACTTGCATATGCTACACACAAGAAATTTAAAGTTTATCAAATGGATGTGAAATCAGCATTTTTGAATGGTATACTTGAAGAAGAGGTCTACATAGAACAACCTAAAGGATTTGTTGATACAAACAAAAAAGACATGGCATGTAGATTACATAAATCTTTATATGGTTTGAAGCAAGCACCGAGAGCCTAGTATGAAAGGCTGCATACTTGTTAATTATTGGATTTGTTAGAACTAGTGAGAACAACAATTTTTACATTAAAGGTGATTCTGATGACACTATTATCATTGCTGAGATATTTGTTGATGATATTATTTTTGGAGGTCAAGATCATGTATGTAAATATTTTTCTAATGAGATGAGAAAAGAGTTTGAGATGTCTATGTTTGGAGAGATTAAATTCTTTCTAGGACTACAAGTGATTCAGCAGAGTGATGGGATATTCATCTCACAATCTAAGTACATAAAGGAAGTCTTGAAGACATTTGGTATGGAAGATGCTAAACCAATGGGAACACCGATGGCTACTAGAAGTAAATTGACAAAGGAAGATGAAACTATAGAGGTAAACCAGACACTTTACCGATCCATGATTGGTAAGCTAATGTATGTAGTTCAGAGTAGACCAGATATAGCACATGCTGTGGGAATAGTTACTAGATTTTTTGCTCACCCTAGAGAATCACACATGATTTCTACTAAAGGAATCTTTAGATACCTAAAAAAGATAGAGGATTATGGATTATGGTATCCTAATGAAGTTAAGTTTGAACTGAAGGTCTATACTGATGCTGATTGGGCTGGAAATGTGGATGAAAGAAAAAGCACCACCGAAGGAGCATTGTTCTTTGGTGAAAGACTTGTAACCTGGACAAGCAAAAAGAAGGCTTGTATTTCTTAGTCTACAGCTAAAGCAGAGTATGTTGTTGCTACTACTAACAGCTCAAGCATTGCATATATCAAGCAAGTGTTGGAAGGAATGAATGAGGTAATCATTGACCCAGTGATCATATACTGTGACAACACTAGTGCTATTAATATGTCAAAGAATCTAGTGATGCACTCTAAGACAAAGCATATATCAATTAAGTATCACTACTTAAGAGAACAAGTGCAAGAGAAGCAAGTGAAGTTAGAATTTGTTACATCTAAAGAACAACTTGCAGATATCTTTACAAAGCCTCTATCGAAGGACACATTTGAATAATTGAGGACTAGACTTGTGGTCCATCCCCTGTCTATCGGTCACTAATGTGATCTGGATGTTGCATAGGCTTAAACTTATCAAAAGATCACACATGTTGATGTAACATAGTTCACACTTTGGATAATGTTCAAGGTTGTGATTAAATTTGAAGAACTGAAATAGATTGGTCTATGAGTATACAAAGATACAGAGATTGTATTGGACAACAAAGAGTTACTTAGCTACTACAAGAGCTGATTATTTATTTGTTTCTTTGGCATTGTACTTGTCAAAGGGAGAGATAAATAATATGAAATAAATTTTAAACATGCACCAATGAGAACTATCTAAGGGAGAGATAAGCTAAAAGAAATAAAACATTGAAGATCAGTTACAAAGAACAAAAATAGGAAGAGCTGAAAATATCATATCTACAGAATGACAAAGCTGTATTTCATAATTCTATTTAGTAACATAGTGATTAAACATATTAAGCTAGGGAGAGCTTGTACAAAATTTGTTCACAAAGTTATAGAATACATGTTTGGTATGTGTATGGTACACTTCATATTACTTGAGTTGCCATCAATGCCAAAGGGAGAGATTGATGAACTAAAACTGATTTAGAACCTGAATGAAGAATCTATGATTAAAGATCACTAAGGAGTTTTTGATTAGATATGCAAGATGATTAAATCATTATTATGTTGTCATTGATGTCAACTAGCTTGGCAATACTTATCTTGTAAGTTACTATACCCAAACATTTGAAGAAAGGTGAAAGAGATGAAGAAAAAAAATATCTCCATGAGGAAGATGTATATGTTAGATGAGGATAAGGAATACATTGAGTAACTTGTTGATGAGTCTATGACTTGATGATAATGAATTTATGATGTTGCATTCATCTAAGATGAAGAATAGAGTTGAAAGACACAAATCAGTGTTGTCAGTAAATGAAGCATTCCAGTCTACACTAACGGAGTGTAGTGTATACCAAGTGCAGTATTAACTGAGCTTGTGTTCACCGATGCATTTCTTTGTTAATCGAGCATAACATAAAGGAATTAAATGATTAGTTTAGCTGATAAATTGATGAGATGGAAAGTGTATGAAATCGAGGTAACGGATAAGGTTTGTTATGAAGATCAATGACTAACATAATTCAAGGAATATCTAATGGAGCAGATTGAAATGTGTTACTGACACATCAACTGAAGAAGGTTAAAGTGGAAAAATTGATGAATGAGATTAAGCAACAAAATCTGATGGACAAAAAGAAAATTATTTACTTGTCTATATAAGAGACATTGGTTTCATTTTTGAAAAGAACACTGGAAGAAGAAGATACTACAAAATTATTGCGAGAACAAGTTTTCATGCATTCTGATCATACTAGTTAGTGAGAACCAAACTGCAGAACAATTACTGAGCTACAAAGAGTAATTACCGATGGACAGTAAGTTGATATATAGTGTTGAATCTAAAGTGATATATTAATTAGAAAGATTTGAATGAGCTAAACATTGATTTGTAAACTGCAATTGAAGTTGTTTTAAGGCAGATCATCTACTATTACATATTTAACCATTGTACAGAGTCAAATCTCTTAACCGAGTAGAGTAAGAAAGTATTTTTATGTTTCATTCATAGAGTGAACATTATTATCCTTTCAACATCAGAGTGACTGCTGGTTGGACAATAACTTCTAGTCTAAAATACTCTAACAAGGTCACACCTAACAATGTGTTTGTAACCTTTAACAGGGTTGGGTATTCACCGACCTCACTTCAGAAGAGTGAACATTTTTGGCTTGCCAATCCTAGGTGGTTTTTCCCTTCACAGGGTTTCCATGTTAAATCTCTTGTGTTATGTGTTGATTGTGATATTTGTTTCATATCATACTTTTCATATTGCATGTTAGATTTGATCGGTAACTACTATAAGTTTTAGACTGACAATCGGTAAAAGCACAGACAGTGAAAGTATTTTATGTTTACCGAGTAGCAAAAGTTGAAGAATTTGTTTTGGATTATACATTTTGTTTTGGAACACTGGATAACTATTTCACCCCCCTCTCAGTTATTCTAACAATTTTGGGGTCACTGAGACACAAGAACTTGTTCAAAGATTTTACTTTTGGTCAAGAATGAATACTGATAATAGGAAGTATGTTGAGAGTTGTATTGTGTGCCAAAAAGAAAAGGGAACTTCTTCCAATGATGGCCTATGCCAACCACTCCCTATTCCCACTAGGCCATGGGAATGCTTGAGCATGGATTTTGTAGTTGGGTTACCTAAGACAAGATAGGGAATGTATAGTGTTTATGTGATAGTAGATAGGTTTAGTAAGATGGCTCATTTTTTGCCATGCAAGACAACCAATGATGCCATCCAAATAGCTTCTCTTTTCTTTAAAGAGATAGTGAGGATACATGGATTTCCCTTGAGTATAGTGTCAGACAGAGACACTAAGTTCATGAGTCACTTTTGGAAGACTCTATGGAAAAGGTTAGGCACCAATCTATGCTTTGGATATGCATACCATCCTCAGACTAATGGTCAAACCGAGGTGGTAAACATGAGCCTTGGCAACCTCCTCAGATGCTTGACTAAGGAATATGGTAAAAAATGGGATCAACTAATTAGGCAGGCTGAGTATGCTTACAATGACACTGTGAAAAAGACCACAGGTAAGAGCCCTTTTGAAATTGTTTATGGCATACACCCTAGAGGAATCTATGAACTTAGAGGATTGAAGGATGGAGTTAAAGGAAGTGGATATGATGAAGATTTTGCCTATGCTATGAAAGAGGTTCATGATACAGTCAGGAAAACACTGAGAAAATCAAGAGTAAGGTTAATGAAGGTAGAAGGGAAGTCCACTTCAAAGTTGGAGATTTAGTGATGGTGCACCTCAACATAGATCAGTTACAAAAAGGAGTCCCTCACAAATTACAGATGAGAAGGATTGGCCCCTGTCCTATATTGGCAAAGTATGGAGCCAATGCTTATAAGGTGGAGTTACCAGAGGATAGTGGACTATCACCTGTCTTCAATGTTGCAGACCTAGTTCCATATAAGGGACCAAACCCTGATCCTGATCAGAGCTTAACTAAATTAATTCAAGATGTAGATGAACTCCATTTTCCATCTACACCAGTCCAGAAGGCAGATTATATATTGGATTCTAGAATTTATAAGAAGACTAGAACCAAAGAGTACAAAGAAAATTTAGTAAAATGGTAAGGAAAATTGGATGCTGATGCAACATGGATCAAGGAGGTAGCATTTAAAAATTTGGGCATTGACCTCAACTTACTCAATCCAAGGGTGGATTGAAAGCTTTCACTTGGGGAGGATGGTGCAGGAGCACCTAGGCTAACCTCCTAGTCTTGAAAAATTTTGGCTTGTAACTAACCTTAGCCAAGTTAGTGTGTGTTTATTTTGGACCTTAGAAGGTCTTGAAAAATGTGTGACTAGGTGGATTGATAGTTAGTATCTAATCCAACCTAGTTTAGTTAGGTTCCTTTATTGCTCAATTTTGGCTTGCTTAGGGAAATGAGTCTAAATATGTCCTAAACCTTGGAATAGTAAAGAAGATTCCTTATTAGGCTTAAATGAGGTTAGTTCTTCAAACTAAGTGGGATAGAGGCCCTAGAATATAGGTTACCTCATTATTGCAAAAGATGCCAAAAAGTTGTCATGACAACATTTGCAACTTTGTGCAAATGTTGCATGCAACTCAGCCACATAGGATCCCCTCCATTCTAGGAGTGGGAAATGAATGAAAAGTCCTAAAATGGTGGAGGAGGTATCTTATGATACCGAATGACTCATATTTCAAGGTAGATGTGAATGTAAATGAGTTTTTGAATTGAAAGGAAGCTCTACAATTCTAGTTTTAGGAGATACCCGAGCATTATCTTGTGATAGTGTGATCAAATGGATTGAAATATTTGAATTAGTTGTAGATGTGTGTTGGTAGGTTAGATATAAGACTTTTTCATTCTTTTTGAAAATACTTTAGAGGTATTTTAGTGGCATTAATAAATTGTTTCATAACTAGGGAGTCTACTGTCCAGTTTAGTGTAGGTTGAGTTTCTATGGCTCTCCTATGAAATCTAACCGTGGGATCTTCCTAAAGTTGGATGAATATTTTAGGGGAGCCAATTTATAGTAGGTATATGAAGGTAGGAGTCCTAGAGAGTCAAGCTTCAAATTTTAAAGTCTTGCCCTAGGTGAGACTGGTGTGCCCGGTTAGAGGCGTGACAGTGAAGAAATGAATGAATGCATGAAGGGGAAAGGAAGAATGTATAGAAAAAGAAAGGTTCTAGATAGAATATGAATTTTTAAATGCATGTCGATGAGATTGGAGATTGAAAAATTCTTTTTATTGGGTTTTCAAGCAAGAAATCAGTAAAGTCCTAGAAATTAGTCCTATTAGCCCTATTAGCCCTACTTTGTAGGGATCCAGTGTACGGAGGCCTGAGAGCCCTAAAACCCTCTAAATCTTAAGAAAATTCCAAAAGGGTACTCAAATGTAAAGTTTTTTTTTCAGGTTATTTGGAAGGATTTGACAAGAAATTGGGAAAAGACCCTGTCAAGGGCTACAAGGAAACTAGGCCTAATTAGGTCTCTATAAGGATAACCTTTGAACCTGATTGAAAAGGGATTTGAGATCCATCAAAATGGATTCAAATGGAAAAAAAATTAATTTTTTCAAGAAGTATGGTACCCATACAACCAAAAAGGCAATGTGTGAGAGAAAGACACTTGGAGCCTTCTAGGTGTTTGAAAGCATTATGACAAAACTAAAAGATAGTTGTCCTTCGAGGCTAAGCACAAGGGTAGGAACTCTTAAGATAGAGTTTAAGGAGTCTTAAAGTTATCACTTAAGACCAATGAGATCCTAGAAGTTAGTAGGATCTAAGAAGATATGATTAATTGAGTCCTATAAGAGTTTGTGTGAGCACCCCTTGGAGAACACTTATCAACATCGAGCAAGGAACAATATTAAATTAGGATTGAATTAACATTTAATGATTAGCTATGATGAGGTGGATGATCATGATGATGTGAAAAGTTAGTTACAAGAGATATATGGACATGAAAATCCAAGATAAAGATCTATGGCAAGATCTAAGCGGTAAAAAGAGATGGTGTTGGTTGCTGGTTTAGCATAATTTTAACTACCTTAAAAGTGAAGAAATGCACCTATGAGTTAGTGTACTTACCAAAATCAGTACACTCTAACAAGAACAAGGACCAACTAACAAAGCTCTTAGGCTTTCTACACTTTGAACTCTGCAAAATTTAGGTGGGTACACCTAGTATTAGATTCATTCATTTCTCAAATTTCCTTTTCACTAATCCTTAACAAAGTAGATAAATGCCCTTAATATCTTCTCCTACTTATGAAATAAAGAGATACTGCAAGAGCTAATCACACTACCAAATCACTCACAAGTTAAGAAGGGGATTTTCACTTTAGTTCTACAAATTGAATTTAAAAGTTTTGATTTGATTTTGAAATTGAACTGAAAGAAAAGAGAGAATATTTTCTTGAATGATTCTTTGTGATTAGTACCTTATTCATTAGGCATATTCAGAACAAGTCCACACTATGGTTGGTGATCCAATAATTTATCTTGCAAATGAAAATCAATTGATACTTAAAATCTCATTCTAATCACAATCCTCTATAATACCCTATAACTTTGTTAGGTTATACTAAGCATTTACTTAACTCCTTGAATTAAAATAAAATTATATCAGGACATACAATTTAAAACAAATTGCAGCTATGATCTTGAGCTCTGTGTTCACAAGACATAGGAAATTATAAACCACCACAGAAGGAGACAAGATTTAAAGCAATTTTGTGCTAAATATTTATTTTAACTTCCTTGAAAATAATACATGTAGTATTGGATGGGACATAAAACATCCCACAAATAAATTCAAAATATTATATGTTTCATTAAAAATCCTTGCAAGAAAAACATTACAGACTCTCTACACAGTTCTTGAGTAACTACTAAGACTCTTTTCGTAGAAAATACAAACTGACTTTAGCTTGAAATTCTTTTTGTGTAGTCATCCTCTTTCCAATCTTGGAAATCCATATATATATGAATTTCAACATGCTTTAGACTCGGGAAAAGATAATTATCAGCAACCAAGTCACCCTTTTATCAATTCAGAGTTATTACAAAAGTGACAGCAAGAAGCTTAAAAATTATAGAACCTAATCTGATTTAAATGGTAGGTGAAACCATAGCAGGTGAACTACAAAGATATGATTTTCTTTATTAAATGACCTCTCACCCTAAGCTTCTCAATCAATATCAAAACTATCTCACCTACCTTCGTGTACTAGGGGCTTGAATTTCTTTGACCATAATCTCCTTCTTCCATAAGAGTGTCCCTTTAAATATCAAATTTAGTGGTGAACAAATCAAATCTGATCGACCGACATAACATTTATTCATCAATTTTCACCCACATTTCTGTCATTTCCATCTCTATTAATTAATTATGTAATTGATATAATGACAATTATGATTCTATATACATACATACACATATATATACATACATATATAATATCTCTTGAGTATTATATTAATTTCTCTAATATTTTCATTATATATATTTACATCTCATATATACTATATATATATATATATACATATCTTCACTAGTATTGACTCATAATGTTTATTTGACTGAAGCTACAAAACATCAACACTTCCTCTTATCTAGGGAATATTAAACATATGATTAGGATCAGAAGATATCATTTACTATGATATCATAGATATGTTCTGACTAGGAATATCAAGTCGCATAATATTCACCATAACTCATAGATTCATAAGAATATCATCTCATGATATTACAAGTAATAGCCATAGAATATCAAGTCACATGATATTCACCATGTACTCTAAGTATTGGCCTACCAATATCAAGTCTCATCATGTTCACCAAGTACTCAACAAATATTTTAGATATAACCTCAATAAGATATCAGAGATATGGTTTGACCAAGAATATCACGTCGCATGATATTCACTATAGATCAAAAAATATTTTAGATATCACATCAATATGATATTAGAGATATGGTCTGACCAAGAATATCAAGTCTCATGATATTCACCATAACTCAAAAATGTTTTAGATATCACCTCAATATGATATCAAAGATATAGTCTAACCAAGAATATCAAGTCTCATGATATTCACCATAACTAAAAAATGTCTTAGATATCACCTCAATATGATATCAAAGATATGGTTTGACCAAGAATATCAAGTCTTGTGATATTCACCATAACTCAAAAAATATTTTAGCTATCACCTCAATATGATATCAGAGATATGGTTTGACCAAGAATATCAAGTCTCATGATATTCACCATGACTCAAAATTTTCATAGGTAATGTATCCTTAATGCAAGGTATCATCTATTGTGATTTATTTCAGCCATCACACGATGTCTATCACAATAGAAGGTTAATGGTCTATTTAAGGAACTGAATCCACCATGCAGGAAAACATCTATTATGATCTGTTTCAACCATCACATGATTTCTATCACAATAGAAGGTCAATGGTCTATTTAAGGAACTAAATCCACCATGCAAGAAAACATCTATCATGATTTGTTTCAACCATCACATGTTGTCTATCATAATAGAAGTTCAATGGTCTATTTAAGGAACTGAATCCACCATGAAGGAAATCATCTATTGTGATCTATTTCAGCCATCACACAATGTCTATCGCAATATAAGGTCAATGGTCTATTTAAGGAACTAAATCCACCATGCAAGAAATCATCTATTGTGATCTATTTCAGCCATCACATGATGTCTATCACAATAGAAGGTCAATGGTCTGTTTAAGGAATTGAATCCACCATGCATGAAAACATCTATTATGATCTATTTCATCCATCACATGATGTATATCACAATAAAAGGTCAATGGTTTGTTTAAGGAATTGAATCCACCATGGAGGAAAACATCTATTGTGATCTATTTTAGCCATCACATGACATCTATCATAATATAAGGTCAAGTTATTGTAAGTTCGCCACCTTTTAATAAATCTTACAAATACAAGTGATAATAATTTGGAAGTCGTCACTTCCTCATGATTTACATAGGGCCCATGTAGGCATTCATAATTCATATTCATCTGACTATTTGAACACTAGAGAGTCCATCTTGATATGGTCTACTCCCTCTAAATCAATACGATCGAGATTATCAAAAGTTGATTTAATCATATCCTCTATTTTCTCCCTCTGAAGCTCAAGTTCTTGTATCAACCTCTTGTCCTCTTTTGAAATTTCAGACTCCCTCTACATCTGGTCTCAATCATCAATTTGTTTTCATGCATTAAGTTCTTTCTCCCTTGAATGAAATTTTCTTGTGCTTCTATCTTGAAGGTGTGCCAGAGAGAGATTACAAACAACTCACTAAACTATCTCGACTGAAAATACCAATGATAGAAGCATACAATACTTTACTATCCAATAGTATAGCATGAATTACAAACTTAAAAAATTATGTGCATTAATAAAACATGGAATAATTATCTTTTATAAATTTCTAGTATTTCATTCTTTAAGGTGAGCCCATATAGAAAATATCATGCAAATTCATAGAATGATGTCGTCATTCTTGAACATTACCATAATTCTTCATATAACCTATCTTGAATATCCAAAGGTTCTATACACTATGACAACCTTCAATCTGATCGGATCTCCTTTCAAGCGGTTAGGCTTTTAAAGAAGGAACCTCACTCTTTTACAGATTTCGCATAGACTTGTACACAGTTGGTCATACTTTTTGAAGCCAAAAATTTCTTTCCAATCGCTCTGGTGAGATTCTTCTAACTTTGTTTATCACCAATATATCCAAAATTCAGAAAAATCCAATTGTCTATTTGTGAGATATGGTCCTCGTACCGAGACTTTATTTTCCAAGACAATCACACATTCACCATTAACAAACTACTCTCTTAAATTTGCAACTTGGCTTCAATACCATGTTAAGGTTTTTAGGATCATTGAAAATGTAATAGCACTCCTGATTGTATGTATTTTCCAAATGCAACAATCTCTTGCATTTATATTGAGAATGAGCCTATAGGCTATGGTTTTGAATCTATTACCTATCTTGAAAGGCTAAAACACTCAAATGTTAGGTTAAAAACATGCTCATGAGTTCAAAGAATAGACATTAAAATAAAACCAAGCCACCTAAAGATTGTTGCCAAAACAAGTGCTATAAAGCACTGTTTGATTTTCTTCAATGAGAGGGATGTGGGTGTGCTGTCTAAGCACAAGGAGCTTGCTTCTAATGCATTATAAGGATGATGGATATGATGCATGAATGCTAAGAAAATCTTGAAAGAAACTAGTTCAATCCATTATTTTAAGCTAAGATGATTTATAAAACATGAAATCTAACAATTATTATAAAAAGATAAGATCTAGAATGAATTTAGCATGATGAAAATGCATGAGAATGAAAGCTAGCTAATTGCATTTTGCTCTTGGAAGAGAGGGGTATTTATAGGATTTGGGAAAGGCTTGGGTTAGGAGGAGAGTTAGAGTTTGGGGTTTGGTTAGGGGTTGAGTCAAAGGGATAAGGATTGACTTTTTATGGTTAAATGGACCAAGATTAGGATAAGGATTGAGAAATTTCTAGAAGAGTCTAGGGGTTTCTAGGATATTTCTAGGATTTAGGCTTTTAAATAAATGTTTAATTTATTTAAGGAATGTGACAATATTTATCAAACATTAATTTAATAAATAGGGATTAATACTTAAATTAGATTTAAATATTTTGGGGATGGGACTTAATTAAATGTGTTTAATTAAAATAGGAGAAGAGATGAATGATATAAAAAGTAATTAATTAATTAATTAATAAATGATGATGTCATCAAGGGTTTAGACTAAATAAGGTAGGAATCACCTTTTAATCAGGATTAGAGTGACATTAGGAAATTCTAGAAGAGGTTAGGGATT
This sequence comes from Chamaecyparis obtusa, assembly GCA_027943335.1. Lineage (NCBI taxonomy): Eukaryota > Viridiplantae > Streptophyta > Pinopsida > Cupressales > Cupressaceae > Chamaecyparis > Chamaecyparis obtusa. The sequence continues at coordinate 330,570 of BSBK01001861.1, forward strand.
TCTAGGATATTTCCAAGGTTTTAGGATTTAAATAAATGTTTTATTTATTTAAATGGTTTTTGGCACTATTTATCAATTAATATCAATAAATAGGGGAAAATTATTTAAACTTGATTTAAATGATTTTGGGAAGGGATTCTTTAATTAAAGATGTTTAATTAAAATAGGAGAAGGGATTAATGACATAAAAACTAATTAATTAATTAAATAAACAATTAGTTAATAAATGATGACATCATCAAGAGTTTTTAGAAAAATAAAAATACTTTTATTTTCTAATGGATTTTTAGGTGTCTACAAAGCCAAGAAGAGACATGTCCCTTCATGGGACATGTCTATTCATTATTATGTAATTAATATAATGACAATTATGATTATATCTATATACATATATATACATACATATATATAATATCTCTTGAGTATTATATTAATTTATCTAATATTTACATTATATATATATATATATTTACATCTCATATATACTAAATATATATATACATATCTTCACTAGTATTGAATCATAATGTTTATTTGACCTAAGCTACAAAACATCAACAGATCTAATTGAGAAAAGATAGTTGCAAATCTATAGGTCAATTTTATTACTGTTGCTTACTAGCATTTGTAATAGAGAAATATCTTAACAGAGTAGACTTAACAATCTTATTGTAAAATCCTTGAGAAATGTGACATTCTAAAGAGTGTTTAAAGCCCTCTAACAAGGACACTCCTAATAGGGTGAAGATCCTAACAGATTTGAGGTAAATCGCTTAACTGGGTTACACCTAATCGTGTGTATTGTAATCTTTAACTAGATTAGCTCTTAATCAAGTGTACTTCAGAAGAGTATTTTCTTAGTGGGTGAAAATTCCCACAATGGTTTTTTCCAAAGTTGGGTTTCCACGTTAAATATTGGCATTACATGTTGTGAATCATTTATGTGAATGATTTATTGATTGTTATAGTTTATTTATTGATTTCAGTAAATAGTGAACTGTATGTTACCGAGGTGCTACTGAGGTAATCAAAGAAAGTTTTAAAGGTATTTTGGATTAGGGATTACTGATTCACCCCCCTCCGTAATCCAATAATTGGTATCAAAGCTAAGTACTCTTAAGTGATAAGTTTAAAAGACCCGAGTAAAAGATCCAAAGATGTATAGGAGAGAAGTACCTAAGTTGAACAAGGAAAGTTTCTCTACATGGAAAAGTAGAATGCGATTGTATCTATCTAAGATTGGAGACTCTACACTGAATTTGATTGATAATGGTTACACTCCACCGCCTACTGGACCTTTAACAATTGATCAAATGAGAGAAAAGAAGGAACACAACTCAGTTATGATAGAGATTGTGTCTTCCCTCTCTGATGTTGAATTCAATGATATTAAGGATTTCGTTAATTCAAAAGAGATGTGGGACAAGCTTACACTTATCTATGGAGGATATCAACATGTACAAAAAGCTAAGGTTGACAGCCTGAGATGAAATTATGATGAAATGAGGATGAAATATGAAGAGAACATCACACAATATAGTAGTAGAATCAAGGAAGTTATGAGTGCCATTAGAGGTGCTCGTGGATCACTAACTAAGAAGAAGTAGTAAGTAAAATATTGAGAACTCTTTCTTCTAAGTATTCTATTAGAGTATCTACAATTCATGAATTGAGATCTATACTGAACAATGTTGTTACTCTTGAATCCCTAATTGGTAAATTGACTACATTTGAGCTATGTAATTATGATAATAGTCTACCGACCATTGAAACTTCCTTCAAGTCATCTGTAAGAATTGGACATTCAAGAAGAGAAAGAGAAAATCATAATAATTCATATGGAAGTGAGTATGACAATATTCTAAATGAAGAGAAAGAACAAGAAGAATTGGAAGCACTGTTGGCTAACCAACTACCTAGAGGCAAATGAAAGTACAAAGGCAAGTTACCATTGAAGTATTTCAATTGTAATAAGATTGGACATATTGCATCTAGATGTCCTAATAATGACATAAATGATAAGAATGACAAAAGAGACAAATGACATCGACGATTTAGAGACTTTAAGGACAAAGGTAAGAAGTCTTTCTACCTAGATGAGGAAGGAGTAATTGATGATGAATCTGATGATACCGAGGAAGGATATGAAGTTTTATATGTTGTAGTAAAGGAAGAATCAAATGAGGAAAAGTATGAAGATGAAAAAACACTTGTTTCTCATGTAAGTAAACTAGACCTTTGGATTATTGATAGTGGTTGTTCACATCATATGACTAGTGATATTAATAAGTTTGAGAACCTAGAAGAATATGATGGAGGATTTGTCAGATTTGGAAATGATGCTCCATGTCCTATGAAAGGTAACGGTTCTATTATGTTGAATACGAAGATGAAATATAATGATGCATATTGGGTTAGAGGACTGAACTATAATTTGTTGAGTGTTGCACAACTGAACAATATTGACCACCGACTACAATTTTAGAATAGAAAAGTTAAGATCTATGGTGTTGAAAAAGATCTAATTAGAATTGGAGGACAATCAAGAGATAATTTATTTTATCTTGATACTGATGCAAGGAGTTTCTTGTTTGTCAAAATTGAAGATGTATGGCTATGGCATAAGAGGATGTGTCATGTGAATTTTGATAACTTGATCAAAGTAAGAATAGTAGAGTCAGAGGACTACCGAGATTATGCAAACCTGATAAAGCTATGTGTAAAGAATGTCAAATTGGTAAGATGACCAAGTCTAGTTTTTTAAGAAAATTTTACTCTACCAATGGTATTTTGGAATTGGTTCACACTGACCTTTGTGGTCCTATGAAAGTTCAAAGCTATTATGGAGATTGGTACTTTATTTTGTTTGTTGATGATTATTCAAGAATGATGTCTGTTAAATTTCTAAAATAAAAATATGATGCATTTCAAATATTTAAGTGGTATAAGGATAGAGTTCAGAAGGAAACATGTAAACAACTGAAGTATTTGAGATCTAATAGAAGAGGTGAATTTATCTTTGATGAATTTACTTTCTTCTATAATGAGCATGGAATTAAAAGACAAGTGTCTACACTGAGGACTCCACAACATAATGGGATAGTTGAGAGAAGGAATAAATCTATTGTTGATTGTGCTAGAAATTTGTTGATTGATAAAAAGGTTGAAAAAACATATTGGAGAGAAGCTATAAGTACCACACTTTACACTCAACTGAATATAGTTAAAGAAAGGAACTAACAAGACAGCCTATTAACTATGGTTTGGTCACACACTGAATGCAAGTTATTTCAAAATTTTTGGAAGTAGGTGTTACATACTGAAAGATGCTAGAAATGGAAAGTTTGATTCTAAAGGAGATGAAAGAATATTTCTTAGTTATTCATCAAAAAGCAAAGCATATAAATGTTTAATCAAGGATTCTACCAAAATTGTTGAAAGTGCAAATGTAAGAGTTGATGAATTTGTAGAAAAGAATGAAGAGGATAGAAAAAAGGAACCTAGGGATTATAATAGATTTGTTTATGTAAAAGATGTTAATTCGGTTGACACAACCAAGTAGAAGAAAGCAAAAAATAATGAAAAAGATAAGCATCCACCAAGAGATGTAAACAATGATGAATAGTCTATCGAACATGTATTAGAAAAATATGTGAAAATACACCACTCACCAAGCAAAATAATTGGAGACAAGAATGAAAGAGTCATAACAAGAAGTAAGTCAAAAGATAACACATGTTTGATTTTTGAATTTGAGCCAAGACTAGTAAAGGATGCACTAGAAAATGAAGATTGGATGAATGCTATGAAAGAAGAAACTGATCAAAATATTTAAAAGAATAACACTTGGTCACTGGTATCAAGACCTAAGGACAAGAATGTGATTAGAATAAAATGGATTTTCAGAAATAAACTCAATGAGAAAGGAGATGTGATTATAAACAAAGAAAGATTAGTTTGCAAATGGTATGCAGAAGAAGAAGGTATTGATTATGGTGAAACTTTTTCCCTTGTTGCTAGATTAGAAGGTGTAAGGATATTACTTTCATATGAAACTTACAAAAGATTCAAAGTTTATCAAATAGATGTTAAATATGCATTTTTGAATGGAATACTTGAAGAAAAAGTCTACATTGAACAACCAGATGGATTTGTTGACAAGAGCAATAAGAATATGATCTTCAAAATGCATAAAGATTTATATGGATTGAAGCAAGCTCCTCGAGCATGGCATGAAATATTGCATTTTTATTTAGTTAAGATTAGATTTGAAAGGATTAGTGATAACAACAATTTATACTTGAAATATGACAAGTCTAATGAAATTTTGATTACTAAGATATTTTTTGATGACATTATATTTGGTGGTAATGAGATAATGTCAAGTCATTTGCTGAGGAGATGGGAAAATAATTTGAGATGTCTATGATAGGAGAGATTAAATTCTTTATTGGACTTCAAATTCAACAAGTAAAGGATGAGATCTACATAAATCAATCAAAGTATATCAAGGAGATCCTGAAAACATTCAATATGGAAGACTCAAAGCTGGTTGGAACACTGATGGCTACTGGTTGTAAATTATCTAAGGAAGATGACACTAAAGAAGTGAATGAGACACTTTACCAATCTATGATTGGTAAAATACAATATGTTGTACATAGTAGACCTGATATAACACATTTAGTTGGTATTGTTGCAAGGTTTTTTGCAATCCCAAAGGAGACACATTCGTCTGTAGTGAAGAGGACATTCCGATATCTGAAAGGGACTGGAGATTTTGGTCTGTTCTATAAAAGAGGAGAAGATTTTGATCTCAAGGTATATATTGATGCTGACTAGGCTGGAAATATTGATGACAGGAAAATCACTAGTGGTGGAGATTTCTTTTTGGGAGAAAGGCTAGTGACATGGTTAAGCAAGAAACAAAGCTATATTTCACAATATAATGCATAAGCTAAATATGTGGCAATAAATATGAATTGTTCTAACATTGTATGGATCAAACAACTACTGAGAGGTATGCATGGAGAGATTACTGAACCTATTACAACTTATTGTGATAACACCAGTTCTATTAACATATCAAAGAACCCTCTGATGCATTCAAAGACAAAGCATATATCTATCAAGTATCACTACTTGAGAGAGCAAGTACAAGCTAAGCATGTGACATTGGAGTATGTGAATCATAAAGAAAAGATAGCTGATATCTTTACAAAGCCATTACCAAAGGACTCTTTTGAGCATCTCCAAGGTAAGTTAGGGTTCTTCCCCTATCTAATGTTCATTAAGGAAAGATGCATGCTACACCAATTCAAGGACTCAATATAATATCTATCTTGTGAGTTGATGCTATTGTTCACTCTTTAGGTGAAGCCTAAAGTTGTGAAAAGGATGTTTATGAATACAATGGAAAATATATTTACTTGAGGTATAATCTGAGAAGTTTATTTTTCTTTGGCATTGTTGTCAAAGAGAGAGAAGAACTTAAGATCAAAGAGGGAGATGAACACAGTCATTGAGATGAGTATAGCAAGGAGAGATGAATAGAGAAGATCAAAAGAATCTGAATAAGTCAATTGATATAAGGAGATGTTTACTGAAAGAGGGAGAAAAGTAATTGATGACAAATTATCATGAGGGATATGAATAAGAGAATGTTGCTAATGAAATCAGAATGGGAAGTGGTACTGACAGAAAGAGACAGATCGCAGATGAAAGATAAAAAAGGAAAATCTACAACTCAAAGGGAGTACAAAATATGAATGATAGTGAAGGATACCATCATTAATTGAACATTGAATTTTTTAGTGTTGCAATCAATGCCAAAGAGGGAGATTGTTACTATAACTGATATTAATGTTAAAGATTGATTTTCTGATAGAGTTGATGATTAAGACCAACAAAGATAAGAGGAATACATGATAGTAAAAATTTTATATCAGTTATTATCTTTTCATTGATGTCAAGAAATTAATTTCTAGTTTATATTATGTTTCCATATCATTTGGTAAAGGTATAAGATGAATGAATTAAGGAGAAGAAGAAATGAGAAGTTTAGAAGTTAAATAACTTAATTGGACAACTGATACAGATCAGACAATGATTAGGTTATGTTGATATAATTATTTTCTACCTAACATATGAGTATGTTAAGCCGGTAAAGAATGGTGATGAAGATTTGAAAATTTGGTAAGTTGAGATGTTTTGGCTACCAAGAAGAAAAGTCACTCGGTAAGGTAAAGGTAAAAAGATAGGTCACTCGATAAAGAAAATGAACTCAAGACACCGAGTGATGAAATTGAAATTCAAATGAAGAATATTGAGCAAGGAATAATATTAAATAAGGATTGAATCAACATTTAAGGATTAGCTATGATGAGATGGATGATCATGATGATGAGGAAAGTTAGTTACAAGAGATCTATGGACAATAAAATTCAAGGTGAATATCTATGGAAAGATCTAAGTAGCAAAAAGAGATGGAACAAGTTTCTAGAAAAGTTCAAGTTCCTAGGTGAAAAAAAATGTGTTACCAAGATTCAATTTCAAGGTGTAATGAATTAAATAGTAAAGATTTATTAAAGGAAAATGTTTTTAGATGAGATTATGAGGCAAAAATATGTCTATATAAAGGATGATCTTATATGGGCAAATGGTTGGCAAACTGAATAGTTGAAGGGTTACCGACTAATACAAAGAAGAAGGAACATAGAGATTTCAAGTGGGAAAGGAAGGATTTGATGAAGTGTTGATGCCAGTGGATAATGAAGAATTGAAGTGAAGATAGAAGAGTGCACACAGATCTAATTGAGAAAAGATAGTTGCAAATCTACAGGTCAATTTTATTACTATTGCTTACTAGTATTTATAACATAGAAATCTCTTAACAGAGTATACTTAACAGTCTTATTGTAAAGACCTAGAGAAAAGTGACATTCTAAAGAGTGTTTAAAGCTCTCTAACAAGGCCACTCCTAACAGGGTGAAAATCCTAATAGATTTGAGGTAAATCCCTTAACCGGGTCACACCTAACAATGTGTATTGTAATCTTTAACCAGATTGGCTCTTAACCGGGAGTACTTCAGAAGAGTATTTTCTTAGTGGGTGACAATTCCCATAGTGGTTTTTTCCCAAAGATGGGTTTCCACATTAAATATTGGTGTTACATGTTGTGAAAGATTTATTGATTCTTATAGTTTATTTACTTATTTTGGTAAATAGTGAATTGTATGTTATCGAGCTGCTATCGAGTTAATCAGAGAAAGTTTTAAAGGTATTTTAGATTAGGGATTACTGATTCAACCCCCCCTCTCCTTAATCCAACACACTCATTTATTTTGTCTCTTCATCTTAGCCACTCTCCTTTTATCTCTTAATCTTGACCATCCATTCTTTTGCCTCTTAATATTGGCCACCCATTATTTAAGTCATTCTATAAAAAGGAGGCCTCACTCCTCATTTGAAATTAGTCCTTCTTTTGTATCTTCTTGTATCTATTGTAAACTAGAGCATTCTTGAGCACTTCATATCTTAGATTTATTTTGAGAATTTGTATTAGATAATATATATATCACATGTTAGGTAATGGAATGAAACTAGTTTTGTTTCAATCTTTCATTCTCAATCTAGTTTGTTAATCTCTTGCATTTTCATTCCTTAGCATAGATATTGTATTTTGCATCATCTTTTTGTGAAGATTGGGGCAAGTTTCTCATAGCTTTTCTAAATCCTTCACTCATCAATCATAGTGAGATTTATTGCATTGTGTTGGGAGAGCACACCTACAAAATCTCTAAGAGAAAATAAAACAAGGTTTTGGGTGCCCTTGTTTTAGCTCATCAGAGGTTGTAGTGGAAATTTTGTTGCATTACGAGTTATTTAACATGCTTATTCTAACTTAAATACCTTTCCTTTATTGTGTTTTCATGCTTTGATTTATTGTGTAGCTGTAGGGACTTTCATTGCATACAATTTTATACAAAATATGATATCCGATGGTGCAAATATGTGATTATGTCTTACGTTTTGATGATTGAAATTGAGAAAACATGAGTGTTTTCCTCATGAGATATTAGAATAACAAGACATGTTATTAGAGTCAATTTTTTAGGGATTGTATAATTGAGTTATGAGTTTGCGGTCTTCTTTTTATGATTAATTCTATAAGGTTTATAAGTTGCAAGTCTGATAATTACTTTGGTGCATCACCCATTAGATTTAGATTTCCATTTTAGAAGAAATTCCTTCTATCACTTTTTTGTCCAGTTTTAGTATAGGCGAGTACCATAAAGGAACCAACCTTTTAACTCAGAAGATTCACTCTCTCCATAGGATTACCCACAACCTAAGAGTATTTCCATGTTCCAACATGATAGCTAGATATCACATCTCGCTATAGGCGCAATCCTGATTGACAATAGTTACATTATTAGTAGATAAAAATGAGACATGTCACTAGGGTAAACGCACAATAAGCTGTCACCCTTTTACAAAGGAAAAGACTAACAAAATCAAAGTTGTTCAACTTCAATAGTATAAAAATGACATTTATGTTTAGAATTTGAAAATAATGTAAACTAAATAAATGTGATAAAATGGATGAAGTTTATGATTATTATTTTTAATAATTTTTTTGAATAATAATTGATATGTTTTTTTAAATTTTTAAAGATGATTTTTTAATTGCTGAAAAATGTTGAAAATTAGGGGTCTAATTCCCACCAAAAAATTATATCTAAATAAACATTTTTTCCCCTAATTTCAAAATATGTCATAGATGACATATATAGCTAGTGCATGAAGAAATACAAATTGGTTTGTGACCTATATTTTCTCTCTTATAACAATTCAAATTCTAACTCACTAAAATCGATAGTTTTCATCTCGCAACATATTTTTCATAACAAATCTATCCCAATCAAAAAAATAAATATATATTCTTGAAAGGACTCTCTCCTGTAGGGCACCATATGTTTTTCAAATTTATTTAATATGATTTACTATTTTTTTCTTTCTCCAAATCAACATCTCCTTGACTGTTAAAATACCTACTTGTAATAATTTTTAATTCCAATAAACTATGTCTAATTAAAACACTATAAAATCTATGAGGATATTTTTGACACTGATCTCTACAAAAGGGTATTTTTTTTATTTTTTTAAAAATATCATTAAAAAGGTTAGGAGTTATTGAAACACCACTTTTATGAAATAATTTTATTTTTGTGGTAATTGGACCCAAAGTGGTATAAAACATGCATTTAATAGATATTTCTAATTAGAAAAGTTAAAGCACTTATCTAACTTAGTTAGAATGAATCTAGCTAGACCATATGTTTGACCAAAATTAATTTTTAGTTAGAAATACTAAAATTCAACAATGCTGATAAGTTAACCTAAAAGGTGACACTTGTTGTGCTTTTACCCACTAATCCTATTTATTATATTGCCAGTGAATAAGAAAGAGATATGCCCCTCTTCATGACCCTAATAGAAGTCATGTTTATAAAGTTAGCTTCAATTATAGGGTTGATCTCAATAAAGTAATTCCTCTTTGAAGAGCTCTCATTAATCAATTTTTTTGTCCTATATGAAAAGGAGTTAATATGTTGATGAACCTAATCATTTGTTGAATTATTTTTGTTTATGAAAGTATATTGCATAGATCTATACATTTTTAATTAGAGAAATGGAATAGTTGAATGTCACAATAATTTTCTAGGTATTTGATCTTTCTTTATCTTATATTCAAAGAAGGAAGACATTATCTGAAGGCCATTTGCAAAAATATTTGGTGATGTGTATTATTTCCACGTTGAATGTGAGTTTTCATTAGAAGAAAAAGAACTATGATGAATATAGTAAGCCTACATATTTTGTTATGATATGTATGTGTTGATAAAATATAAATGGTGGATAAAAAACATATTGAGTCATACAGTTACACATGTCATAAATGTTTATATCATATTTATAGACTTGTAAATCTTGTGCAACTAGAAAAAGGTATGAATATTTCATGTATTAATTGATACTAGTATTACCTATTTTTCCCTATGAGCTTGATTTGGAAACATATATTATTTTTCCCTACAATCCTTGTTTTAGAGCTTCCTCTTCATATAGCATGCACTTGATCTCCTTATGATTTTGATGAAAAGGCCTAGGTGGACTTGCAATTAGTAAGTTCAAGAGGGACTTCATTTGTGTTGTCACAACACCAAACAAGCTTCTTTGCTAGGATCATCCTCATTGATCCAATCCACATGTAATGTCTCTGCTAGGGAACCCATAAGGAATCGGGTCTATGACCAAAAATTACAACTAACAATTTTTTTCTTAACATTCTAACATATCATCATAACCATTCACAAGTACATTCCTTAAGGTTCCCTTAATGAATTCATTTACCATTATCAAGCATTTTATTTCTTTACTTAATCAAATGAATTCTATTTCCGTTTCAACTTCAATTTACATTGAAACATTGCTTTCATTCTACTTCAAAACCAATTGCCTTAGTGAATTAATTGAATTCATTTTCTTTACCAAACTAACACATCATTTACTTTTAGAAATGCAACAAGCACACATTACTTATCTCATCCACTAAGAACATTTATTCTTTCCTATTTATTTACTCCTTAACCTTATCTATGCTCAACTCAATTCCACCATCAAAACTCAATTAAGCTTTTCCATTAAGAGTCCTCACTTTCTATCTTCATTTCAAGATAATAATAGAAAGAGCGTAAAGTACTTAACCATATATTGATAACCAACATAAACCATTAGATGAATCATTTTTTCCATAAGTTTAACTTCCACAAATCATCATCTATAACCTTGTATAAGTCTAGATAAGAATTGAGATTAAAACCTAGTTTGAATAACCACACATTACTCATACTGAGCTATACATTTAAGAATCACATCTCATTACTAATTTCAATAATATATATGTTTCTTACCCTTATTATTTCACCTATAAATACCCTTAAACCCTTAGCATATCTTTTCACTATTCCACATATCAAAATAAGTATTCCTTAAGAAGTTTAAAATTATAAGTTCTTTGCAAAAGCTTACATAGAATCATTACTTTCAATTTCATTTAAAAATCAAGAGAGATAGGATAGGAATTACTTAAAAATAATCCATGCTTGATTTACCAACATTCAATTCCTTTTTTGAGATTCCTAAATACTACCCTTACCCATATACATAGCTTCTTTCTTATAATTTCCATTTACAACATAATTAGAATTACAGTTACTGCATATGGCCCAAAGGCATAGAGAAAGATAATTACATCAAGTTGCCCAAGGGCTTACAATACATCTTTACATCTTGATTTTAAAAGATAGAGATACATGATACAATAACAAAATCTTCACCACTGAACAACTCATAATCCAATCCACAACACGAACCATGAACAATACCTTGAAAGATTTTTGCTACCCAACCATATGAAACTGGTGAAGTTCCACCCCCCATGCTAGGAGATAGAACTTGATGAACTACAACTGATTTAGAACCAGAATGAAGATTCTATAATCTAAGATTACTAAGGAGTTGATGATTAGATATGCAAGATGATTAAATCAGTATTATGTTGTCATTGATGTCAACTAGCTTGATAATACTTATCTTGTAAGTTACTATACCGACACATCTGAAGGAAGGTGAAAGAGATGAAGAGTAGAAATATCTACATGAGGAAGATGTATATGATAGATGAGGATAAGGAACACAATGAGCAACTTGTAGATAAGTCTATGACTTGATGGAATTGACTTTATTATGTTGCATTCATCTATGATGAAGAATAGAGCTAAAAGACACAAATCAATGTTGTCGATAAATAAAGCATTTCGGTATACATCGACAGAATGTAGTGTATACCAAGTGCAATGTTAACTGAGCTTGTGTTCATTGACACATTTCTTTGTTAACCGAGCATAATAGAAAATGAATTAAATGACCAGTTTAGCCGATAAAGTGATCAGCTGTAAAGTGTATGAAATCAAGGTAACAGATAATGTTTGTTATGAAGATCGACGACTAACATAAATCATAAAGGTGTTGGAAACTACAATTGAAACAATTGTTGTATTGTCATTGATGTCAAACCTTAATTGGTAAGATTGTTTCTACTTAGGAAAGTACTATATCTATTTGAGTGTTGCTAAGGGGATAGGCAAGGTTGGTGACAATAGCACCTAGGGAAAGGTTGAGTTGTCTTGATACTACAAAGTGTACTTGACTATGTTGTACAATGATGAGAAAATGTATTGTTTATCCTAGTAATATTGAAGACTAAATTGATAGGCTTAATTGAGAAAAGAATGGAGAAATCATGTTTAAGCCGAGTAATGTTAGTGTCGACTGAGTCAGTGTATGCCGAGAAAAATTCTAGTGTCGACCGAACAACAATTAATTGTCGAGGAAGACAGTGTAAGCCAAGGAAACATTTTTAGTAATGACTGAGCTTTCTACATGGAGACCGAGTAGTTGATCACAGTATTGATGGAGCATCAACATTTTTATATTTGAAGAGAATTTAGTTTTGGAGCTGACATTGTTGAATTCTTGGATTATGTAAAACATGTTGACTTTATTTATTGATTATTTGAAAGCATAAATGCACTGTAAAATGTTTTATTGTAAATCTTTAAGAGATTTGAGATGATTCTAGAAAAGGAGCCAAAGAACATGAAGTGGGTAGATTCAATGAATCTGACCTAACCCTAATATCTATGAATGAGATTGAGTGGCATAAGATGAGTTAACCTAATTAAGGAAAGTACAAAGGGAACTTAAGCATTTGGATATGCAAGTACATGGGTGAAAAAGAGAATGCTTGAAGATCAAAAAAGTTTTATTGACTGTTTAAGCAGGAAAGGTTGAAGGAGAATTGTGGTGGTTGCTTGAAGAAAAGTTCCGAGTAGATCAGAGATGGAGATGGAAAAGTTTCAAAGTCAGTAAACCAAATTAGTGTACGAAATTAGATCTAATATTTCAAAAGTGAGTTGTATATTTTTCATATAATATTGCTGCTAATTTCTAACCATTGTAATAGTCAAAATCCTTTTAACAGAGGTTGACCTAACAGTCATATGTTAAATCCTTTGAACAAGGTTGCATTCTAATGGAGTTTATGTAAGTCCTATAACAAGGCTCACTTTTGACAGGGTGATTGAAATCCTTTAACTGGGTCACACCTAATAGTGTGTATTGTAATCTTTGACAGGGTTGGATTTTAATCAAGCTCACTTTAGAAGAGTGAAAATAATAGTAGCATGTTACAGAGTGGTTTTTCCCACATTGGGTTTCCACTATAAATCCTGGTGTTAATACTTGTGTGAATGTTTTGGTTTGAACATTTCTGTGTTTTACAAGTTAAGTTACAACTGGGTAGTGGACTGCATTGTCATATGTTTCTATTATTGAATCAGTGATGAGTGAGTTTGTTTTGGTTATTGGATCTAATTTAAGGAAAAGTTTGTAAGTTTGTTTTATACATCAAGACCTAAGAACAACTGATTCACCCCCCCTCTATGTTGTTCTAAATCATATTAAAAAAAGGATCTAATGGAGGAAATTGAAATGTGTTATTGACACATCAGCCGAGGAAGCCTAAAGTGGCAAAATCTATGAATATGATTAAGCGAAAAAATTTGATGGAGGAAAAGTAAATGATTTACTTGTCTATATAAGAGACATTGGTTTCATTATGAAAAAGATGTCGGAAGAAAAAGATACTATAAAATTATCACGTGAAGAATTTTTTATGCATTCTGATCATACTGGTTAATAAGAACCGAGTTGCAGAATAGTTATTGAGCTATAGAGAGTTATTACTGACAGATAGTAAGTTGATACAGTATTGAATCTGAAGTGGAATATTGATCATAAATATTTGAATGAGTTGAACATTGATCTGTAAACTAAAATTAAAGTTATTTCAAGGCAGATCATCTACTATTACATATTTAACCATTGTATACAGTTAAATATCTTAACCAAGTAGACTATGAAAGTCTTTTGATGTTTCATTCATAGAGTGAACATTGTTATCCTGTCAACCCTAGAGTGATTGCTGGTTGGACGATAACTTCTGGTCTAAAATCCTCTAACAAGGTCACACCTAATAGTGTGTTTGTAACCTTTAATACGGTTGGGTCTTCACTGACCTCACTTCAGAAGAGTGAACAATTTTGGGTTGCTAGTCCCAGGTGGTTTTTCCCTTCACACGGTTTCCACGTTAAATCTCTTGTGTTATGTGTTGATTGTGATATTTGTTTGTTATCATACTTTTCATATTACATGTTAGATTTTATCGGTATCTACTATAAGTTTTAGACTGCCAATCAGTAAAAACATAGACAGTAAAAGTATTTTATGTTTACCGAGTAGCAGAAGTTGAAGAATTTGTTTTGGATTATACATTTTGATTTGGGACACTGGATAACTGATTCACCCCCCTCTTAGTTATTCTAACAATTGGTATCAGAGTGGTGGTTTCTTAGAAAAGATTTTTAAGGACTCCAGTACAAAGGTCTCAAGATGTATAAGAGGGAAGTGCCAAAGCTAAACAAAGATAACTTCGTAATATGGCAAAGCCGGATGAAGTTGCACATATCTAGAATTGGGAATTCTGCACTAGAACTGATGGAGAATGGCTACATTGAACTGACCCCTGGTCCTTTAACTCTTGATCAATTGAAGGATAGGCATGAACACAACATTACTATGATGGAACTTGCTACTGCCTGTACTGATGCTGAATTTGAAGACATCAAGGAGTGTGATACTAAAAAGAAGATGTGGGACAAGCTAACTCTAATATATAGTGGAGATGTGAATGTTAAGAGAGCCAGAGTTGAAAGCCTAAGAGGAAAATTTGATGATATGAAGATGAAAGAAGGTGAGAACATTGTGCAATACACAAATAGACTGAAAGAGGTAGTACATGCTATTAGAGCATCTGATGGAGTTATTAATGATGAAACAGTGATACGTAAGATTCTTAGAACTTTGCTGCCAGTTTATGCGATCAGGATCTCTGCAATTCATGAAACAAGGGCTACATCCAATCTCACCCTTGACACTCTGATCGGTAAGCTTACAACTTTTGAATTGAATAACTTTGACAATAGTGTTGTACCTTTTGTTAAATCCACTTTCATGTCCTCTTTGAAGATTAGTAAGTCTAGTAGCAGTAATGATAAGAATAACGATAGTGATAGTAATACCAATGATGAACTTTATGAGCTTGAAGCTCTTATGGCGAGAAGATTACCCAAAGGTAAGGGAAGATATAGAGGCAAGTTACCTTTAGCTTGTTTTAACTGCAAATAAGTTGGCCACATTGCTGCTAGATGTCCGAATAAGAAAGATGATGATAGATCCAAAGACCGATCAGAAGGAAGCTATGGGAGAAGAGTTAACAAAGGCTATTGACACAATAATAGAGATAACCAAGATAGCTATGACAAAGGGAAAAAGGTATGTTACACAGCCAAAGAATTTGAATCTGAATTTGACAAAGATGATGATGTAGAAGTAGTATTTTCTGCTATGAAAGATGATTTGGAGGAAGAATAGAAACATGGAGAAACAACACTAATCTCTAAAGTAAGCATAAATGATACATGGATCATAGACAGTGGCTGTACACATCATATGACTAGTGATATAGAGAAATTTGATCTACTTGATGAATATGATGGAGGATCTGTAAGGATGGGAAATGATGCACCTTGTATGGTGAGAGGTAAAGGTTCACTAATGATTAATGATAGAATAAAATGTGAAAATGCATATTGGGTAGATGGACTGAACTATAATTTGTTAAGTGTGGCACAACTGAATAACTCAGGCCACCGACTTGCTTTTGAGAGTAGAAAGGTAAGAATCTATGATGATGGACGAAGACTTGTCAAAACCGGTACATAGTCCATAGGTAATCTATTTTATCTTGATATTGATCAGTCTTCTTATTTATTAATGAAAGATGAAGATGCATGGTTGTGGCAGAAGAGGTTATGTCATGTGAATTTTGATAACATGATCAAGATTAGTAAGAAGAAAAGAGTTAGAGGGTTGCCTAACTTGTCTAAATTGGATCATGCTATGTGCCATGAATGTCAGAGAGGTAAGATGAATAAGTCTAGTTTTAAAAGCAAAGACTACTCAACAAAGAAGATACTTGAGTTGGTTCATACCAACCTATGTGGTCCTATGAGAACTTAGAGTTATTATGGTGATAGATACTTTATTCTTTTTGTTGATGACTACACTAGATTGATGACTGTTATGTTTCTAAAAGAGAAATATGAAGCTTTCAAGACGTTTAAGTGGTATAAGGAAAAGGTAGAAAAAGAGACTGGAAAATAAATTAAATGCTTAAGATCTGATAGAGGAGGTGAATTTATCTCTAATGAATTTACTAACTTCTATAATGAGAATGGTATTAAGAGACACGTCTTTGCACCGAGGACACCTCAGCAGAATGGGATTGCTGAAAGAAGGAACAGGTCAATCATTGATTGTGCTAGAATACTAATGATACAAAAGAATGTTGCTTAGACATATTGGAGAGAAGCTGTTAGCACAGCTGTATATGTGCTTAATCAAGTACAACTGAAGAAGGACTCCAATCGGACACCTTATGAGCTATGGTTTGGACACAAACCTATTGTAAGTTATTTCAGAATTTTTGGAAGAAAATGTTTTATTCTAAAAGATGAGAGAAATGGGAAATTTGATTCTAAAGGTGATGAAGGAATATTCTTAGGATATTCTACTAAGAGTAAAGCATACAATTGTTTGAATAAAGTTACAAATAAGATAATTGAAAGTAATAATGTTCATGTTGATGAGTTTGATGACAAGTACATAGAAGAAAGAAAGGAATTGGAAGACTATGGTAGATTCACTTACATTGAACTTCCTGACTATCTACCCAAGTCGCAACCTGTGATAACCAGTCAGTAGTAAAATAACCCTGAAGAATAGGAAAGGGAAACCTATGAACAAGATGGTGCTACTGAGCAAGCACATGAACCTGAACATGATGAACAAGAAAGAAGAAACTGAGTACTGGCTAGTTTTGTCAGAAGACATCATCATGAGACACAAATTATTGGAAACAGACAAGCTGGAATGCAGACAAGAAGCAAAAAAAGACAAGGTACATGTCTAGTATGTGAATTTGAACCAAAAAATGTGAAAGTTGCATTAGAAAATGAAGAATGGGTTAATGCAATGAAGGAGGAAATAGAGAAAATAGAGAAAAACAAAACTTTGTCCTTAGTACCCCGACCTAAAGATAAGAATGTTATCGGTACTAAATGGATATTCAGAAATAAACTGAATGAAAATGGTGAAGGAACAAGAAATAAAGTGAGATTGGTATGCAAGGGATATGCATAGGAAGAAGGCATTGACTATGGTGAGACATTTGCACCTATTTCTAGATTGGAAGGAGTTAGAATGCCACTTACATATGCTACACAAAAGAAATTTAAGGTTTATCAAATGAATGTGAAGTCAACATTTCTGAATGGTATACTTGAAGAAGAGGTCTACATAGAAAAATTTGAAGGATTTGTTGATCTAGAAAATAGAAACATGGTATGTAGATTACACAAAGCTTTATATGGTCTGAAGGAAGCACCGAGAGCATGGTATGAAAGACTGCATACTTACTTGTTAAGTATTGGATTTGTAAGAACTAGTGAGAACAACAATCTCTCATTAAAGGTGATACTAATGACACTATTATTATTGCTGAAATCTTTGTTGATGATATTATTTTTGGAGGTCAAGATCATGTATGTAAATATTTTGCTGATGACATGAGGAATGAGTTTTAAATGTCTATGTTCAGAGAGATTAAATTCTTTCTAGGATTACAAGTGATTCAACAGAGTGATGGGATATTCATCACATAGTCTAATTACATAAAGGAAGTCTTGAAGACATTTGGCATGGAAGATGATAAACCTATGGGAACACCAATGGCTATTGGAAGTAAATTGACAAAGGAAGATGAGACTACAAAGGTAAACTAGACACTTTACCGATCCATGATTGGTAAACTAATGTACATAGTTCACAGTAGACCAGATATAGAACATGCTATGGGAATTGTTGCTAGATATTCTACTAATCCTAGAGAATCATACATGATTGCTACTAAAAGGATCTTAAGATATCTGAAAAAGATAGAGGATAATGGATTATGGTATCCTAAGGAAGGAAAGTTTGAGCGGAAGGTTTATACTGATGCTAATTGGGCTGGAAATGTGGATGACAAAAAAAGTACCACCGGAGGAGCATTTTTCTTTGGTGAAAGACTTGTAACCTAGACAAGTAAAAAGCAGGCTTGTATTTCTAGGTCTACAGTTGAAGTAGAGTATGTTGCTGCTGCTACTAATTGCTCAAACATTGCATATATCAAGCAAATGTTGGAAGGAATGAATGAGGTAATCACTGACCTAGTGATCATATACTATGACAACACAAGTGCCATTAATATTTCAAAGAATCTAGTGATGCACTCTAAGACAAAGCATATATCAATTAAGTATCACTACTTACAAGAACAAGTGCAAGAGAAGCAAGTAAAGTTAGAATTTGTTACATCTAAAGAACAACTTGCAGATATTTTTACAAAGCCTCTATTGAAGGACACATTTGAATATTTGAGGACTAGACTTGGGGTCCGTCCCCTATCTATCAGTCACTAATGTGATCTGGATGTTGCATTAGCCTAATCTTAATAGAAGATCATTCATGTTGATGCAACATAGTTCACACTTTGGATTTTGTTCAAGGTTGTGATTAAGTTTGAAGAATTGAAACAAATTGGGATATTAGTATACTAAGATATAGAGGAAGTAATGAACAAAAGAGAGTTACTTAGCTACTACAAGAGCTGATTATTTATTTTTTTCTTTGGCATTGTTGTCAAAGGGAGAGATAAATAATATGAAAAGGAAAAGGAGAGATATGCACCGATGAGAACTATCTAAGGGAGAGATAAACTGAAAGGAACTTGAGAACTGAAAAGGTTATATCTACAAAATGACAAAGCTATATTTTATAATGCTATTGAGTAACGTAGTGATTAAACATATTAAGCTAGGGAGAGCTTTCACAACATTTGATCACAAAGTTGTAGAATACATGTTTGGTATGTGTATGATACATTTCATATTACTTGATTTCCCATCAATGCCAAAGGGAGAGATTGATGAGCTACAACTGATTTAGAACTAGAATGAAGAATCTGTAATTTAAGATTACTGAGGAGTTGATGATTAGATATGCAAGCTGATTAAATTAGTATTATGTTGTCATTGATGTCAACTAGCTTGACAATACTTATCTTGTAAGTTACTATACCGACACATCTGAAGGAAGGTGAAAGATATGAAGAACATAAATATCTACATGAGGAAGATGTATATGACAGATGAGGATAAGGAACACAATCAGTAACTTGTTGATGAGTCTATGACTTGATGGAATTGACTTTATTATGTTGCATTCATCTATGATGAAGAATAGAGCTGAAAGACACAAAGCAGTGTTGTTGGTAAATAAAGCATTTCAATATACACCAATGGAATGTAGTGTATATCGAGCACAATGTTAACTGAGCTTGTGTTCACCGACGCAATTCTTTGTTAATCGAGTAGAACAGAAAAGGAATTAAATGATCAGTTTAGCCAATAAAGTGATGAGCTGTAAAGTGTATGAAATCGAGGTAATAGATAATGTTTGTTATGAAGATCAATGACTAACATAAATAAAAAAGGATCTAATGGAGCAAATTGAAATGTGTTACTGACACATCAGTCGAGGAAGCCTAAAGTGGCAAAATCTATGAATATGATTAAGTGGCAAAATCTGATGGAGGAAAAGTAAATGATTTACTTGTCTATATAAGAGACATTGGTTTCATTATGAAAAAGATGCCGGAAGAAGAAGATACTAAAAAATTATTGCATGAAGAAGTTTTCATGCATTTTGATCATACTGGTTAATAAGAACCAAGCTACAGAACAGTTACCGAGCTATAGAGAGTTATTACCGATGGATAGTAAGTTGATACAGTATTGAATTTGAAGTGGAATATTGATCAAAAAAATTTGAATGAGCTAAACATTGATCTGTAAACTGCAATTGAAGTTGTTTCAAGGTAGATCATCTACTGTTACATATTTAACCATTGTACATAGTCAAATCTCTTAACCGAGTAGACTATGAAGGTCTTTTGATGTTTCATTCATAGAGTGAACATTGTTATCCTGTCAACCCCAGAGTGACTGCTGGTTGGATGATAACTTCTGGTCTAAAATCCTCTAACAAGGTCACACCTAACAGTGTGTTTGTAACCTTTAACAGGGTTGGGTCTTCACTGACCTCACTTTAGAAGAGTGAACAATTTTGGGTTGCCGGTCCCAGGTGGTTTTTCCCTTCACAGGGTTTCCATGTTAAATCTCTTATGTTATGTGTTGATTGTGATATTTGTTTGTTATCATACTTTGCATTTACATGTTAGATTTGATCAGTATCTACAATAAGTTTTAGAATGAAAATCGGTAAAAACACAGACAGTGAAAGTATTTTATGTTTACCGAGTAGCAGAAGTTGAAGAATTTGTTTTGGATTATACATTTTGATTTGGGACAATGGATAACTAATTCACCCCCCTCTCAGTTATTCTAACAGAACCAAGGTACTCTCAAGACCTTAAGGCAATCTAAGTCTTAAATACCAATAAATCCAAGACTCAAAAGAACAAGAATAAAGCACATAAAATATCATCATACTATAACACCAAGGTTAAGGTTCTAGGAGACCACCTAAGTGAGTGTAATCACACAACCTATATATTGGGATCCTTCCTGGCAATCATGTAACCTCAGTCCCCCCTTTATGAATAGGGATCCATCCTAGTAGTTAACCCTGATCTTGATACTCCAATCAGGTCTATGTGGCCTTTATTATATTTTCTTTCATTATCTTTTGAATCTCCCCTTCCCAAGTTAATTTTTAAGTTTATCACTTTTTACAACCCACCCATAAGATCATCTGGCAATCACTTTAGGGTTCCAACACCTATGGTGAGCCACTCACTTAGGGTTCCTATTCCCTTACCCAATCACAAGCCACAAATACAGGATAACACTTCCAAGTCCTGATTCATAGGTTTAGGAAACTCCCCTGCATGCTCAAGCCCTCAGAGCGAGTCCTAACCTTAGCCATATATATAATAGGAACCATTGGAAGAATGTCTATCACAAGACATCTCAAAGAAAAATATAAAACTTTCCACATGCATAAGTACAACTTTCCAAGGCTCATTTATAGGTCTAAGGAACCCTCCCATGCACACAGGCCACCGAGATGAGTCCTACCCTCATAAACTAAGTTCAAGTATATGCCAAGAGCAAAAACATCATAAGTACACCATATAACCTCAAAAAAAAAAGTAACAAACATACATAGGTGATAAAAACTTCCACATGCATTAAAACAACATTCCAACTATGGAAACCTCATGTGCCTAAAATTTGGCTAAGTCTGATTTTTTCAAAAATCTCCAAAATCTAGAATCTGCATCTAAACTCCTATGAAGTTGAAACCTATCTCAAACATCTTGGAATGTATTATTTGTATAAATCCTGCCCCAAATTCTACAAATCTGAGCCCCTGAAACCCTCAAAACTCCAAATGACTTTGTGTATGATCCCATACGACAATGTATGCATTCCCATATGACATTTGACCAAGTGTCGTATAGGTATGACTATAATGTCGTACGACACTGCAAAACACTTACATGAAATCAAATTTTCAACTTCTCAAAAAACACTAAAATTGATTTTTAACCCATACAAAAATGTATGCATTCCCATACAACATTTGACCAAGTGTCGTACAAGTATGAATACAATGTTATATGACAGTGCAAGACGCTTTTACGAAATTAAATCAAAATTGCCCGAAAAGGCCAAAAAATGATTTTTCAAGGCATGGAGAGTGCCTAGAAAAGGTTCCCTAAGATCAACCTAATGCAAGGACCTTAGTACCACATCCAAAACACATCCTCAACACTACCTAAGTCTCATATAAGATTAAATAAAATTAAAAATATCAATTCACAGAGAAGGCCTACAAAAAGGGAAAATGGGGAAGAAGGACTGCAACATTTCCTAAACCATCCCAAACCATCCTAAACTTCCCTAAATCAATACATCAATCTCACAAATAGAAAAAGGAAGTATCACAAAAAACCCCAGACTCCTAGGAAATATTTTACCATTAAAACTATACAAACATTTACATAATTACTTCCCGACAACATAATAGAAATACACAGACAATATAACATTTGAATTTCCTTTTTATTTCATAGTAAGCTATCAAATATCAATCAAATAAAATAGCATTTACAAACAAAAACACACACATAGGAGAATTGGAGAATTCATCCTAGTTTAGACCCTACCTGGGGTCCTATGGAGAATTCTCTTCCCTTGGCTGGAGACCTTTTTGGAAATCTACAAGCCTTGAGTAGATAGCTTCATGGAAAGCTTCCTCTAGAAATCAAAATCCAGAAATCCAAACCCACTTGTCTTCACCAAATAGAAACTCTCAAACTTAGAAATTACAAATAAAATTCCAGAAAAATCAATTCAGAGCACTCCAAAAATCCTCCAAAAAACTCCTCCCATAAACCACACAAAATTGAAATATGTTTCCTCCAACTATGTGGTTGGAGGAGTTTCTTTATGGGAAGAAACTTCTCCAACTTCCATAGTTGGTTGGAAAATAAACAAATCATTCCCGTAAGCACTTAACAAAGTTTTACTAAATTTAATTAAAATAGTCTCAAAAGAAAACCATAACAAGAAAATTCAACAAATAACTATCAAGGAAAAGAAATAGAACACATGGAAACCAACTAGCCTAACTTCTAGGAGGTCTCAATTTTAACTCCCTCCTAGATAGCTAGTTTAACTACAAAGAGCATTATCCTTTTATCACTATTATTTTTTTTTACTTTTATTTAATACATTTCATTAAATACACTTTATTTAATAATTATAAAGAACATACCATTTACATAATCAATAAAACATACAAATATTATTATTTATATAAGCATGGGTATATGTGTGTGCACCTAAATATACACATACCTATATGACATACAATCAATATAACACATATATTATAAATATATATACATATACTTACAAGGATAAATCTAACTCGCATCATTAATCTCATAACCACATCAAATCACAAGGCCACATCACATACTGCATTCAAATACCCCAACTAGGGTAACCTCCTAAATGGAAATCTAAGTCCATGGTTAACCTTGAGAGTAATCTTGGTAATATCTCTAGACAACAACAGTTCAAGGATTTTGAAGGCACGCTTAGACCTGTGTAGCCAGGTGGAGTCGATGCCTGGTACCTGCATCCTGCAACACCAACTGACATGTATACATATACATATACATATATATATATGTATATATATATATATATATATATATATATATGTACATATATATATATATATATGTATATATATATATGTATATATCTATATATGTATATGTACATATATGTACATATATGTACATATATGTACATATATATATATACACACACACACACACACACACACACACACACACACACACACACATATATATACATACATATACATATATGTACATATATGTACATATATGTATAAACAGACAATAGAAAATAAGGAGGGAGAGTGCAACATTGTGTGGACCTCTTGTAGGAGTAACTATGACTGCCTCCCCTCATCCTACACTCACATCAGACAGTGACATCAACAAAGCATAATTGGATTAGTATGGTTAGTACTGGAATAATCTCTTTTCCATATTGTATAACAAGAATGCATCATAACGTATTCATGTAAATGTAAGTCATCTATTAACTTTCACAAACCCATTTAACCATCAGGCATGTACTCAAAATGTCCTATCATCAAATCAATATAAACAAATCATATAACCCTAAATGTATTAATCATGTCTAATCCCAAGTAACGTAATTATATAAGATAACACATCTAACTCTTAAGTGATTATAATCAACTAACCTAAGGAAAACATAAATATTAATAATGAGCATTTCACATAGAAGCATATAAGTCTAACAGGTGCTCCTTTTAGCATTAATGTCCTAAACTATCACTGACACACAAGAAGATGTATAGGAACATACCTATGCAATATTATTATTTTCCACATTAAAATATGAAGTTATGGTGAGTTGGAAGAGGTTTTTTTTAAGAAACCATCACAAATAGCTCATCCTAATTTCTAGTGAGTATAACCAGGACTTGATAGGGTTGGAGGGGCATTACACCACACCATAACCAATCAGAGTGCAAAAAAAGATCTTATGACACCAATAGGCTCCAAACCTTTTTAGTCAACTCAATGTCCCTCAATCCATCCATTGGATTTAATCAAACAACTTGATCTTTCAATAATCCCTTGCCCGGGTGCTCACTAGGCCTTAATCCCTAGTAGCCCCATTCAACAGGTTTTCCAAGGATTACTCCAATATTATCCAAAAGACTCTCAAATATAAAGGAATATTTTGATACCCTTTTTATTTCTCTTCAACATATCTCAAAAGCATCTACTGCTCCTTTGGATCAGATGCCCAAACCAATACACCGTCGCCTTGTAAATAGCCCTTTTATCCCTCCAATTATAAAGAAAATACCAATAGATCTCATCTCAAAACCACCCAAACATTAAATATAGTTTAGTCATGATCCAAATCAATGGATTTTCAAATTTCTAAGAGGTTCCACCTATGTGCTAGAAAGTAGTCACACTTCTGTGAATCATTACATCCAAGAACACTCAAAAGTGAGGTCTCGAATAGTGATTCACAACTCTCTATTCATGGAGTGCAGGGGTTTGTATATGAGGCCCTCAGATTGACCTAGTTATGCCCATGAAAGTACACCAAGAAATGAGAGATTCAAAGATGAATAGAAAGCATGCTAATCTCCATGATCATCAAGTTATTGCATGCAAATGAAACTAGTCTAGATGATAACAATGCAAGAAATAAACTATTCTATTGAAATGAATGCTTATACAATGTTAATCTATGAAAGGAAACATGAATTTAAACTATTATGTGAATGCAATATTAATCTAAACTATGGATTTCCATAAGGCATAAGAGAAGAAGACAAGAAGAAAGAAGTCTCAAATATCCAAGCTCCAAATGTGCTCAAAAGCTTCTTCCAAGATTGCTCTCCAAACCTGCAGTATAACAATAACATGAAAATTCTGGGATCTGAAATGAGAAGGAGAGGGCTCCTTATATAGGAAAATGTGGAAGAGAATGCATCCTTAAGAGCAATGTGGGATAAATCCCAAAAAAGGCAAAAAGAGGAAAGAAAGCTCATTTTTTAGAAAGTGTGGAGAGAAAAAGAATTTTATTTATTTTTAATTATTTGTTTCCCTTTTTTCATCACAAAGAGCTTTAAGAGGATTTTTTATTTATTTAAAAGAATGACTCTCTATTAATTAAATAAGATAACATTATTTAATTAAAAGAGAGATATTATTCTAAATAAGATAAAATCATTTAATTAAAAAAGATTTTAATTAAATAAATTTATTTCATTTAAAAGATATTTCTTTTGATTAAATAAAGTTATTTTATTTATTTAAGAGGGAATATTTCTTTTAATTAAATAAAATTATTGAAAGAATCAGGAAAAGGATTTTTGTTTGATTTATTTCCTTTTCCATCACAGATTTTGCTTTAAGTGGGGATTTTATTTATTTAAAAGAGGAATTATCTTTTAAATAAATAAGATAAGTTTATTTAATAAAAAGAGGAATATTCAATTAAATAAGATAAAATCATTCAATTAAAAGGGGTTTTAATTAAATAAGATTATTTTATTTAAGATATTTCTTTTAATTAAATAAGCCTATTTTATTTATTTAAAAGAGAATATTTCTTTTAATTAAATAAAATTATTGATGAAATGATCAAACCTTAGAAATATTTGAATTATTGATTTAATTGCGATTTGATAAAGGAATTGATTTGAAAATTGCAAAGCATTGATTCAGGAAATTGATAAATTAATAAATGGGGCCCAAAGTCTAGGCCACCATTTTAAGGTGCATACACCACCAAGTTCTAACACTCCAACCACCAAACCCTCATTCCTAGGGACACTAGCCTAGGGATTTGTCAAAATAAAACTTACAAACCTTCCTAGATCCTTCCAATAGATCCTAAACCATATAATGAACATATAATGACATAAAAAGTCATAAAAAAGTGTTCCTTCTTCAAGTGGATCTCTCAAACCTTGACTAGTTCATCCACTAGTTACCCTCAATCAACAATTCACTTCAATCAATGATCTCTTTCTCCAAACTCCTGCATATCCCTTCAATCTAACACATATGGAAACATAATGTATAGGGATAGGATTCTCCCACAAGCCGCAATAACCATAGAAAGTGGGAGAGCCTATGTGCTCATGATGTCTTCAAAATAAATTGTTGATTGCACACAATCACTGCTAGGAACAATCAACAATACAACTTGGATTCTTTACTTTAAAATTTTACAAAAAAATATAATATCTACATGGAATGAACAACAAATTAAACCATCCTCTTTTCCATTTTGGATGAATGACTTGGAATATTATTCTCTAAATGGGTTCATGATGGTCTTATCTAGGGTTCGATTGCCTCCTCTTCTTGTCAGCCTTGTTCTCATGAACAATTTGTTGATGACATAGTCTTAATGGGATATTCCTCGATTAAAGAAGCTAGAAATATCAAGCAAGCTTTGAATATCTACTACTCAGCTATGGGGCAACTTATCAACTGGGAGAAAAGATCTCTTTTCTTTATCAATACTCCCTTGCATAGACAACAAAAAATGGTGACTATTCTTGGCTGTAAGATCTCCTCTTTCCCTTCTAGCTACCCTGTAAGGAAACTCAGGTGTGGAAACAACTTCCTACACTAATCTCTAAAGGA
Organism: Chamaecyparis obtusa; assembly: GCA_027943335.1. Lineage (NCBI taxonomy): Eukaryota > Viridiplantae > Streptophyta > Pinopsida > Cupressales > Cupressaceae > Chamaecyparis > Chamaecyparis obtusa. Next base: position 357,700 of record BSBK01001861.1, read on the forward strand.
AAGTATTGTGCAAATTCTTTTAAATTCTTACAATTTCAAATTCGTTAACTACCTTAACAATGATATTGCAGCCATATACCATGCATATAGAAAATAGAGAATGACATAATGATTTACCTTGGGGAAAACCTTTTGGTAAAAACCCTAGCACTCCAAAACCTACACAATGTATTAATCAAAACTATTACAGTTTACAATACACTTGCAATGCAAGTGCTTTCAGAAGATTTCCAACTCTTGAAGACAAATCGCGGCAGCATAAAAAATGTTCAAACAATACACTAACTTCACCTATCTTCACAACCCTAAAAAATGCTTATATCATGTGCTTCCCTTTTTAGGGCAACCTCCAAAGATAGTTGTATTAGGGTTTTACCATTCTCTAAGAAAATAGGAACCCAAATTTTTTTTTTGAGGCAATGCCCCAAACCCCACAATTGAAGAAGAGTGTACAGTACTCAACTTTATCAGTTTGCCACATGTCTTGCATGTCTTCACCCATCATTGAATCTTCCAGACATAGCTCTTACATGTCATAGGAATCCATCATAACTATTTCAGCCATGATCTCCTTACACACAATTCAAGATGTTGACACATCAAGTGGAGTGACACATCAACATGCCAACTAGACATGTACACTCACACTTCATTACATTATTTGCAAGAAATATATTTTACAAAACAAATAATAAGAATAGGAATTATCCAAGGTTGAGACACCTTATTCCTAACATACCCGGGTCTTCCTTTGGGCCTGAAACCCCCAGAATCCTTCTGGAATAGCATTGTTGATAAATTCAACCATAAGTTGTTTGGTTGGAAAGGTTCTCTCCTCAGACAAGCTAGAAAGATTATCTTGCTCAAAGACTCCCTTCAGAACCTTCCTGTTTATGTTTTGAGCCTCTTCAGAATCCCTTCTAAGTTTTCTGACACATTTGAGCATTTGTAGAAAAGATTTTTGTGGTCTGGCATGGAGGAGAAAATTAGGACCCATCTTGTGGCTTGGGAGAATGTCTAAAAACCTATTAAGCATGGCGGTCTTGGTATCAAGAAAATTAAAGACTTCAATCTAGCTTTGTTGGCTAAGAAAATTTGGAGAACTTTCAAAGATGAAAAAGAGTGGAATAAAATTCTCAAATCTAAGTACCTCTTTACCACCCTGTACATCGATGCTTTCCTCACCTCCCCTCTCAATGTCCATGGGTCCTTCATCTGGAACAATATCCTCAAAGTGAAATCTCTTGCTTCCAAAGGTGCTCGATGGAGTATTGGCAATGGCATGGTGATCAACTTTTGGGAAGATCCTTGGATCAAGGACAAACCCCTCATCTAGTTCAATGATATGGACCCTTTGGCTGACTTATGTACTAGAAAAATTTGGAGAAAAATCTCTGATTACTAGAGAAATAATAAGTCGATTAGGCTTTGTGACATAGACCCCCAGCTAAAAAATGTTGATATGGACTTAACCCCTTGGTTTATCCATGAGAATGTTAAAGATCAACTCATCTGGTCCTCCAATCCTTGTGGAAAATTCTTGGTGGCTTCAACGTACTCTTTATCTTCCACATGGGGCTCTGAGCCTTTTTGGGCTAAGGTTTGGACTCCTTCCCTTATCCCCAAAATTAACATTTTTTATTGGTTGATTATTCAAGATAAAGTGCTAACTATAGAGAACCTGGCTAAGAAAGGATAGATGCTTCCTAATAGATGCTACCTCTGCATGCAAGATGCTGAAACTTCCCTCCACCTTCTATTACACTGCACTTTTTCTAGGGAGGTTTGGTCAATTGTGATGCATGTAGACATGAAAAATTGGCAAAGGCTTAAATCAATAAAAAAGGTGCAATCAAATCATCAAAATAGCATGAAAAATCAATAAATGGAACAAAGACAATTCAAATCAAAGGAAAATTCAATTAAATGATTAAATAAAGCTTGAAAAGGGGAAAACACTAAGAAATTGATTAAATTCAATTAATGACATAGTTGTTGAAAGCAAAAATCAAAATGAACCTCTTACCCTTCATGGCTAAATTTAATTACTTTAATTAATTAATAAATCATAAATTCTCTCAACAAAGGAAAAAGGAGACAAAATGGACACAAATCACTCACTTTTGTTGAAATGGTCCAGCCTTTTGAAACCATTTAAATGTTTGTCCCCCAATTTAGGGACAAAGCAAAGCCAATTGACCTTACCCAAGCATAACCATGGTTATCTCACTCTACCCCCTACCCTTGGGAAAATCCTATAAATAGAAGGCATTTTGAGGCATTATTCATCCACTCCATATCTTTGAATTGCAACAAAGCTCTTGCAATTTGCATTCACATCACTCACTTAGCATTTTCATTGATAATTAGCTTCATTTGTTGATCATTTTGTAGATTTCTTATCAAATAGAGCTAGAATTTGATAATTAAATCTAGTTTGCATATCATTCTTAGTTCAATTCTCATAATTAGAGTGTCACTAGTGAGGTTTTGCAACTGAGAGCGTCACTTACTACTTCAATTTAGAGAACCATGAGATATTTAGATTAATTTGTGCATTATTTAGATTAGTTTGCTTTGAATAGTGTAAATTCTCTTTAAATCTTGTAATTTCATGAAGGTGTAAATCACTCACACACAAATGGCACCCACCGTGGGGCCCTAGGCCTCAAATTTATCATAATTTCCATGTTATTTGCAAAATTTAGGCTAGAATTGCATGAATTTGCTCACTGTTTGCAGGTTACAGAAAAGAAATCATGCCTGCCGGTAAAGAAGTCACGCCTAAAGCAAAGAGATGTCACGTGTGGAAATTAAAATGTCGCTTGGAGTCTGAATGATCATGCTTTTTAGCCTAAAGAATCACGCTTCTGGCGAAAGAAATCACGCCTGCAGAAATCAAATTCTCGCATCACGGACAAGCAGCTGATGCCTTTGGTCATTTAGATGTCGGCTGGACAGAATTAAAAGCCGCAGCCAAGGAATCATTTTACACCTGGTGTAAAGGGAGTTTCCTACCTTGTTCATTTAATTTCTCGCTTTGATTATTTTAAATGTCACTTTGGATTGATGAAATGTCACTTTTCTAGAATTAATTTGTCGCTTCTAGTAAAGAGTTCACGTGTTATTTTAATTTGATATCACACCTGATTATTTCAATCTCGCTTGAGCCCCTTATGGTGACGCTCGCGGTTAAAGTAATTACGTCTTTATTAAATTAGATCTCACGTTTAGCATGGACAATGTCACCTGATTGAGGATTTATATTGTATCAGAGTAATTACTGTTGTCGCGTGTATTAAAGATTTCACGCTTTGCTAAAATTTGATATCTCACTTGCCTATTTTAATCTTGCTTGAGCCCCTTTTGGTGACGCTCGCGGTTAAAGTAGTCACGTCTTTGTTAAATTTTATCTCGCCTGTAGTCTGGATGATGTCGCCTGGCTGTATTTTCTCTATTTTGTAAAAAATGTTAAAATGATGACTGTATGCTAACTTCACGGTCATTTTTTTGTCTCAGGAGCATGGTCTGTCATAAGAAAGTGCAAAAACCAGAGAGAAGGCATAACTTAGAGGAGAAATTGATCTCTAAAAGGATAAGGAAAGAAAACCGGGTACATTCTACCTTTGTTCTCAACAATGATTTAGAGAAAGAAGTAGAATTATATGCTAAATACATTGCTATTGTAGATGCTTACAAACGAAAATGTCTCATTAAATTGGGAGTTTAGTCCTTAAGTTTGTAAGAATTTTGCAAATATTTTGGTAAAAAAAATCAAAAGCATAATCAATTATATCATTTTAAGCTTTGATTTTGATTTCCCCTCACTTTGTTTGTATTGTGCTGACTAACTTGTTGGTGGAGGGAACGTTTTGCTAAGGTAAGAGAAGGATTTGGAGAGAAAACAAAAAATCTACTACTTAAAAATGTGCCTAGCCTTTGCTAGCATCGTTTGAGGTATTTTTCTCATCAAGCTTGCACATTCCCTTAGCTTGTGACATTTCAAAGTTCAAAACATAGTTTAATCATAAAAGGAAAAAAATAAACACTTCAATTCTAAGAACCCCTTTGTCACGGGGTTGAAAAAGAACCAAATTGATTGTGAGTGTTTGGGATAAGGGAAAAGCAATAGGGATATGCTCTTCACTCTTTGAGTGAATCAAATTCCCAAACTTGCTCTACCAAATCCACTTTTCATGCTTTCAAATGAACATGTTTAAAACTTAGTGGGCTCACCTCCCGAGATTGCCTTAAAAGGGCCAGTGAGAGGGACAGCCCAAAGTGGGATACACTTGCTTTTGCCGTGAGAATCTGACCCACTATAAAATGAAACGTGGGTATCCTTAATGGGGTACACGACAAAAAGGATTTTAGCTCTTTCGAACTTCCTCTAGTAGTCCTAAGAGATTGTGCAAAATCATGCTTTTGTGCGTGTGGGAAGCCACTTAACATATTTGGGGGATGAAAAGCTAAGATCTATTTTGAACGGAAAACTTACTACATAATGGTAAAATAGAAAAACTACCTATTAGAGCCATGTTTACGAACCAATTATGTGCTAGGTAGATTGTGTGGAAGCTATTCTTGTGTTTAAACCTGTGAAAATGTTCAAAAATATACACATTAGAGCATTCTAGGGATATGGTACCCAATTGATGTGTGTGTTGAGATTGTTTTTATTTTCAAACAAGATATTCCAAAGTTATTGATTAAAACACCATTAAAATTTTAAACCATTTAAAATTGATCAAAAACTTTTACCTTATTCCAAAAAAAATAGCTTATCAAGAGAAGAAAGTCAACATACCCTTAAAGTTTGTTCATGCCTTTTATTACAAGGTCACTCTCTATAAGGAAAGCATTACAAACAGACAGGACCTACAACGGAGAAGAGCTCCCATTTCCAAAGAACACTTTCATTACTTCACGAGTGACTGAAAAACCCGCTAAGGCAAAGGACATTAACAAGATGTTTAGCGGTACCCTAGGAAATATCGATCCCAACAACCAAGGGAACAACATGAATGGGGGTATAGATCCTAAATACAATCAAGGGAACAACATGAATGGGGGTATGGATCTTAACAACAATCAAGGAAATTCTAATAATGGAGGAAGAGATCCTAATTCTCAAGAGGCAAATTCACAAGGCAACAACTTATTTCCTCCTCATAATACAAACTTATCCCCAACTACGGAAGAAGCCACGGTTGAAAGAGCGTTAGAGGCAAGACAATGTCCTTATTTCATAGAACTAATGAAAAAGACCATGCTTATGGATAAAGAAAAACACTTCATGGATTTAATACAAACGGGGGTAAAGCTACCTAAAGATTTTGACATAGAGCAATTAAAGCCCAAGGAAATAGAAGACCCTATGGAAGCAATAAGGGAACAATTCAAGGCATTACAAATGGAAATTGACAGTTTGAAACAAAACGGGGCTCCTAAGCCTTTCTCTATTGAAACATTATGTCCTTTTCCATTCGATAAGAGTTTGGTCATGGTGCCTTTTCCCATTAATGTAACATTTCCTAAATATGAGAGGTATGAAGGAACATCTGACCCACATGATCATCTTCGGGGGTTTTGTGCATTGAGTCTTGAATTCATGCATGAATCAACTTATTTAATGAGACTATTCCCAAGAAGCTTGGGAGGAACGGCCATGGATTGGTTTTCAAAACTACCATCCGACATAAAATCTTTTGAAGAGCTAGCTTCTAAATTTGTGACTCATTACTCTTATAACATCAAACATGAGGTCACAATGATAACGTTATGTAACATGAAGCAACAAGATGGAGAAGCCTTTCTCACATTCTTGCAAAGATGGAGGACTGCATTTGCTAGATATCCAAGAAGTGTACCGGAGAAAGATAAAATAGATATCTTTATTAATGGTTTAAGAAGTGAACTGAATTATAGACTAAGGATGCAATGTCCTAAAACCTTCCAAGATTTGATTGATAATGGAATTACAATGGAAGAAGTGTTGATTAAGAGTGGAGAGTTGAAATTGTACAAGGAAAATAAGAATAACTCTAACTCCAACAACAACAATACCAACAATAACAACAATCCAAATAAAAGTTGGTACAACAACAATAGCCGTTATGCTGCAAAGAATAACAAAAAAGGCATTGTTAATGATGGTGTAGTGGAATCCAGCAACTTGAAGGTGATTCCATTTGCCCTTACAAAGACACCAAATCAAGTGAATAATACTAATCAAGCATATAATGCATCTTCCAACAACAACAACAATGCCAACAAGAATAATCAAGGAAAAAAGGATCAAAATAGCAAGTATGATAAGTATTTGAAGCCCACTCCTGCGAGACACTTTACACCCTTGGGAGAATCACTTGAAACTACATTAAAGGCTCTCATAGCTAACAATGTTATTACATTACCCGCTATTAAGCCTTATGAACCAGACCACAAGCCAGGTTGGTGGGATGCTAAGCATCATTGTGAATATCATAGGATTCGGGGGCACACTACAAATGAATGTCTACAATTAAAGAATGTGGTGCAAGACTTGATAGATAATAACATAATCACTGTTGATGGACCCCAAAATAATGAAGATCATACGGCCTTCAAACAACCTTTTTACAAACATGATAAAGGTGAGTCATCAAATGGCAAGAAACAAAGTGCCAATAATCTCAACTTTGCACCATCATATGATCATATTGTTAATGCTATCATCATTAATGAACAGCCTCAAAAGGAAGTAACAAATGTCATTACAAGAGGGCAGAATTCTAGAATGACTTTACAAGGGATAGTCCCTCAAAACACCAATATCCCACCATCCAACATTGTGGTCAAACAACCTCCTACAGCAGAAAGGCCTTATAGTTTGGTGGACCAATTGCAACGTATTCTAGCACAAATCTCAATCTTAGAGTTATTGAAGTTGTCACCAAATCATAAAGAGATTTTGGAAAAAGCTTTGGAAGAGACACATGTTTCTACTACCTTAGGGGAAGAAAAATTTCAAAATATGGTAGGACATCTTGTGGCTCCTCATTGTCTTTCATTTTCCGATCAAGATGACATGTCTATAACTCATCCTCAAAATTTTCCATTACATATAGAGGTTTTGATCGAAAGGCATAGAGTCAAAAGAGCCCTTATTGATGGAGGGGCTGGCCTTAACATATGCACATTGAGTCTTTTAAAATCCTTAGGTCTATCCGAGTCTAACATTGACCCTACAAAGAAAATCACCATAAAAGCTTATGACAAAGTTGAAAGAGCTTCTAAAGGCATGATTGTGTTGCCCATCCAAGTGGGACCAGTCAAGAAGGAAACCAAATGTCAAGTGTTGGACATGAAATTAACCTATAACATCTTATTGGGAAGACCATGGATTCATGAGATGCAAGCTGTCCCATCCACATACCACCAATGCATCAAGTTCCCATACATGGGTGAAGAAATCACAGTTGGAGGAGACTCAAATCCATTTCAATATTGTAATGCACTCAAACCCTTGCATGAATTATACATTCCACATAATTGTGAAGGAGTTGTTCCAAGAATCACCAATGAAGATGCACAAAATCCTCTTCAAGCTAGCTCAACTACATCAACTAAGGGCAAGGAAAAAGTGAGCTACGAGGGTCCAAATGTGATGGAAAGTCCATATGTGGCACCTAAATTGGAGACAGTGATCTACAAACATACTAAAGAGGAAAAAGAACAAGTTAAAGCAGCTCATTATTAATACATGAGTGAGATGATGAACAAATTTGACAAACAATGCAAGATTAGTTCAAAAGGGGTACGAGAATATTCAGTTTCTCTATTTGACATGCCCATGTCTCCTAAGTCACATGGTAAACCCTCAAAAGAACATCTTCCACATAAGTATAATTCTTATTTTGTGAGGGAAGATAGCAAAGCAACATGGGATAAGGAAGAGGATGATGTCCTTCAATGGCTTTATCATGGTGAGGATGGTACCTTAGACACTCCCATGGAAAGAATTCAGCATGTCAATATACAAACAGAACAATATGGGAAAGGATTTGATATTATGCAAAAGATGGGATACAAAGGAAGAGGACCCCTAGGCCAAAGAAATAGAGGATTATTAGAACCTATTGAACCTATTTGGAGGGCAAGTCATGAAAAATCCGGAGTAGGTTTTCAATATAAGGGAGAAAGTTCAAGTCCAATGCATGATTTTCATCCTCAAATAAATGCATTAGAATCCGAAGGAGATAGTGATGACTCTAGGGATTATGAATGGGATACTTTATCAGATGAGTCATGTCAAGATAAAGAAGTCATTGCTATACATACTTATGCAAAAATCCCAAAACAAGATGCTCCAATTAATGAAGAATATCCTATTCAAAGGCCTAATATAGAACAAGCATCTAGTAGTGGAGCATGGATAGAAACATTTTGGACACCTTCAGAGGAGGGAAATTCAAATGCTAGTTTTAACCCACTTGTGGCTTTTCCCACATTGTTTCCCATAGAGGTCGATGAGGATTCAAGCGAAGGGGACTTTGACCCTGCTTCCATGGATCATCTTGAGGAAGCGCACATCATAGATCTAAACGATACAATGTATGAACCCTCAAATGAAGTCATGCCCATAAATCCTATTGATGATACCTTACTCAATAACTCCTTAATTTTGATACATCCAGACCTCATTGATTGGGATCAAACTGAACCACATGACTTACTTTACTTCCCAAATGACCAAGCAACAAACCAATACCTCAATGCGGTTGAACCCTCTTTCACCAATGAACTCAATACATACATGATGACAATAGAAAGGGTCCAATCTCTTAGTCAAAAAAAGAAAAAAATGAAAAAAAATAATAAAAAAATGAGAAGTTCTATTGGTGAAAACCCAACTGTGGCACCATGAGAACCAAAAACAATGAAAATAAAAGATGTTTCTTTTGGTGAAAACCCAACTGTGGCACCATTAGAAGAGAGATTGGATACTTTTCCTGAACATGAAGAAGAAAGGTCATCTATTCTTATAGAACCAACAGAAAAAGTTAACATTGGTACAGAACTAGAGCTAAAGGTTGTACACTTGGCTGCATCACTTACATCTCTTGAAAGAGAGGACTTTATCAAATTCTTCCAAGAACAACAAGTAAATTTTGCATGGTCATATGCTGATATGCCTGGACTGGATCCTGATTTCATAATGCATCATTTGAATGTTAAACCCAGAGTTAAACCTGTGAAGCAAAAACTAAGGAAAATGCACCCACATGTGGCTCTCCTAGTCAAGGCAGAATTAGAAAAATTGTTAAAGGTGGGATTCATAAGAACAATAGCATATGTTGATTGGATCTCTAACATTGTGCCGGTTACTAAGCATGATAAATCTATCCGTGTGTGTATGGATTTCAGAGATTTAAACCTTGCATGTCCCAAAGATGACTTCCCATTGCCAAGCATTGATACCATAGTGGATTTGATAGCAGGTCTCGCAATGTACTCATTAATGGATGGATTTAGTGGCTACAACCAAATCAAGATTGCTCCTGAAGACCAAGAAAAGATAGCATTTACTTGCCCTTGGGGTACCTTTTGTTGGAATGTCATGCCCTTCGGTTTAAAAAATGTTGGAGCTACATATCAAAGGGCCATGACAACTATTTTCCACGACATGATGCACACTTTCTTAGAAGATTATGTGGACGACATTCTAGCAAAATCCCACAATAGAGAAGAGCATTCACAAATCCTAAGAAAAATATTCATTCGGTTAGAACAATTCAAAGTTAGATTAAACCCAAAGAAGTGTGCCTTTGGTGCCCAATCTGGCAAGTTATTGGGTTATATAGTGTCAGCAAAAGGCATTGAAGTTGATCCTGAAAAAGTACAAGCCATTCTAGAAATGGAGATTCCAAGAAATATTAGCCAAATGAGGTCACTACAAGGAAAGATTCAATCAATAAGGAGATTTATCTCTCAATTAGCAGAAAAGTGTCACTCCTTCACCAGATTGTTACACAAGGACACTACATTTATGTGGGATGAAGAATGTGATAAGGCCTTCGCTACTTTGAAGACTTATTTGATAAACCCACCTATTCTTATGTCACCTATCAAGGGTAAAGAACTGTTGTAATACATATCAGCCATAGAAAGGTCTCTAGGCATATTGTTGGCACAAGAAGATGAGCAAGGAAAAGAAAGGGCAATCTACTATCTTAGTAGAACGTTAATAAAATATGAACTCAATTATTCATTCATGGAAAGAGCATGTCTAGCAGTGGTTTTTGCATCTCAAAAACTCAGACATTATATGTTGATGCATAAGATCAAATTAATTGCCAAGATTGATCCTCTCAAATACTTGCTAAGTAAAAATGCCTTAACAGGTAGAATAGCAAAATGGGTCATGATCCTAAGTGAATTCGACATTGAATATGTTGATAGAAGAGAAATTAAAGGACAAGTGATAGCAGATCACTTAGCAGATAACCCAAGGGAGTCTACACAAACCATGCAAATTGAATTTCCAGATGCAGAAATTGTCAACATAGAAGCAAAGACATGGAAATTATATTTTGATGGATCTTACACACAAGGAGGTTCTGGAGCAGGTATATTATTGGTTACCCCTCAAGGGTACACCATTCCAAAGTCCTATAAACTCTTATTTCCATGCACCAATAACATAGCGGAATATGAGGCATTAGTCATTGGCATCAAAATGGCTTTGGAATGGAATATTGCAGAATTACAAGTGTATGGAGATTCCCAACTCATAATCAATCAGGTTAATAATGAATACAATACCAAAGATATAACATTGATGAAATATAAAACCTTTATTGATGGATGGAAGAAGTACTTTTCTTTGATCACATTTGAACAGATTCCAAGAGAAAAGAATAGAGTAGCAGATGCCATGGCTACCTTGGCTTCATTGTTACAAAAACCAGATCAAAATGAGAAGTATGAGTTCTTGGTGGAAGAGTTGGTAAAACCGGCATTTAACCTTCCTGACACCCAAATTGTTGCTCTTTTACATGGACATGACTCTCCTTGGTATGGACCCATCTATACTTACCTTAAAGACCAAGTACTCCCCATAGACCAAACTCGTGCCCAAAAATGTAACTTCATACGCCAAGCCTCCCGTTACCTAATCCTTTTAGACACATTGTATCGTAAGGGTCTTGATGGGATGTTACTTAGATGTCTAGAGGAAGAAGAGTCTAAGTTAGCTTTACGTGAGGTCCACGAAGGCATTTGCGGGTCACACTCAAGCGGTCTTAATCTAGCTAAGAAAATCCTTCATTTAGGGTACTTTTGGACAACATTAGAAAAGGATGCTTGTCAATTTGTGAAGACATGCAATAAATGTCAATATCATGGTAATATGATACATGCACCGGCTCAAGAATTACACCCATTCATTACACCATGGCCTTTTTATCAATGGGGTTTTGATTTGATTGGAATCATACACCCTCCATCTTCAAACAGACACAAGTATATCATCACAGCAACAAAATACTTCACCAAATGGGTGGAAGCAGTTCCATTAACAACAACAACTAGCAAACAAATTTCAATGTTCATTTTGAACCACATAATTTGTCGCTATGGTATTCCACATGCCATTATCACGGATAATGGGAAACAATTCAAAAATTAGGATATTGATGAACTTTGCATGACATTTCACATTACACATCATTCGTCATCCATTTATTATCCACAAGGCAATGGACAAGCTGAAGCAACGAACAAAAATATCCTCAAAATATTAAAAAGATCAGTTAACAAATCAGGAAGAGATTAGCACGTGCAAATAAATCCCGCACTATGGGCTTACAGAACTAGTATAAGAACACCTACAGGAGCTACCCCATTCTCTTTAGTCTATGGAACTGAAGCAGTTCTACCATTAGAAGTTGAAATTCCATCTCTACGGGTTTCATTAAGAGGATTGATCACTGACGAGGATTATAGGATTGCCAGACTACAACAATTGGAATTGTTAGAGGAACACCAGACTCAAGCTTATGAGCATTTAAGAGTTTATCAAAATAGGATTGCACGCAATTACAACAAACACATCAAACCAAGAACTTTTCAAGTAGGAGACTTGGTACTAAGAGAAAATCCCAAAAATCAAGATGAAAGGGAAAAGAAAGGAAAGTGGGAAGCTAATTGGATAGGCCCATTTGTGATAGTGTCATCCTTTGGAACTGGAACATATAAGTTATCAGATTGTAATGGTGAAGAATTACAAGAACCCATAAACAACATTCATTTGAAGAGATTCTACACCTAAAGCAGATGAAAGAGTATAAAGAGTATCAGATGAGAGAGCATCATAATTATTGTACATAGTTGAAAAGGGATCTTGAAAATACCAAAAACATTTGAAAATAGAAAATCCAAAAACATTGGAAAAGAAGAAAGATCAAAAACAGTGGAAAATTGAGCATGAAGAAAGCAAAAAAACATTTGAAAAACTATCTCTTGGTGAAAACCTAGCAAATAGGCACCAAGGTGATAAAGAAAAATACAAAAAAAGAAAAAAAAGAAAAATACAAAAAAAGAAAAAAAAGAAAAATACAAAAAAATGAAAAAGAGAAAAAGTGCCTTGGTGAAAACCTAGCAAATAGGTGCCTCGGTAGCAAAAAAAAAAAAAGAGAGCACCCAAAGGTGAAAACTTGGCAACAAGCACTTTTGGTTCCCTTAAGTCATTTCTTTCCTAGTCACATATGTACATAATGCATCTCATCATCTCATTTGTCTAAACCTTCATTGCATCCATCATTTGTACATAGTCATAATAACATTTTGTAGCATCATCCTTTGCATTGCCCAAAGTTGTCAAAACTGATACATCAAATACTTGGGGGCAGCATAAACGGATTGGAAAGTGGGTACCTCAAAAAGGATTCAAATGAGCAACATTTAGTCACAAGCAGAAAGGGATCAACATTTTCAGAAGAGAGATCAGATTTTTGTAAACCTTTGATGGATATCATTGTTTACTAACCAAGAAGTTGACTACCACAACAAAATCCTTGAGCCTAAATTGACTTATTATTCAGGATTAAAAATCAAACATCATTCCATGATCAAAACACTTAGAAATATTCTTTGAAGATCAAAAAACAATGCAAAACACTTAGATAGATTCTTTTGAAAAGTTGGTTAAAAATATGTTTACTTACATTAATTCAATTTGTATCAAGTCTTTTTAGCTAATCAATGATGTTTCGACTAGATTGGCAATGATGGAGACATGATATTTTTCTTTACTATGCAGTGACTATTTGGAGGAAGATTCATTGCCTTATGAGAATTCATCTAAAGACATGGTCATCAAAGAACCATCAAGGATTATCTTATAAAACAATGAGTTAACCTTTGTTTGTTTACGCAACCGGATACCTTGGATATTTAGATTCTTCATATCTAAATGACAAAATCCACTTGCAACATAGAATTTGACAAAATCAGTATTCGTACTCTCATGATTGTGGGTAATCAGTGATAGTCGTATCGATGAGACCGATGGGAAAGCAAAATGGAGGTTACCATATGAGCAGTAAAAAAAAAGTGATATTCATATCATCATGTCAGTGGGTAGTGGTGATTGTATTGACTTTCCGGTCCCAAGTGCTCAATGATGAAAATATATCCTCAAGGCATTTATTTGCTAAAAGCTAGTGACACTTAGCTGCATTCATAAAAAGGTTAAATGCATTCTCTTGTTAGATTAATTGCACATGCATTTTTTCCCAAGGGTTTCATTTCGCATCAAAAAGGGGGTACATAACATCATCAACAGGGTTAAATCAGCAAGGACAACATCACTTCAATATCATCTTTTCTACAATAAAAACCTGAGATTATACTTTTTGCATTCATTCCATATCATTAATCATTACATAGATATATTATCAAGGAAAAGAAGGAAATAATCATTTACATGTGCATACATACAGATTGCATACATGAGAAATAATATATCAAAACTGCATTTGTACATGAAGAAAGAAATGCATCCATCTATCTATATCATACATAAGATACGTTGCATCCATAGACACATCCATCCAAAAACAAATGCATTAGATAAACACATATAGCAGCATCTAAAGGAAATCTCATATATCATCAAGTAAAAGTAGGAAAGATCATAAATGTCCTCATATCACACGTCTACTCACAACTCAATGCATCAAGTATAACAATGATAGCATAAATCAACTCTATAATCGCCCATCAACAGGGGCATCAATGTCAAATAAGTATCAAAGTACAACTGGAAAGGTGACACCAAGGTCACAAGACTATGGTACAACATCAAGTATCTTAGCATCAATACACAAATGATCAATAAGAGCACTCATAGCTCAACTCTCGTCACCACTAGGAGGAGGTCCTGGAGGAGGCTGTGGAGGAGGCTGTGATGGAGGCTCCTGAGGCGGCTGAGGAGGAGTCTGACCAACCATAGCAACAAGGAGAGGAACCAATGGAGCCAAACTTGATACTAACTGCTGAATCATAGAAGACATCTGTGATACCTCTATCCGTAATGCTCCCACATCTTCTCGTAGCTGCGTAGTACTAGAACTCTCCCCAACCTCATAGGTACTCTAAGGATCACCTGTATCTATAGGAGCTTTTCCCCGATCATGGGAAAAAGCTGCTGGTATTTTCTGTGCACCTGTATCCTGACCATCCATGGTAGCCTACTGTAATCCTGCTCCCGTATCCTATCTTGCAACTGGATCCTACCTAGCAGCCCTCACATGATCCTGACGATCTATCCTCTGTCTCTGTGCTACTGCAAGATGAGAAGGAGGAGGAGGTGGTGCCTGTATCTGTACATCTCTCGCTCATCCTCTGAGTCTAATCACCGCCCTACCTTGTGGTCTACCTTTGCATCTCCTCCCACCACTGACATCATCACCATCATCATCTCGCCCAGGCACTGGCTCTGCAGGGTCTGTAAATTGAGGCATATGATGCTCCATCAACCAAGCTAGATACTCTTGAGTAACTCTGGCATCTCTAATGTGTAACCTCATATCCCAATCCATATAACCTAGCAGTGATATCTACTCAATAGCATCATCGTATGAAGGCATGTGACCCCAAGTAGCCCGCTCTGCACTAGAACGAGCATATACTGCAGATCCCTGAGGCATAGGCTGAATCCACCCAAACTACTGTAGCACTCTACCTGCCAAGAATCTCTCAAGAACAAAGTCGATCCTGCCGATCATCCATCGAGGAGCAAACATATATGGTAACTCCAAGCTATCCTCTCTCCAATCCTCGACCTTGACATATGGTCTCCAATAGACCTCATCCATGTCATCAATCTGATGCCACCAATACTCCAAATTACCCAAGTGATGCTATGTCACCATACCAGTATACTGCCATGCAAAAGGATATCCTAAAGGTTGATCTCGATCTGATATAGGATGACTGACTGGTAAGTGCTCCCATATCCACAGCTGCAAAATATGAATCCCAACAGATAACGAAGCTGATCTACTATAAACCACCTCATGAAGATCATGATAAAGCTGTGCCAGCACACAAGATCCCCAGTCAAAGCATCGAGGCTGATGTAGCAAATCCTCGATAATCTTGCCCCATCCCACTAAAAATCTGTGACCTCGCCGATCAGGTAATAATACACCAACAATGATAGCACCTAATAACACTGCTAAAATAGGAAAGGAGGCAAACTGAGGCCATAAGATGCAATCATCACCTATAGATGGATCTCCAAATACTCATCGACAATATGTCCCATCATAGACTACATCATAATATGCTATCTCTCCATGAGTTGGGATTCGTAGCAATCTATAAACATCCTCAGGTGTAATCATCATCTCACCCTGTGGTAGCCAAAACATGTTTGTCTCAGAGTGCCAACGCTCTGCGACATCGGTAATCAAACCTCAGTTCATCTAGAACTAAGGAAGCTCTAATACACATAGTAAACCACAGCGCCTAATCACTCACCTCTCGGCATCAGTCAACTGCTCCCTAAGCTCCATCACCCAGTGTGGTACAGTCCAGAGGTACAAAATAGGGACATCCTCCTGTTTAATCAAAACAATGGAATCACATGAGTAACTTACTATCAGGAAATCAAACAATCAATCATAGTCATCAATTTAAATATACCTATCAGACCTATCAAATCCTAACTCTAAGCATCGAGGAAGGATGATCCTAGTTTTATGTCTCTAAGCATTTGAGCAAAAAATGAATGGACGATTAGATCCATGACCTATCATTCATGATGAAGATTGATTTACCTTATTCTTTGATATTATAGTTACCTATGTCCTAATTCATTGTTGAAATCAAACAAGGGGAACACCCTAACTAAACATTTGATTGAATTCATTGACATGATCGATATCAATCAAGTTGACGCAATCGAGCAATCAGACGTCCTAGAAAAGTCTCAAATAACATAAATTTTTTTTTACTTACGCGACTTTTCTTTCCGGCATCATTTCTTTTACCAGAGGCGACATCTATTTCTCCATACGCATGATTTTAATCATCCGCGTGACTTAATTTCACGAAAGTGGTATCAGATTTTCTGCAGGCGACATTTTATTATTCAAGATTGTCACGCGATACACAATTAAAATGCTTAAAACCCTAAGCAATATTAAATTATCCGTAGGCGATAAAGGATTTTCTAAATGCGTGAGCAAACCTAAGGAAGGCGATATCAAATTTACCAAAGGTGACATTTTAAATTTTCAAGCAAAATTAAAAAGCACGGAGGCGACATTTCTTTTCACAAACACAACATCAAAATTTTAAAATGCATTAAATGAGGTCATAAATGCAACTTTCGAAACATGAGAAAAATTTGAATGACATACTGGAGGACCATCGGTCGCTCTCCGACTGAACTGGCGTGCTCTCTCAAACTGATGCTCACGATGTGGGACCACCATCGTGTAAAAAGGGCTAAAATTAGAGCTCAAATCTCAAGAGGGAACGGTGCAAATGAATAGTAAAATGAGGGGTTTTACCCTATTTAAGGTGAAATTGGTCCTAATAAACACTTAAAAATGCACTTTGGACCTATTATATGACATTTTCATTAATCGGGGCATGAATAAAACTTGATTGTTTCTTTCAAACGGTATCAGAAATCAAAACATATTCCAACTACTCAAAATCTTTCAAATCAAGGAATTAATATGTTTTATTTCTGAGGGGGCATCAGAGTATCAAATTGGCATCACATCAAAAACATTTATTAGTGGGGAATATCATATCATATCATATCATATCAAGTTATCATATCAGGAGGCAAATCAGTTTCATATCAGGAGGCAAAATCAGTATCAGATCAGTTTACCATATCATATCAAATCTATCAATGTATCAGTAAGCAATCAACCTAGGACCTTTATCAATCAACCCAGGACCTTTATCAATCAACCCAAGACCTTTATCAGTGAACCCAGGACCTATCATCAAACCAGGACCCATATCATATCAGAGGCATCAAAATCATATTAGCATCATCATCAAAGGTACATCATCATCATCAGGAAGTACATCAATTAGAATGATCAGAGGCATATCAGAACTAGGACCAGAATCAGATCATCATACTAAGGGAATCTTTGAATCGGTGTTCTTCGTACATCAACTCAAAGAGGGGCATTTGTAGACATGAAAAATTGGCAAAGGCTTAAATCAATCAAAAAGGTGCAATCAAATCATCAAAATAGCATGAAAAATCAATAAATGGAACAAAGGCAATTCAAATCAAAGGAAAATTTAATTAAATGATTAAATGATTAAATAAAGCTTGAAAAGGGGAAAACACTAAGAAATTGATTAAATTCAATTAATGACATAGTTGTTGAAAGCAAAAATCAAAATGAACCTCTTACCCTTCATGGCTAAATTTAATTACTTTAATTAATTAATAAATCATAAATTCTCTCAACAAAGGAAAAAGGAGACAAAATGGACACAAATCACTCACTTTTGTTGAAATGGTCCAGCCTTTTGAAACCATTTAAATGTTTGTCCCCCAATTTAGGGACAAAGCAAAGCCAATTGACCTTACCCAAGCATAACCATGGTTATCTCACTCTACCCCCTACCCTTGGGAAAATCCTATAAATAGAAGGCATTTTGAGGCATTATTCATCCACTCCATATCTTTGAATTGCAACAAAGCTCTTGCAATTTGCATTCACATCACTCACTTAGCATTTTCATTGATAATTAGCTTCATTTGTTGATCATTTTGTAGATTTCTTATCAAATAGAGCTAGAATTTGATAATTAAATCTAGTTTGCATATCATTCTTAGTTCAATTCTCATAATTAGAGTGTCACTAGTGAGGATTTGCAGCTGAGAGCCTCACTTACTACTTCAATTTAGAGAACCATGAGATATTTAGATTAATTTGTGCATTATTTAGATTAGTTTGCTTTGAATAGTGTAAATTCTCTTTAAATCTTGTAATTTCATGAAGGTGTAAATCACTCACACACAATGCAGCACTGGAATATTAGTTGGGTGTTCCCTAGCACAATCCAAGACTTCATTTTCCAATGGATCTCTCCTTTTTCTCATAAATTGGGTAATTTGATATGGAATTACACTACTAACCATGTTATTTGGAGGATTTGGAAAGAAAGAAACAATTAGATATTTAGAAAAAAACTTTCTACTCCCTTGCTGGTTGGCTTCAAATATATTAGAAGTATTACTAAAAATACCCACCTAGCTTGTGATCAAAGACCTAAATTGATGGAAGGCATTACTGATAAGGATGTCCTTACTAACTGGAATTTCTCTTCCATACCTAAGACTGCCCCCAACAATCGAGATGGTGTTGTCTGGCTCTTTCCCCCTCCTAGATGGTACAAAGTTAATTTTGATAGCTCTAAGAAGGGTAATCCTAGCATTGTTGGATGTGGGAGCATAATTAGAAACCTCCAAGGTTTTTGTATTGCTGCAATTGCTTTACCTATTAGGATCCAGTCTAGCCACATGGATGAGGCCATGACAACCCTTTATGCTTGCAATCTTGCCAAGGATCAGAACTGCACCAAACTTTGGCTAGAAGGGGACTCCATGAATGTAATCAACTGTATTAAAGGTAATCATAAACCATCATGGACTATGAAGCACATCATCAGCTAGATTAAAAGGCATCTTAATGATTTTGAAGAAATACATGTCTCCCATGTGTTTAGAGAAGCTAACGCTATGGCTAACAGCCTGACAAATGTGGGAGATCATAGTGACAATGTTATCTACTGGCATGGTAATCAATGCTTAAGTAACAAAGTCCTTAGCCTCATAAGGTATGACCAAATCCATCAAAATCCTAGATTAATTAGTAATTATGATGATTAGAAATGATAATGTGTGGAAAATCCTCATGATAGCACTCCACACGCTTAAAGGATAGGGCATAAATAAAAAAAAGTGTGTGTTTTTCATCCTCATTGCCTTCTTTTATCCTATTAAAGTGGCAGCCCTCAGTAGTACTCTTTTTCTCTACATTTGTGTTAAAATTGTTGGTAATTTCCCTATGCCTAAGATTGGTTGTTGGGTTTCTAGTAATATGGAGGGCAAATTGAAATGTGAGGAGCTGACAGTGTGCAAATGGAAGGAGGAAAAAGTCTGGGAAAATCTCAAGGAAGGTGGTGTCACACCTTATATGGAGAAATGACATGGCTATGACAAGGACATTTCCAAGGAATATCCTTACAGCTGGGATAATAGTAAAGTTACCCTTTGTGGTAAAATCTTTAACATTAATGAAAAGCTTATTTCTGAGATTACGGGTCTACAAATGTCTGGTTTGAAGTATTATAGAGGTAGGATCATGGCCCATAATGTAGCTAAAATGTACCCCAAGTATCAAGGTGAGAAAACCCTCCTTGTGAAATAGTCTGGAGATTTTGTTCTTCATAACCACATGAAATTGCTTTGGGATAAACTTGTCAAAGCCCTTATGCAATATTTTACTCTTGAGGGTGGGTAAACTAGAGTCTACAATTTTTATTTCATGCTGGTGAATCATTTTCATTACAAGAGAAAAATATCTTTTCCTTACCTTCTGCTGCAATCCCTTGGTACTAATATTTTAGAGAACATGAAGAACCTTGAGAAGCCTATTCTTCATGATGGGTTTATTTTTTTCATTTATGAGTATGCCAAGTCTAACTTCCAGAATGCTACCTCGGTCCCTGAGAAGATTAAGGAGAAGAAGGGTAAAATATACCTCCTAATCAATAGTAATACTCCCAATAAGAAAAAGAAAGATAACCCTACTAGTGAGATGGTCGAAGAGGCCAAATTACTTATGGAAGAGGCTCGTATGGATATTGATGAAGATACTAGTGAGTGTGAGGGAGATAATAACAATGACATGGCTGAAGCTGCTAAATTCCTCTCTGAGGAGGTGGATATGGAAACTAAGGAAGATACAGAGGTGTAGGAAGAGGATCAAAACCTTAGTGACTACCATGATGAGGAGGACGGGGTCCCTTAGAATATTGCTTCTAAGCCTTCCTTGGATACTGAGAGCAAAAAAGCCACCAGTGCCAAAACTAGGGATTTGAAGATTGAAGGCCCAGGTGATAACTACATTCTTGAGGAGGCTACTAACATGGAGAAAAATGATATGAGTGCTAGCCCCCAGGCTGTGGCTGGCTTTGTTCCTCCTATTTCTCTCTCCATGGCTCACATTGATCAGTGTTCCAACCCTATTATCCACACTTCCCCTATTCTTGTGGATTATTAAGACTCATCCTCCAAGGAGAATATGATTTCTAGGGCCATCTTTGAGAAGGCCAAAGAGAAAAAAGAAGAGGGCACCGACAAGAAGGACCTTGAGAAGAAAATTGGGAGAAGCCAAGAGGATAATACTGAGAAGGGTAAAGGTAGTTTTGGGTTCATGCAGGTTCTCAAAGAGCAGGTTGGTATGGACATGCAAATGAATTCCTAGCTATATGATGAAATCCAAGATGTCAGTATCAAGTACTCTTAACTAGAAGATATCGTGAATAAAATCACCCTGCTACTGGCCAAGCCTACAAACATTTCTAGTACTGATGCTAAGAAGTTTACTGGTTTTGATGGCCAAGGTCTGATGGATAAGCTTGAAAAAAAATAAAATTCTATTGTCAACTTCAGCATGTAGACTACCTCGAGCCGTATCCTAAGCATCAAAGAAACCCTCAACAAAATAATGATGCAGAACTTTGAGGGCATGAAGGTAACCACTAACAACCCGAGGGACCTTCTCTCTATTTTGGAAGGGAATAATGGTTGCATTGTTGTTGAAGATGAAGATACTAAAGGCTCTACCCTTTTTGGCCTTGGATCTCATACTAGAGTGAGTATGAAGAAAAAGAAAGCAAACAATTCAAAGGAAATCATGGCTCTCTGGGAGTCCATCTAGCAATTTGATTTGCTGAAGGAAGACACAACAAAGTCTATGAAAAAGATGTCTTGGCTGTGCTGGGTGGTTTTCACCCTACTTTTTTTGGTGTGTCAATCTTGTTTTACTGGTTTCTAATGCTGGAGGGGTTTCTATTGTTCTAAGCTATTTCCCCCAGCTATCTCTTTTTTCTTTGAGCTAATTCTTCCCATCTTTCTTTCTAATGTAAAGGGTTACTATTCCCTTAAAAAACTATTTTATCCTTAATCGAAAACAAAAAATTAAACCATCATCAATCTATTAAATTTACAATCAATATTGCATTGGAATAAAGAGTTTAACAACACAAACAGAAAGACTGTGTCCTTGCGGACAGTGATTTGACAATCACAAGAAACTATTGTTTATTGATTCAAAATATTCATTAAAACTACTTCCTTGACACACAAAAACTACTACCAATCTCCCTAAACTCTTCTTCTCTCTTATTGATGCACACCTATTACAAATAACCTTCCTCAAATCCGGTTATCTACTTGCAACTTCCTTCCAACCAATTGCAGTCAGTTATATGACTATTGCAATTTTAGTTTATTGTTGTCAAGTTGACAATATAGTTGTCAAATTGAAAACCCTCCATCCTTATCCATTTATAGGAAATTCTAAAGGCCTCTTAGGATCAAATCCTAATGCTTAAGACTTCAAAACCTCTCTAAAACCTCACATAAGCCTTACTTTGCCAATTAGGCAATTTTACATGCTTTGGCACTTTTAGTGCATTTCACATCATATAATGGCTCTAATGGACAACTTATAATCATGAGAGACCTTATAGGTCTTTGAAAACTCCATCTACTCTTAGATCATTAAGTGACCCCAAGATGCAATCTACTAACCTCCAATGCCAACATGGCTTACATCATTGATCTTATTACAAAATGATCAACATACTTAACAAAACATAATCAAAACATAATCAAATAATCATTATTGGTCTTATTACAATTCCAAATGACCCATCATGGTCATGGTTGTATTAAATTCCCCCTAGGATCTATGAGTGACCCTAGTGTTCCTCTAGGCCCTGGTGCTTGGCCTTGATGCTCCTGCATCATACTCCTTAGCTTTAAAGTTTTTTGAAGTCCTCTTGGAAACCTGCAAACAAAACATGTTAGAAAAAAATTAAGGCCTTCATTTTGACCTTTGGAAAATATAGGTCCTCTATGAAACAAACAATCCTTCCTCCATGCATCTTCATCTTTCACTTTGGTTTGCTCTCTCTTAGCAATGTGAACACTGTATGCTTATTCTATATCTTCTCATTCACCATCATATCAACATGTATTTCTAATTCACCTTGTGATATCTCCATGCTAGGATAAAATTTTATCAATTCTTGAGCCTCCTCATGGCCCATCTCTGTAAACTCAATTTCTTCATTGAAGGCTTCTCCCTCTTGTGCCTCCAAAACTCCTCCATAACTCTTCCATTCTTCAAATATAGAAGAAAATGTATTCCACAAATCTACCTCATCTTTATACCTTCTAGGCCTTCCTCTATGCTATCTCCTCCAATAGCCATTGATACTTCATCATAAGTCCTTACACCTTCCATCATAGGTTCAACTTCCTCTCCATGAGTACTCTTCCTAGTAACCTCCTCTTCTTCAACTTTTAACTTCTTCCTTGTTGCTGCTCTTAGCCTCTGAATAGGCTATTTCACCTTCTTCTTCACCCTTAAGTACCAAATTATAGCATCCTTAAGCTTTTGTTTAATTCTTTTCAACCTTTCTTTACCTTCTTCTAAGTCTCTTTCTAGACTTCTTATCTTTCCTTCCCTTTCTTTTCTCTCCTTTTCTCCTTTCTTCTTTTCTTCATATCTTTTTCTTCCATCATCCAAGTATTCTTTTAGCAACTTGGCTATCTCTCTTTCACTCTTGGTCAATGCCATCTCTTCACATCAATCTAGGATTCTTCAAATGTCAAGCCACCACTTTGGAATACTCTCAGAGGATAATTCAACTCTAAGCATCCACAAAGGACTTTAAACCTTCAAAATCCCAAAACGTTTCTCCACCACTCAACCTAGGATGCTCCTAGGCTCTGATACCAATTGATGTAGAGGCCTAGGTGGACTTGCAATCAATAAGTTCAAGAGGGATTTATGTTATCTCTATTTGATCATTAAGTGTTGTCATTAGTATCAAATAAGATTGGTTCATAATCTATGTTGATTAGTTGGTAAAAGATGGAATAAGAAGCTATGCAAGCTAGTTGGTGGAAATATCAAAGCACTCACACCATGTAGTCACAAGGAAGAATCAAAATCTTAATGTATATAGGTTTAACCGAGTATGTTTACTGAGCATCAGAGTTTACCGAGCACCAAGTTAGTGAATATCAAGCATTCTACACACCGAGCATTAGGTTATTCACCGAACACAAAATGTACTGTTTACCAAATTGTTTAGGAAATAACATAGTAATAAAAAATGGCACATTTATCTATGCAAATGGTTTACATGGATCTATAAACATTTTACCAAGATCGAGGCACATTTATTATGGATGTAATCATTAATTATTGTGATGATTCCTATGTAATGGTTAGATCTAGGTTATTTTTGTACACTGTAGATCTTAGGTTTTCTAAGATGTTGTAAACCTAATTAGGTCTAAGAAATTTATATATAATTTTAATTGATGTCATTTTGACATAACCACAAGTGGGAGTTCATGAAGAAGTAGCTACCTATAGGACCTCAAAATTCAGACAAGGGTTTACATGGCAGAGCAATTATTGGAGTTAGTATTCAGTTTATTCAGAAACATACAAGGCTACCAAGAAGAACATAGGAAAATATAGAACACATCAAGGTGAAATTGAATTGGTATTTCATTGATCTGATTCAAACAAGTTGAAATTGTCAATTGCAGATATTTTTCTATTATCTTTTAACCATCATAGCAGGATTGAAAATATCTTAACAAAGTAGACTTAACAGTCTATTGTAAATCTCTTAACCGAGTGCAAACTTATTTGGTGTTGCTAAAATCCTTTCATAAGGTGGATCTAATCGATCTTAAGTTACTCCTAACAGGGTAAGATCACCAGAAGTGATCACACTTATAGCCTTAACTGGCATACTTTATTTACTGTAGTAGTGAAGAATTTGTGGGTGTCAAACCCACCATAGTTTTTATCTTCTAACAAGGGTTTTTGTGTAACCAAAATAATTGTGTCATGTGATTACATTTCATGTATGGTTTATTTTTTATTTTCATGCACTTTACATTTACAAGTTATTTGAATGTATGTTGCAAAAAATGGAATTAGTTGGTTAGATAGTCACTACTATTGCAGATTGTTTATTCAGTAAAAGTTTTTGAGGGTATTTATTAACCCCTCCCCTATTAGTGCTTTATCTTTCCTATCCCAAAAATTGGTATCAGAGCTAGATCTCTTATTTGGAAGTTTAATCACTGAAGAGAAAATATCTCAAGATGGAAAGATATAAGTTGGACAAGACAATTGAGAATCAAAAGATTCAGATACAAATCTTCATTGAACAATACAAGCAAGAAAGGGATGAATTGAAGAAGTTACTGGTTCAAAGAAAATATATGGCTATTCGACAATGTGAGGCTGACTATCATGAAGAAGACATTGATGACCCATTTGAGATTTTTGGATCTAGTTTAGGCAATATATCTAACATATCTGAAGGAGAAATTTTTGATTTATCTGAGAAAAATCTTCGTCTAACTGAACAAGTTAAAGCCTTGCAAATTGGTCAAGAAGCACAAAGGGTAAGAATGATTGATGTGATGAATAATGCTAGACAAGCCAAACAAGAGAGAAATTACATCTGAAAGTTAAATACAACATCCAATGCATGAATAAATAAATACAATTGGTACCATAAGGTGACCATAACAATAAGCATCCACTACACATGTCGAAGGGTATGTGAAAACAATAACCAGAAAGAGATACAACATGATAACTTTGAATATCTGATACAATGATACAAGATCACAAGAAGAAAGAAGATCAAGAAAGAACAACTACAACATGGATCATCCAGCCTCAGTGCACAAATGTTGGAATCTCAAATGGTAAAAGAACCACTACCACCTAACCTCGTGAACCTAAACGGTCCACTCCCACCATGCTGAGGAGATAACATCAGAACCCACTCGGATAACAAATTACAGCAACCAAGGAAGAGGTCCTGAAAGCTTCAAACTCAAAGATATAAAAGGTACAACAAGGTATAACAAACTCTACTAGAGGCAAACAAAACATGTAGGAAACCTAAGATGCATTCAAGAAGTGTCATCACACAAGTCAACTCTAAGGTTATCCCGGTAGTCCCTTCAGACCCTGATACCCTAGTGACTCTATGTGGTTATAGTAACCTTTCCTATAGACAAGGTACTACCTATGCCATATCCAGTCCATAAAGGTGGCAAGCATCATCAACTCCCATCCTAGTCAAACTCAATTGGGAACTCAGGCATGGGCGAGGCACAAATCATCTTATTAGGTTCATTTTAAATTCCCAATGTTTATTAATTATCACTTATTAAACTACTTGTAATGGGATCTCCTAGTAGCCACTTCTGGGCTCTGGCACCAATTACAAGCCACCTCCTAACATACACTCAGATGACCTACCCTAGGGTTTCACAAGATCAATATGAAATCTAAATTTACACAAATCTTGAATCTCTACAACTAGATTCAACATGCAAGACCAGAAACCACTAGGTTCAAACCCACCTAGGGTTAGAACATCTCATGCAACCTAACTACGCATGCAAGGCAAAACAACATGGTAAAAGATATCCAAACCCCACCTCTAGATTATATCCCAAAAAGTAAACTACAACCCCTAAAAATCAGTCCAAAACAAATTGCCCAAGGGCATCTAAAGTCTTCTCAATAAAACATGCTTGCTAGAGATTGCATCACTTAATTCACACAGGAATAAACACTTCAATAATTGACAAAAGATCCTTTTTAACCTTATAGTTTAATCAAATACAATTAATCAAAAAGCATTATGCATCTCATCTAGCTTTCAAAAACATCTCTAAATGCATAATAATCCAATTAGATTTATAATTAAATAGGAAAATAGATTACTAATCCAATTTAATATAAACAATGTATATGCCTAATCCCTTAATAACAATAACCCTTATGAAAAGCATTTAAATAAAAAGAAAATTGAAATTAGATTAAGCTAATTTCCTTCAATAAACACCTAAATCAAATGTAACATAACTAATTTTTATAAAAGAATTAATATTTAATATTAATTAAAGTTAACATATTTACCAAAGAAAATAAATTTAATAATAAAAAAAATTAATTTAATATAATAAAGAACAAATATTTATTAAAATACAAATATTAAAACAAAATATAAACTAACTAACAAAAATTTAAATCAAAACTAAATAATAAAACATTTTATAGAAAAAAAGAAATTATAAAATACAAATTAAGGGGCGTCCCATGGCCCCACACCCCTGTCCGCACCCTGCTGGTGCGACAGTACCTACGGTACTGCCGCACGACAGCCCCCTCAGGGACTGTCATGTGTCAGTACCTAGGGTACTGCGCACAACGACCCCTTTAATGGGTGACCGTAACTTCATTTAAAAAAAAACATTATTTATTTATTTATTGCTAAATTGTTTGATATTTGATTTTTCATCAAATATTTAGTTTTAAATATAAAAGCCCCTTTTAACTTTATTACTTTTTAATAAGAAACCAATGCATTTTTAAATTAATCTCTAATATTAATTTAATTAAAAACAAAACTGGTAAACAAATATATATATATACACCATAACCACAAAAATTCTCTAACAAGAATATTAACCCTACAAATTTTTCCACAAGAATCAAAGTCCTAATTTGAATGGATTTTCTAAAATTTCCCCACAGATTCCTCAAACCTTCAAATTTACATAACAAATAGGTGAAAATAAAACAAATTGCAATAAACATTCAAATTTCATGAGCATTCAGATCCGATAGACACGAGGAAGACACACTTTACCATTCCTACAGAGATCCGAAAAGAAATTACAAGAATAAATTTCAAAACCCACCTCAAACAAAATTATACAGATTCGAAGATGACCAGAATGAAGAAAAAATAGAATCCAAGCTTTTCGAAAAACTCTCCCAAATCTGTCTCCAAAAATTCCTCCTCCAAAACCTGTGTAATGCAATAATGGCCAAAACCCCCAATACTTAAAGAAACTTCATTTCTCATGCATGAATTTGAACTCATCTGCAAGAGGGCTTTGCAGGAAGATGAACTTCAGTTCACAGTTCAATCCCAGTTGAAGTGAAGTCCCCTTTCCACTTTGACTTTAGTTGAAAGCACATAACCAAACTTCAACTTGAATTATTAATTCAATTTCATTCAATCATGAAAGTGCAATATAATGCATTCAATTAAATAATAATTAGAACATTTACTTAACATAATAAATACATGCCAAAACAACCCTCAATTTAATAAATATATTTTAATTAAACAAAGGTTAAATTTCATGATTTAAATATTTCAAAAGTGAAGATATTTAATTAATTCACATTAATTAAATATTTCAACCACACTCAAAATAGCATATAATTAATTTCCAATTAATTTATTGCATCATCTATACAATAAAAATAATAATTAAACTAAATAAATACATTTATTTAATTACCATTTAAAAGATATTCCACAACTAAAAATAGAATGATCTAAAAATAGAAATCACACCAAACACCACAAATCAAAGAATCAAAAAGACCTAAGGACCCACATTCATGCTCAGGACATAGGTGTAAACTCTTGCCAATTGAACGAGTTTAGAATGGTGGAAACACAAAATCTTGTCCCCTACTTTAGGACAATAATTGGCTTAGGTTAGGATTTGGAACTGAATATTATCTCCACTCTTTTACCATTGAGATTAGCAATAGGGCACTCTCATCCTGACAATTCAGGGAAGTTGATGCCCGATACCTGCAAACCTACATAAGAGACAAGCATGTGCATACATATAGAGATATAATAGATAATGGCAGGGATCGACCGATCGTGTGGATCTCGCAAGCAAGTAACTACGACTCTATCCCTCAACCACATCAAGCACGTCAAACAGAAATATAAAACAAAAACATCAACCATACACATGCAAGTATGGGGTCAGTAAAATCATAAGTTTTAATGATTCCCTAACATATATTCTATCATCCTAAAGTAATCATATCATTTATAAAATCAGACCAAGGGCAAGGTACTACATTAATACTTGTGTGAATGTTTTGGTTTGAACATTTCTATGTTTTACAAGTTAAGTTACAACTGGGTAGTGGACTACATTGTTATATGTTTCTATTATTGAATCAGTGATGACCGAGTTTGTTTTGGTTATTGGATTTGATTTAAGGAAATTTTTTTGAGATTGTTTTATACATCAGGACCTGAGAAAAACTGATTCACCCCCCCCCCTCTGTTGTTCTAAATCATATTAACAATTGGTATCAGAGCTTTGTTGCTTATTATTAGTGTTTACAGAAATCAAGTTTAAAGGGACTTGAAGCAAATGATCAGGATGTATAAGAAGGAGGTACCGAAGCTAAATAAGGAAAACTTCCCTGCATGGCAAAGCTTGATGAAGCTGCATCTGTAATACCCCAAAAATGGGCTATAAGTTCATTAACCTCCTATATCAATATATCGAATGAAATCGACATCAAAGTCCTAACCTAAGGCACATCAACACATCATTGAATCCTAATCGATTATCATAAATTCTGCATCGGGGAATATTCCTAGTAATATTCCTAATCATCATAATTATCTTTAATTTAATGATTATTTGGTGATAAATCCAATTTATCCTAAAGTTTGATTAATTGAATATTCTCAATATTTAATTAATTAGATTTAATTCTGCCACTTAATTGTTTAATTGAAGTTAATTCTATTTATTTCTAAATTGTATTATTTAATTTTGACAATAAATCCAAAATTCTATGAATAATTGATTAAATTCTTATTTAATTAATTAAAGCAAGTTGTCAATTTTTAATAATATTGTTTTTGAATAAAAGTTTGAAAAATGATTGATTAACTCATAAATCAATTATTTTATTTTTCAAAATCAGTTAAGTTGGAATTAAATCACTTTATTATTAAATTAATTCATAAATAAAACATGCACATTCAAGAAAAGCAGACAACTATCAATTATCAATTAAAGCTAAACTCTATTTTGAGTTAAACTCTGCTTTTGCATGTTTTTGTGAGTTAATTATTCTTTATTTAAAAATAACTCAAAAATCAACCTGAGTTATTTGAGTGATTTATGGATTTTTTCTCATGCACCTCCAAAGCCCTGGATTTCTATAAATCAAGGCCTAAGCTCTTCATAACTCATCTCATAATTTTGCGAGCTTACTCTACCAAATCATCTCTCAAATCCACAAGAATTGCATAATCACGCTGCTGAATTGGAGACTGAAGAATCATCTTTGCGAATCAAAGCTTTGTGAGATCAATA
The DNA here is from genome assembly GCA_027943335.1 of Chamaecyparis obtusa. NCBI lineage: Eukaryota > Viridiplantae > Streptophyta > Pinopsida > Cupressales > Cupressaceae > Chamaecyparis > Chamaecyparis obtusa. The sequence continues at coordinate 387,749 of BSBK01001861.1, forward strand.
TTGCATAGTTTTTCATATCATATTAGTTTTCATTTGTTAGATCATTTAGCATATCATTGCATATCAGTTTTTACATATCATAGATTCATATCCATTTTTCATTATCATAATTGCATCTAAAATCCAAAAAAAATAGATTAATTGCATACATTCCATATTCATCTTTTGCATTAAAATCCTTCATTTAGGTGTCGTCAAGGTCACTGATCTCAATAACAATATGAGAACATCATACTCGCACCTATTAGAAGGCAGTAAATCACCTGGTTAGTTTAACTTTCAATTCATTGCATGATTTCGATTTTAGCTAACCTCTAATGTTTTATTGAAGTGTTATGTCTACAAAATAGTTACAAAATTCACACACACAACATCTGGCCGGTATTGGTGACTCTACAGAGTACTTCATTGAGAATAGCTATGTCTCACCTATCACACCTTTGACTGTCGAAGAAATGAGAGCTAAGCAAGAACATAATCAGGTAATGCTGGAAATTGCATCTGCCCTAAGCTATCCAAAATTTGAGGACATTAAGGATTGCACAACTGCTAAGGATATGTGGGATACTCTTGCAAGAATCTATGGTGGTGACTTAAATGTATTGAAAGCAAAGGCTGAGAGTCTTAGAGGTAAGTTTGATGAAATGAGAATGAAAGAAGGTGAAAACATTGCACAATATTGTGGTAGAATAAAAGAAGTTGTGAATGCTATTAGAGGAGCAAATGGGGCTATTGATGATGAAACTATAATTGGGAAAGTACTAAGAACCCTACATCCTATATATGCTATTAAGATCTCATCTATTCAAGAATCTAGATGTAACTCTGCTAATGTGCTTACTTTGGAAAGTTTGGTTGGTAAGATGACTTCTTTTGAACTCTCTAACTATGATAATTTCACTGTTGTAAGCATTGGAAATGTTGAATCTACTTTCAAGTCACAACTAGTTCTGAACAAGCCAAAGAAAGAAAAAGAAAGATGCATCAGTGAAAGTGAAAGTGAATGTGACAGTGACACTTCTGATGAAGAATTGGAAGATCTAGAAGCTCTTATGGCTAGAAGACTGAGAAGGGGAAAAGGAAAGTATAAAGGTAAACTCACTATTATATGTTTTGCATGTAATAAATTTGGCCATATAGCTGCTAGATGTCCTGATAGGAAAGATAAAGATGATGAGAGAAAAAGAAAACACAAAGACATAAGAGATGATAGAAGCTACCAATGGAACAAAGACTATAAAGGAAAAGGTAAGAAATCTTGTTAAATTACTGAAAAAGAAACTGACACTGATAGTGATGATGTTGAAATTGAGGTAGTCTATGTTGCAATGAAAGATGAATTTGATGAGGATGAGAAAACTGCATTGATATCCTATGTGAACAAGAATGATAAATGGATTATTGACAGTGGTTGTTCACATCACATGACTGGTGACAAAAATAAGTTTGAGACCTTACATCATTACAGAGGTAAAAATGTAAAATTTGGTAATGATGCACCATGTTCTATTAGAGGAAAAGGTTTGATTAAATTGACTGATAAGATATCTTGTGAAAATGCATATTGGGTTGAAGGTCTTAATTATAATTTGTTAAGTGTTTATCAGCTCAACAAAACTAGTTACCAAGTGGAATTTCATCACAAGCAAGCTAAAATATTTGATGCTACTAGAGAACTAATTGGAAGTGGAGATTAGAATAGAGGTAATTTGTTCTATCTTGACCTATCTGAAGAAACATGTTTAATTGCACAACTTGATGATATTTGGTTATGGCACAAAAGGCTATGTCATGTTAACTTTGAAAATCTGGTAGAGATAAGTAAGAAGAAAAAGGTAAGAGGTCTATCTAGATTAAAGAAACCTGAGAATGTGATGTGCAAAGAATGCCAGTTAGAAAAAATGACAAAGTCGAGTTTTAAGAGCAAATCCTTTACTTCTAAAAATATTTTAGATTTGGTTCATACTAACCTTTGTGGACCTATGGGTGTACAAAGTTACTGTGGTGCTAGATACTTTATCTTATTTGTTGATGATCATACTAGGATGATGCATGTAATGTTTCTAAAAGAAAAATTTGAAGCTTTTCAATCCTTTAAGTGGTATTTGGCTAAGGTTGAGAAGGAGATAGGTAGGAACTTGAAATGTCTTAGATTTGATTGAGGTGGAGAATTTACATCAAATGAATTTACTCTATTTTGCAATGATAGAGGAATCAAAAGACAAATGTCTGCACCTAGAACACCTCCACATAATGGTATAGCAGAAAGAAGAAATAGATCTATCTTGGATTGTGCAAGGACATTGTTGATTGAAAAGAATGTGGCATAAAAATACTAGAAAGAAGCTATAAGAACTGATGTCTACAATCTTAACCGAGTACAGATCAAGAAAGGTACAAATCTGACACCCTATGAATTATGGCATGGGCATGCATCGAGTGTTAAACACTTTAGAATCTTTGGAAGTAAGTGCTATATATTAAAAGACACTAGAAATGGAAAGTTTGGTGCTAAGAGTGATGAAGGCATATTCCTAAGATACTCCACAAAAAGAAAAGCCTATAAGTGTTTGAACTCTAACACTAACAAAATTGTGGAAAGTGTGAATGTCAAAATTGATGAGTATGCATAAAGAAATGAAGATGACAACAAAAGAGAACCATAAGATTATAGATCTTTTGTATACATTGAGGAAGAAGAAGAGGCAAGAAACATACTTGCACCTGATGCCAAGTCTTAGGTAGGTAATGCCAAGCGATAGACAGATGCTATCGAGCATCAGGAAAATAGTGCCAAAAGAGAACAAGATGCATTGTGTAAAAGATTTTCAAATGAAATGCAAACTGAATTTGAAATGAGTATGTTTGGTGAGATCAAATTATTTGTTGGTTTACAAGTATATCAGAAGAAGAATGGAATTTTCATTACATAGTCTAAGTATGTTAATGAAATATTGAAAACTTTTGGGATGGAAGATGCTAAACCAATGAGTACTCCTATGGTTACTAGACAAAAGTTATCTAAGAATGATGATGCTGTAGAAGTAACTCAGACTTTGTACAGATCCATGATTGGAAAATTACAGTATGTTATACATAGTAGACTAGATATTGCACTAGCTGTTGGGATTGTGGCAAGATTCTTTGCCAATCCTAAGGAAACACACATGATGGCTGTGAAAAGAATTATGAGATACTTGAAAGGAACTACTGACTTTGGTCTATATTATAAGAAGGATGACAAATTTAAACTCAGAGTTTATAAAAATGCTGATTGGGTAGGAAGTGTAGATGACAGAAAGAGTACTAGTGGTGGAGCTTTCTTTCTTGGATAGAGATTAGTCTCCTGGACAAGCAAGAAACAAAATTGCATTTCCCAATCTACTGTTGAGGCTGAGTATGTTGTTGCTGCAGTAAACTATTCAAATTTGGTATGGATAAAACAATTGTTGATAGGCATGAAAGAAGAAATCATTGAACCTGTTGCTATTTTCTATGACAAGACAAGTGCTATCAATATTTCTAAGAATCCAGTGATGCACACTAAGACCAAGCACGTTGCAATCAAGTATCACTATTTGAGAGAATTAGTACAAGATAAAGAAGTCTGAAAGGAATATGTGAATACAAAAGAATAATTAGCAGACATATTCACTAAAGATTTACCTAGAGAAGCACATGAGTATTTGAGAACTCAATTAGGGGTCCTTTCCCTAATTGAGGCTGCCTAGACAAGCTAGGAACACTGCATCAAATATGCTACAATAGAATATTTGATAAATTGATGCAGAATATTGTCACACTTTAGGGCTGGCCTAGAGTTGTGAAAAAGAGCAAAGACAAGGAATCGGTCATAAGAAAGATGATAGAGGGAGAAGACACTGAGTTGCACAGATATTATCTACATCTGATGGATGTATGTTTTAGTTGCTGCTTTGGCATTTTTGTCAAAGAGGGAGATGAACTAATATGATAACACATGACACTGAAAAGTAAGGGTGATGAACTGAAATGAAGGATCATGATAGAGGGAGATCTGAATACTTCTGATGGTCACAGAAGTGAGGATTATAAGATTCTGAATCATAATGAAGCTAAGGATATTACAAATAATTCTTTGATGAAAAAATAAGTTTTTGGATTGGTTGGTAATCCATGTGTTATTCAGGTGATATCATATGGTGTTGCCATCAATGCCAAAGAGGGAGATTGTTGGAAACTACAATTGAAACAATTGTTGTACTATCATTGATGTCAAACCTTAATTGGTAAGACTATTGCTACTTAGGAAAGTACTATATTTATTTGAGTGTTGCTAAGGGGATAGGCAAGGTTGGTAATAATAGCACCTAAGGAAAGGTTGAGTTATCTTGATACTACAAAGTGTACTTGACTATGTTGCACATTGATGAGATAATGTATTGTTTATCTTAGTAAGACTGAATACTAAACTGGTAGGCTTGACCGAGAAAACAATGGAAAAATCATGTTTAAGTCGAGTAATGTTAGTGTCGACCGAGTTGGTTTATGCCGAGAAAAATTCTAGTGTCGAATGATCAACAGTTAATTGCCAAGGAAGATAGTGTAAGCCGAGTAAACATTTTTAGTAATGATCGAGCTTTCTACATGAAGACCGAGTAATTGATCACAGTATTGACCGAGCATCAACAATTTTATATTTGAAGAGAATTTAGTTTTGGAGCTGACATTGTTGAATTCTTAGATTATGTAAAATGTGTTGACTTTATTTACTGATTGTTTGAAAGCATTAAATTCACTGTAAAACATTTTATTGTAAATCTTTAAGAGATTTGAGATGATTCTAGAAAAGGAGCTGAAGAACATGAAGGGGGTAGATTCAATGAATCTGACCTAACCCTAAGATCTACAAATGAGATTGAGTGGCATAAGATGAGTTAACCTAATTGAGGAAAGTATAAAGGGAACCTGAGCATTTAGATATGCATGTGCATGGGTGAACAGAGAATGAAGATCAGAAAAGTTTTACTAACTGTTTAAGCAGAAAAGTCTGAAGGAGAATTGTGGTGGTTTCTTGAAGAAAAGTTTTGAGTAGATCAGAGATGGAGATGGAAAAGTTTCAAAGTTAGTAAACTAGCATTAGTGTATGGAATCATATCTGATATTTGCAAAGTGAGTTGTATATTTTTTAGATAATATTGCTGCTACTTTCTAACCATTGTAGCAGTCAATATCCTTTTAATAGAGGTTGACCTAATAGTCATATGTTAAATCCTTTGAACAAGGTTTCATTCTAATAGAGTGTATGTAAGTCCTATGACAAGGCTCACTTTTAACAGGGTGATTGAAATCCTTTAATTGGGTCACATCTGCCAGTGTGTATTTTAACCTTTGACAGGGTTGACTTTTTACCAAGCTCACTTCAGAAGAGTGAAAATAATAGTAGCATGTTACAAAGTGGTTTTTCCCACATTGGGTTTCCACTATAAATCCTGGTGTTAATACTTGTGTGAATGTTTTGGTTTGAACATTTCTATGTTTTACAAGTTAAGTTACAGTTGGGTAGTGGACTGCATTGTTATATGTTTCTATTATTGAATCAATGATGACCGAGTTTGTTTTGGTTATTGGATCTGATTTAAGGAAAAGTTTTTGAGATTGTTTTATACATCAGGACCTAAGAAAAACTGATTTACCCCCCCTCTTTGTTGTTCTAAATCATATTAATAGATGAGGAGAAGTAAGATTAATTATTTTTGCTACATGTGATGAGCTGAAGAACAAACTTCACCTTGAAGTTGCTTTACAGATTGACAAGATCATAGCTTTTTTGAGCGTACCACCTATGGTTTTGTTAGTTGAAGACATACGCTCCTACATTCATTGCAAGATCAGAGAGATTGGTGATTTTGAGCTCATTTCTACATATCAAGAGCTAAGTGTTAATGGAAAATTGAAAAATGACCATGAGCATTTAAGAGTCAAGGGTTTGACTAATGCCCTACATTTTTTGAAGGTTTTCAAGAATGAATGGATAAGAATTGTTTTGTGTAGTTACCATGATGGGAAACTCTGGCTAGATGAGCTTGTAAAAATAAAAAAAGATATCATACATGTGGTAACAAGCTACCCTACCACTGACAAAGTCAAAGAGCTAAGAAGTGCATCGAGAACTAATCTAGAGAAAGAAACTAGAGCAGAATGGGACAAAAGAGGATTGAAAGTTAACACAATCATAGATCCTAAAACAAGGTTTGGTGCATATGTCATTGGGTATAAAATATTTCAATCAAGTAGACCCAATAGTGTGCCGTGTGGAGCAATTGACATTGCATTCAAAATGGTGAAAAAGAGATTTTAGTTGGATCTTACTGAGTTGCTGTTGAGACAAATTAAGGAGAATATGAAGACTATTCGATCGACAAAATCCAACACATGTAAGTTTGGATCTCTATTGCTTTGCATATTATTTTATGTGTAAATTTTTTTCCCTTCAGTTGGTAATGTTGACTGGACTACTGACTAGCCTGTGACACTTCAAATTACTAATTTGATAAAGAGATTTGGTGATAATTTTGTGAGCATGGTGGATATTTACTTTGAGCAATTAAAGGATAGGATGAACACAAGGAGTAGAATAGCGAGATAACTGGTAGAAAAATATGAACATGACATCTGTTTCCTAGTGGATACAAATTACACACTGATTAAGGCAGTAGAATCGAGAACAAAGTGGTTAGCCCAATGGGATATGAAATTGATATTGACCAAGCCTCTAGGTCAATCAAGGCTTTACTGGTAGAGCCTAAGGATCCAAAAGCTACTAGGTTTGGAACCAATGAGGGAGCTAAAAAAATAATTAAAATGGATCTAGTCATTGGGAAGGCAACCAAGAAATCTAGAAAAATGATAAGTAAATTGAAGCAAAAGTTTGGAGATGATGATGTAGAAGCATCCGAGGACATTCCAATTGAAGCAGCAATTGAAGGTCAATTAATTATTACTGACAAAGAACATGATGATGAGGCAACTGAGTCTAACAAATATGCATAACTTATACCGATTAAGCCCACTCCAAATAAGAAGCAAGAAAAAGTGCAAACTAGGGCACGAACAAGGTCAACCACTGCAACTTCACCTCCACTGAAGAAAGGAGTTGTCAAAATATCAAAACCTACACTGACCAAGACTTATCAAAAGAAGAGAGGTGCTAAAGCTACCTCTAAGGTATTGAAGAAAAGAAGGAAGCTGATAAGAGGATGAGATGATATTGATGATGATGAAGAAGATGATATAGATCAATTTAAGGTTGTTTTGAATAAGGATTATTCAATTGATGAGGTTGCAGAGAATATAATAGAAACTGCAGGTCTTAGAAATCCTAAACTAAATTGGTTTGAACATTTGTCAACCGAGGATCAGAACAAAATAGAAGTAGTAATACAAATGATGATCAAGTTCAAGAAGGTACCCATAGAATTTTCAAAGTATGTACCAAAAAGTCTATATGATAGAATATCATCTAGATGGACTTATGCTTTAAACACTGAGAAAAGAATGAGGGAAAAATCTCTAGTAATAGAAATGCCAACATTGAAAGTCCCCGAGATTGAGGAATTGATGAAGACATATTCCAAGAGGTTTCTAGTTAAAAGCCAAGCACTATAGATACTTGATGAAAATCTGATGGATATTGATGAGAGTAGTCAATTGCTATGGTGTTCTATTTTAAAAGCCTGAGCTAAGTCAGATAAGATGGATTTGGCCATAATCCCTAAGAGGAAGACTAAGAGAAAAGGTAAAGGCATCCATGTAGATGATGCAGATCTAGCAGTTAAGAAACCCATTGAGCTATCAAACACCAAGGTGCTTGATAACAACGATGCCACCAAGTACCTAGATGTAATCTAGAATGCACTTGAGTAGGTGATTATTCAAGGAATTAATGATGGTTCAAATGATGTACTCATAGAGAAAATTACTAATGGAGACCTTGATGACATAAAGGATGATGAGGATGTCACAATTGCTAGAGATCAACAAGAAGAAAAAACCCCTACCGAGACAACAGTAAGTATTATACTAGGTGACCTTTCTATACTAGTTCAAGCAGTTGAAATTATAACACAAAAGGAACCCAAAGGCTCAATCCCATAGCAACCAAAGGATATAATAGGGGAACAAGGAATAAGGACTCAAGGCATGACAGAGTCAAATGAGCCTAAGGAAAAAGAGGCTAACACATAGGCACATGAAGATCTTAAGCCTACAGAGACCACACTGACCGACACTACATCAAAGGCTCCAACCCAATCAACTGATACTCAGGTCATCGAGGAGAAAAAGAAGGAAGAAACATTGTCAATCGAGCTAGAAAAGACAAATGTAGAGGTAAAAGCTCTTGTTCCATTTGTGAATTTATCTCCACAAGAGTCCAAGAAGAAGAAGAAGAAACATGGAAAAGGATGAGTTACCTTGGATGAAGTAATCATAATTCCAGACTATGACCCAAGGACCTTAGACCCCAAGGAATTGAGAAAATACAGAGAGCTGTGTACAAGAAAGATAACACAAGAAAAACTAAGGAAGGAAAGTAAGGGTAAGCAAATCTTAGAGGATGTAAGAGACATTCTATAGCAGGTTGTTCTCGATGTCCAAATAAATAAAGATACACCTATTTTGGACCAACTTGCATCTTTTACAAGTTCTATTAATGCCCCAAATGTTGATGTTGAGGAAAGGATAAAGGAAAGGGCAGAGGCAAAAATACAATTCAAACTAGCAGAGAAAATCAACCAAGAAGTGGCAATCAATAAGGTAAAGCTTTTTGAAGTTATAACTGAGCTACAATTAATAACTCAGAAAATAATGCAAATTTTGTTTAAGTTATGCACTGTGGAAACATTCATTTCCGAGGTCAGTGAAAAGATCAAAAAGATAGAAGTAGAAATCTTAACCAGTGTAAATGAGTCTCTAACCAAGCCAGATGCTTTTAATAAGCATATTCTTAAAGTACAAGAATTGAGGTGGTTAAGAGTAGATCTAAGGAAGTAGGAAGATAGAATAAGTGACCAGGTCATCCTCACCTTAAGATCATTGAGAGACACATTGTGAAGGCACGAACCCTAGTAGCTACACCAGAGATATTAGTTTTGGATAACATATTCAATATGTATGCACAAGTTAGACTTGAGCACATTGCTCTCACCAACTTGAAAGAGGAGTGGGAAAACCTCTTGGCTTCACTGAAGAAAACCCACCAGAATATTTTTGATAAGACGTAAGTACATTTTATTTTGGCATTAATTTCAAAAAGGGGGAAATCATGTATATTCCAATGTACTTCACTACATCCCAGGAGCATGCACCGAGGGGGAGTTTTTGTAGAAGAGTTAGTAAATTTTGGTATATATGTATATATGGAGTTAGATTTTTTTTTATTTGACACATATACATTATGGTTTTGATACTAATGCTAAAGGGGGAGATTGTTATCTCTATTTGAGAATTAAGTATTGTCATTAGTATCAAATAAGATTAGTCAGTAATCTATACTGATCAGTCGGTAAAATATGGAATAAGAAGCTATACAAGCTAGTCGCTTGAACTATACACCGTGCAGTTACAAGGCATAACCGAAAGTTGAATGTATAAAGTTCTAACCAAGTATGTTTATCGAGCATCAGAGTTTACCAAGTACCAAGTTAGTGGACTCCGAGCATTCTACACACCAAGCATCAGGTTATTCAATGAACAAAGAATGCAATTTTTACCGAGTTGTTCATGAAATGACATAGTAATCAACAATGGCACATTTTATTGAAGTTGATGATAAAAAAACCCACAGCTCCCAAGAACACCTGGATGCAAACACCTATCACAGAAAGAGAGAGGAGCAAACAACTATGGAGACCTAAACGTATGGATCCATGAGAGAGGATAAATCCTTGATGTGCAAAAAAAAAAGTTGCAAATCAATAATGAATGTTAAGGCATAATTAAAAAAGAGATCAATCCTTATAAAAGGAGATCTGAAACCCTAAAAAGGGAAAACCCTAGGTTGTACAATAATAATTAATAAAGCAATTAATTATTATATGCTTAAAGTTTAGCTTAAGTAGAAAGAGATAATAAGTGACTTAGTAATTAAATGAAACATGATTTAATTAATAAGAAAACACTTTATTACTCTAACACCCCCCATTAAGTAGAACTTTGGGAGAAGCTAAAAACCTAGAAAGAACTACTGAAAGAAAATGGGTCCCAACAACAAAAGGCCTAATTAGGTACCCAAGTACAAAAGAGAGTCTCTATAAAGTGAAGAAATAGAGAAAACCACATGGGAAAAACTCTACTCCAAAAGGAGACAAAGACTAGTCTGAAGGACTGAAGAAGCCTCCAAAACTAGGAATGTTCTAGAAAATAGGAGTAAAATTGAACATGTACAACATCACTGAAGCAAGAAGCTACAAACTCTATCAAGAAGTAACTGATGATCTGAAGATCCTCCACTAAAATATGACCAGGTAGAGAAGACTGTAATATGCACGAGTGCTCTCAAATGACATTACTTGAATCAGGAGGAAAACAAAGGAAAACAACAGAAGTCGAAGATACAGAAAACTCTAATCTACATGAGTGCCCTCAAATGAAACTACTTGAAATAGGAGGCAAACAAAGGCAAAACACCTAAACTCAAAAATATAGATGGCATAAAAACACCAAAAGTATGAAGAGCTGATCAATCAAATATGGAAGAGTGTGTCAAAAAATAGGAAAGAAAGAGTGTCTCTACGGTAAATGATCCATCTCACTGGAATGCATAGGTACCCAGCCACTGCATCTGCCTACTACATAGAATCAAATAATGAATACATATCTCACACTATCAAACCAAGGAAGCAGTAGAACCAACAGTAGAAACTCCCCATAATGCTGACAAGGGAGTAATAATAGGTACACTGAAAATATTGTCCAATATGAACTACATGATGAATATGAACTTGAAACATCGAAGGTGCAGAGAGAGTACAAACACAAATAGATATATGTGAAGCTAATGTCATTTGAGGAAAACTCACATAAAAAATTAGATGGAAAATAAAGGCAAACATGAAACCTCCTTGGCACTTTATAATGTAGTGCGAGTACATAGAACACAAACATGTGCAAGATCACATACATGCAATAGAATGGCAATTTCTCTTAGTGCATGTGCATAAAAGAATGCTACAAAATTGAATTATACACTACTCAAAGAAGAGTGAAGGCTTCTAAAACAAAAGAACAACCTAAGATGAGCCATCCCTCAAAAGGAAAAGATCCCAGGACCTGAAACATTCAAGATATCCACTAGATTGCAAAAATGCAAAAATATGAATAAAATGTACTTGGAGAAAAATATAGAAAAATGACTCATAGCACTAGAAAGCTCTTAGAACAAGCTTTCCAATGATATATCCTTTTCCCAAAATAGAGTCCAGATGCACAAGATAGAGCTCTTAGAGTGAAAAATTGAACATCTGGCTTTGATAGTAAAAAAACACCATGAAAAAATAAAAATAAAAAATTCAAACCTCTAGATTTGAATAGAGCTTAGAATCATCTTTCTGATGATATCTCATTTTCCCGATTTTGACACTGTATGCTCAAGTTATGAGCAAAAAACCACAAGTTGCACCAAATGGAAGATAGAAAAAAAACTCTACCTTTGAACCCCTGGTATGAAAAATGGAGGCAAAAAATCCAAAACTTGAAATGCCAAAAAGATCCATCTCTGAACATGCTTTCCAACGGTATCTCATTTGCCAAAAAATTATATTGTTTGCTCAAGTTATGAGCAAAACACCACAGCTAGCTCTGGAGGGCCCAAAAAAGTGTCTGAAATGGTGTTGACATGTGTTGATGTCAGCATTGTGAGCCTAAATTTGATGGCCATATGACCGTAATAGCAAAAAATCAATAGGCCCCTTGGGCCAAAAAAAATCTAGCCCCTGGTCGCGACATGACCACGGGCTTAAAGCTTGGGGGCTGGAATGACTGGGGGCTGGTCCCCCATGTGACCAAACTATCTGCTCGCAAGGGCTGGATCCATAAACCGCTGGCAGTTTAGGCTAATTGGTAGTTACCACCGGTAGTCACCCTAGGGACCGTGCAATCGATTGTCATCGGTGGTGACACCGCACGGTGACCGCGACAGTAACTGCACTATCATCGGTGGTGACACCACACAGTGGCCACTAGGTTGCCAGTGGGTGGCCCCCCAAATTATTTATTTATTTTAAATTTGCAAATCATTTGCCTCGATCTACGTGCCAGGTCGTACAACCTGGCACACAAAACAATTTTTGCATCTTTGTGCAACTTGTCCAAAAATGACAAGTTTAATATGGATTTTGGGTTTCTCGAATGTTGCAGACACAACTGTGAGGTCCATTTGGGCCAGAGATGCTCCAAAAAATAGTGATTGCCTCAGGATCTATGCTGGGGCCGATTGAAAAACTTTTTTGCCACAAATTCCAAATTTTTCCAAATTGGACAAATTTTATATGGATCTAGGGGTTCTTGGATGCTATGAACGCAACCATGAGGTTCGTTTGAAGCCAAGATGACAAGAAAAATAGGTCCCCCAGATCTGATAGAAAACCCTCTGAAATTGTAGGTCTGATGAAAATGGTTGAATCTCTCAGAAAGAGGATAGGGGTAAACATATTTGAAGCTCTGATACCATATTGAAGTTGATAAAAAAACCCATAGCTCCCAAGAACACCTGCATGCAAACACCTGTCACAGAAAGAGAGAGAAGCAAACAACTATGGAGACCTGAACGTATGGATCCATGAGAGAGGAGAAATCCTTGATGTGCAAAAACAAAAGTTGCAAATCAATAATGAATGTTCAAATAGAATTACAAAAGAGATCAATCCTTATAAAAGGAGATCTGAAACCCTAAAAAGGGAAAACCCTAGGTTGTACAATAATAATTAACAAAGCAATTAATTATTATATGCCTAAAGTTTAGCTTAAGTAGAAAGAGATAATAAGTGACTTAGTAATTAAATAAAACATGATTTAATTAATAAGAAAACACTTTATTACTCTAACACATTTATCTATGCAAATGGTTTACACAAATCTATAAATGTTTTACCAAGATCGAGGCACATTTATTATGGATGTAATCATTAATTATTGTGATGATTCCTATGTAATAGTTAGATCTAGGTTATTTTTGTACACCGTAGATCTTAGGTTTTCTAAGATGTTGTAAACCTAATTAGGTCTAAGAAATTTTCTATATAATTGTAATTGATGTCATTTTGACATTACCACAAGTGGGATTTCATGAAGAAGCAGCCGCCTACATGATATCCAAATTTAGACAAGGGTTTACATGATAAAGCAGTTATTAGAGTTAGTATTCAATTTATTTAGAAACATAAAAGGTTACCAAGTAGAACAAAGGACAATATAGCACACATCAAGGTGAAATTGAATTGGTATTTCATTGATCCAATTCAGGCAAGTTGAAGTTGTCAATTGCAGATATTTTTCTGTTATCTTTTAACCATCATAGCAGGATTCAAAATCTCTTAACAGAGTAGACTTAACAGTCTGTTGTAAATATCTTAACTGAGTGCACAATTATTTGGTGTTGCTAAAATCCTTTCACAAGGTAGATCTAATCAATCTTAAGTTACTCCTAATAGGGTAAGATCACCAAAAGTGATCATACTTGTAGCCTTAATCGACATACTTTATTTACTATAGTAGTGAAGAATTTGTGGGTGTCATCCCCACCACAGTTTTTACCTTATAACAAGGGTTTCTGCATAACCAAAATACTTTTTTCATGTGATTACATTTCATGTATGGTTTATTGTTTGTTTTCATGCACTTTACATTTACAAGTTATTTGAATGTATGTTGCAAACAATGGAATCAGTTGGTTAGATAGTCACTACTATTGTAGATTGTTTATTCAGTAAAATTTTTTGAGGGTACTAAGTCACCCCTCCCCTCTCAGTACTTTATCTTTCCTATCCCAACAACTTCATTTGTGTTGTCACAACACCCAACAAGATTCTTTGCTAGGATAATCCTGAATGATCCAATCCACACCATAACCAATTAGAGTGCAAAATAAGATCTTATACCGCCAATAGGCTCCAAATATTTGTAGTCAACTCAATATCCCTCAATCCATCCACTGGATTCAACCAAACAACTTGATATTTCAACAATGCCTTGCTTGGGTGCTCACTAGGCCTTAACCCCTAGCAACCATGTTCAATAGGTTTTCCAAGGATTACTCTAGTCTTCTCCAAAAGACTCTTAGATATAAAGGTATGTTATAATACCCTTTTCAATTTTCTTCAACATATCTCAAAAGCATCTACTTCTCCTTAGGGCCAGATGCCAAAACCAATACCTCGTCGCCTTGCAAATAACCCTTTTATCCCTCCAATTACAAATAAACTACCAATAGATCTCATCCCCAAACCACCCAACCATTAAAAAAAGTTTATTCATGATCAAAATCAATGGATTTCAACTTTATAAGAGGTTCCACCAAGTTTTAACACTCCAACCACCAAACCCTCAGTCCTAGGGACACTAGCCTAGGGCTTTGTTAAAATGACACTTCCAAACCTTCCAAAATCCTTCCAATGGATCCTACACCATCTAATGAACATATCATGACATACCAAGTCATAAAAAGTGGACCCCCTTCAAGTGGATCTCTCAAATCTTGACTAGTCCATTCACCAGTTACCTTCAATCAACAATTCACTTCAATCAGTGATCTCTTTCTCCAACCTCTTGCATATCCCTTCAATCTAACACATATGGAAACATAATGTAAAGGGATAGGATTCTCCCACAAGCCAAAATAACCATTGAAAGTGGGAGATCCTATGTGCTCATGGCATCTTCAAAATAAATTACTGATTGCACACAATCACTACTAGGAACAACCAACAATACAACTTGGATTTTTTACTTTAATACATCACAAAACAATACAATATCTGCATGGTATGAACAAAAAATTAAACCATCATAAATTTATTACATTTCCAATCAATATTTCATTGGAATAAAGAGTTTAACAACACAAACACAAACACCGAGTCCTTGCGGCCAGGGATTTGACAGTCACAGGAAAATATTATTTATTGATTCAAAATATTCATTACAAATGCTTCCTCAACACACAAAAAATACTACCAATCTCCCTAAAATATTCTTCTCTTATACTCACACACACCTATTACAAATAACCTTCCTCAAATCTGGTTAACTATTTGCAACTTCCTTCCAACCGATTGCAATCAGTTATATGACTGTTGCAATTTTAGTTTATTTTTTCCAAGTTGACAACATAGTTGTCAACTCAAAAAATCCATATCCTTAGAAATTTATATTAACTAGTAAAGGCCCATTAGGATCAAATCCTAATGCTTAAGACTTCAAAACCTCTCTAAACCATCACATAAGCCTTTATAGGCCTTATTTTGCCAATTAGGAAATTTTACATGCTTTGGCACTTTTAGTGCATTTGACATAATATAATGGCTCTAATGGACAACTTATAATCATGAGTGACCTTATTGGTCTTTTCAAAATCCATATAGTCTTGGATCATTAAGTGACCCCAAGATGCAATCTACTAACCTCTAATGCCAACATGGATTACATCATTAATCTTATTACAAAATGATCAACATACTTAACAAAACATAATCAAATGACCATTATTGGTCTTATTAAAATTCCAAATGACCCATCATGGTCATGGTTGTCTTCAATTCCTCCTAGGATCTATGAGTCACCCTAGTGTTCTTCTAGGCCCTGGAGCTTGGCCTGGACGCTCCTGCATCAACTTGATTCCAAATGAGGAACTTTCTAACTTACTTTTATATGAGATTTTGACTTAGAAGACCAACCTAAAATGATCATACTCCCATATCAAGGATATGTATGTGACTAACAAGGCCTACACCTTATCCTCCCATAATTCAAGCCAATAAAAAAGGGTTTAGACACTACCAACTATTGACATAGTTTGCAGTTATGAAAATAGTACAACCTAAATTTGCTAAAATTTTGAGGGTAGAAAGATAATAGAGCCATGATATTAGATCTAAAATCAATAGTGGTGTTGATGAAACTAAAGTGGGCCTTTAATTTCATTGGAAATTAAAATAGGTTAGGACCCAATGTGAGTTTTAAGATAAAATAAAATAAAGGGAACACTAAAATAAGGGCCTAAAAAGGAGTGCGTTGAGATATAAAATAGAATAGGACTCATGTTTTTCAATTAAGTATTAATAAATCTATAAATAGTCCTAGATAATGCATATAGGATTAAGAAAGCTAAAATCAATGCTAGGAGAGTGTGAAATTGGACTGACCTATTAAGGGAGTAG
This sequence comes from Chamaecyparis obtusa, assembly GCA_027943335.1. Taxonomy (NCBI): domain Eukaryota; kingdom Viridiplantae; phylum Streptophyta; class Pinopsida; order Cupressales; family Cupressaceae; genus Chamaecyparis; species Chamaecyparis obtusa. The sequence goes on from BSBK01001861.1 coordinate 404,161, forward strand.
AATTTATGACACTATAGAAAGTAGTATGTGCTTAATAATGTGGTTCAAATTTCCTCATTTAGTGGATACTTGCATTACACATGTGCACTTTCTCTTTTAATCTACACTCATTGTACATTCATATCATTTGGTAATTTTTTTTTTATACATCCACTTGCAGCTCAATCTTGAGTGTATATTACACTTTCTCCTTTATCAAACATTAACTATACATTCACATGATCTCTTGGTATGGTATCTTATGTAAACTAACTTGTATCTCACCCCCGAGAATCGATTAGACATTCATCTCATTTTGATGGATCCTCTATTTTAGAATAACAAAAACAATCCTATATTATTGATGTTGTTAAAGGTTTCAACACTTTGGAATAGCCCTTAAAAGATATTGTCATTGAAAATTGAAACTTCTTATGAGGCTTTAATCATTTGAGATGAAACCCACTTTTAGAGAAGACAATAAGGTTTCTGATGCAATGGATAACCTAGGGATGGTTACTAGTCCTTGCAATGCTGAAAAAGCTTTATGTGCTTACCGCAAAATGTGCAAAGACTCCTATTTGAGGAGTGGAGAACCAATAATAGACATGATGGTTAATAAAATAAATGTTTGGATTTCCTAGATCACTTCTTTGCTTAGGCTTGTGGATAGGATGTAAGGGATCATTTAATCTGTAATAAAATGTTTTAAAGTTATTGGTAGGAAATTTTGAATTGGATAACTATGATGACTTGGATTAATGGGTGGTCACCTCATCAACATTTCTTGGGTGATGTGTGGGTCATTCTGAGGATATGGTTATCTTTTTAGAATGGTTATGCTGCACTACTAATTCATGGTGGTCTTTTCAACTATGTTTGGTCATGTAGTGGACCTGTGTGATGATTGGGATATTGTTTGGATGGATTGCCATTGTGGTGCCAATTTGGGGTCATATCAAGATGATGACCATTCACTATAACAATGACCATCGTATAACATATATCTTTGAAGGGATGTAAAATTCAATTAATTGTCACATTTTCAATGCAAACTTTATTTTTAATTATTTCATTATGATGGTTAACACAATATTTTCCTTACCCAATTTTTTTTCTCCGTACCATAGGATTTTGGTGGCATATTTGGCAATTAACATGCATGGTGCCTAGTAATAATGTTTATTACCATGTTACACATCCCATCTTCTTAAACCTTCTAGATTTTTCCTTTGTTTCTACCTAATTGTTGGATTTTGAGATGATGGACAACTACTAAGTTAGTGTATACTGCTACTATTATGAACATGGGAGGTGACAAAGTAATGATTGAGCCTAACACCCACTTTAATTGTAAGGATGATAGAATTATTTGGCACATTTTTAAATGATGAAAGAAAATCCTTGGGCTGTTGGAAATCTTGCATCACCCAAAAATATTTCCTTTTAGTTTGTTCTTAATTTTGTTCCTATTAGCCAATTTCTTATTTTTAGTGGCGTTTCTTAAGGTTGGCTCACTTGTTGTCACGAACCTCAGGGTATATTATGAAAATCACATTTTACTTATTTCTAGGTTCACACCTCAATATAATACTTTTGAATGGAGTTATCTTGGATTTATGTCAGGGCTGTGTGTTCTTTATTTTCTAATGATTAGTTGGAGTTTTGTGATCTTGCGAAGCAATTCTCGATTGACAAATTTTTGTGGCTCATATCATGATATTCCTTGATCCTAGGTCGATGTTTCTCTTAGATCACATGTCATTTCAAAAGATTGGCATCAAGATACTTATTATTTGGGTCCTGACTTGTATTTTATATTAAATTTTCTTGTTCTTGGAAAGTGTGATAGATCTTAGCCAACATGTTTCTTGCAGAGGGTCTATATATTGAGGCATTTGATCTTTGTTTGAGTAGCTCTAAGAAGATAAACTTTCAAAGGTTAGAACTAGGGTTTAGATATGGATTTGAATTTTAATTAGGCATATCCTAAGAATGTAAGCTGTATGTTGCAGGACAATTTGATGTAAATTTATGAATCTATGATAATGTGAAGGTATGGTTTTGCATGTTTCCAGTTCATTTTTGAGTTATTGTTGATCTTGAGTTGTTGATTCTTTCTTTTTTGACTCGAGCTACATGGTTGGGACCATCTCCATTGGAGAAAATCCTACCATGACTATGTTAGGTGGTATTAGAGGAAGATTCATTCCTATGATTGCAAATCTATGTTCTTGAGCTTGTAAAGCCCTAGTTGTGTTAGTTGTGGGGTGCAGAAAGAGTGTGGATCTAGCCCAAAATAATAGAGGAATTGCATGAGATGGTCAGAAGAGGATTTTATAATGATTTTTGAGGTATCCCATTGGTGAACATATCATCAATATATCACCAAGTGAGAGGTAATTAAGACCTTGTAGTCAGATTGCTGAGCTGAGGTAGTCACACTTGAGGATTGGGAGAGATGTTGCCAAGAAGGATGAACCCTATAAGATTATAAAAACATGATGAAAGCCATTAAAAATGAGATGAGGAATGAGATAATAAAGTCATTGGTTGGGTTGAGAAGGAATCCAAAACTAGAGGAGGAATATGAAGAAGCTACTAAATCCTGAGGTACCTGTAGATGAAGAGAGATTGTTGAGAGAAATGGTAAAGGCCAAAAAATTTTATATAATTAAGGTTTCTAACTTTTATGGCTCATTGCATCCAAAGGATTTGATATATTGGATTGGGGAATTGGAAGACTACTTTGAGGTTGAGGATATTAGAGATCTACAGAGGGTTAGATAAGCACAAAATAAATTAAAGGGTCACGATTCCTTATGGAAGAAATAATTGCAAAAGGATAGAGAGGAAAATGGTGAAATGAATATCATTAGGTAGAGACAAATGGTGGTAAGGTTGAAGGTTAAGTTAATTATAAAGAATTATGAGTTGAAATTGTTTAAGAAGTTGCAAAACTTGGAGCAAAATGACATGAGTGTGAAGGAGTACATTGAGGAGTTTTACAAGATGAAAATTAGATTTGGATACCAAGAGATATCTAGGGAGAAGGTGGTTAGATATATTAATGGCCTAAGATTCAATATTCAATATGGTATGATTATGTTGAGGATTAATATAGTAGAGGATTCTTATCAATATGCACTAAAGATAGAAGATAAGGTAAAGAGAAGACAATAAAGTAATCCTAGAGGGAAAGAGAAGCTAGTGAGTATCAATAGTAAAGAGAAGAAAATCTATGAAGATTCGCCAAAATATAAGTGGAGAAAAGAACTTGATTAAAAGGTACCTAGAAAAGGAAGTGGTAACAAGGAGTTATTAGGTAAATGCTTCAAATGTGGAGAAAATAGTCATAGGGTTTTTCAATGTTCTGAGGGATCTAACAAGAGCTTGGGAAAAGTAACTTTGTGGAATATGAGGAGAAGGTAGCTGACACACTTGAGGAAAGCATGATAGAAATTGAGATGTGAGAGTCTCTTATGCTAAGGAGAGCATTATTGAAGTAGAACAGAGAGAAGGAATCCAAACATACACAAAGGAAGAATCTATTTAGGACTATATGCAAGTACTAACATTAACAATGCGAAGATTCAAAACATTAAATTTCACTTGCGGATGAGTTTCTGCAGTGGGTTGCCCAGCATCAAAAATATGTCGAGTTGCATTTGAGCCGTAACTAAGAGTATCATGTAGAACAGACCCTAAACTTTGAAAGCATTCTCCAGCCTGGCAATTCAAAATTCAATCTAGGCAAGCATCAGTAAGTGAAATAAATTATAGACACAAACATCAACATCATCATAATCATTAGACATAAATTATAGACATCATCATCAACATAATCATAATCATTTGGAGGGTATTCATTTTGGTCCTTAGATAGTACTATGTTTCTTGAAAGTTCTTGTGATGCTTCTAAACTTTAAAGACATATTTTATGGCTTAGTGATAATATAGATTAGTGTTTTGTTTTCTAATGGAATGTTGTTGATCATTCATGGTCTTGAAGAAACTTTTGATTGTTTTGATTCTCGAGTCTTGACGTTGTTTCTCAATGTGATATAGACTGACCACAAAATGGTTCAGTTGGTCCTCTCTTTCTATTTAATTATTTGTCTTTTTCATGGTGTAAGTGTCAATATGTTATAATTCAACCAGCATGTCATACCCCCACTTCCAACAAACCTCACAGCATGCAAATCACAACCAAAGACTTGGGTGATCAGCATACACAAACAATGATTACCCTTAGGAAATAATGATCATTAATATTCATTAATGGTGGGTGGTGATTCCTTGGTAATAAATGCATTGCCAGCATTCATCATCTTAACCAAGTCATGGGTGGTGATCCTTGAAATAGCACAATTAGTTAAAGGAAATAACAACATAAGTCATGGGTGGTGATCCTTGAATTTGGAGTGAGGAAGAAGGAAAATTGGAAAACAAAATATAGAATAATTAGGTTGGAATTGGAGAAGAATTCAAAAATAAACTTGAATTAGAAAAAAGCCAAGTTATCTAGTTCTTTGTTTGAGGTTGGGTTCTGATTCTACTTTTGTTCTCCTCTGGGTTCGACTTGGGTTCCTTTGGTAGGAACTTGGGTGCCTGAGCCAATCTCAGGTGCACCCGTAGTATTATAAATATGATACATGAGGTATTTTATTCATAATTTTATAGGCTAACTCATTATTATGGTAACATGGGTATGACCACACTCCATGCCTTATAATAGTACCCGACATGGACTGTGGTTCAAATGAAGTTGAACCAAATGTTGACCGTGATGGATATGATCATGATGAAGATAAATATGAATATTAAATCTAAAATATGGCTTGTAATTTGAATTTTCATTGTGAATGAAGAAACTATAGATTCAAGTTGACTCATTCTATGTTGTAGTATATTTGTTCCCTAGATCTACCATATTATATATGTGTAGCCTGTAAGGGACATCTTCTACTCATCCATGTATCATAGCTCGGTGAGAGTTCTTAGGAGAAAGACAAGATGCCAGTGGGAGATGGAGAAACCAATAGCATAACACCACTTGAAGCCATGCAATGTTGAGAGTGGGATAAAAGCTACACTTGAGACCCTATATAAGGAACAAACTTATTGAGCTTCACTTTGTTTCGAGAATAGTTTTATATTCTGTACTAAAAAGGGCCAACTACATGAAGGTGGAAGATCATTTGGCCCCAACCCCCCCCCTAACATCACTCTAAATTCCCCGTTAATATCTAACATTCATTCATTATTTCATCCATTAATAAAATTCATCTAACATCTAAAGTTCATCTAACATTCATCTAAAGTTCATCTAATAAAATTCATCTAACATTCTAAAGTTCATCTAACATCTAACATTCATTCACACATTAATTAAATGTGACATTCATTAATTATCACACGATAACATTCATTAACACATTATAAAATTTATGAACATTCACTACCACATAATTAAATTCATTGGCATATAAAAATCAGTCATTATCAATTAAAGTGCATAGATGACAATCATTTCTTTTTTTTCTTTTGATTTCTAGTTTTTAAGATGTAATTGTTAAGATGAGTATTGATATCATCATCATGATCATCTACCCTCTCATTAGATCTCAATGCATGCCTAGTTCTTTGTTGATGCAAAGGGGGGTCATCTGCAATAACATATAAAAGAGTTAAATTAAAAACATTTTATTATAATTAAAAACATTTTAAACATTTTAAAGTATTTCAGTACTTTACAAGACATAATTGTATAGCTCTTTACCTGATCTAGTCACATCATCAACATTGAGGTCAACTTGTCTAGCCTCGGCCTCAACCTCAACATGCTCATTAACAACAGCCTCTACACTCTCTACAGTTGCAATACAAATTATTACATTAATCCAAACACCAATTGCAATTGAATTTTTATTACTACACCAATCAATTTAAGATGTTTACTTGTATTACTATGATGCACATCCTCATTGTCATCAACACCCACAACTTGTGTACGGAAAGAATTGGCAAGCTACATTTCAATTTCATACGCATTCATGTTATCATTGTTTTCTTACTTAAAACAAATTTACTCACTTTATGTTGGAACTTAACATCAAATAAACTAATTGGTAAATAATTAAATTTGAAATATCATCTATTTAGCTTACTTACCCCGACAGATCCATTAGTAGAACCTTGTGCACTTCTTATTCTTTCTACCACGACTTTATAGCCTTGTTGGAAGCCAATTTTCTTGTCCTCTTCTGTGAGACTTATATTGAACTCCGTGCCCTGCATTTTTGCTTGGTATCATCAAATTTTATTTTATTGTTTCATCAAAACAAAAAAAGATTTCAAATTATAAATAAATATTTAAAGATCAAAGAATTATTTTCAGTGTTAAAAGCCATGTAAAGATTGTATTTTTCCAACACTTACAACTCATGCAACAAGTTTTGAATAACCACCAGAGCCTAGCTTGTGTTGCCCGTGCTTTTGCAATCTTGCCTTTTTTGCCTTTGATGTGTCAGGCAATCTATGAAGAGATTGAAATATGTTAGTTCATATAAATATGAAGAGTATTTAATACACAATTACATTCTTAACAGTATCACATACCTTCTTCTGTTCTCTGGTGGTGTATTTCCTTTTTTTACTTCAATTTTCTCATTCGCATCTAGAATAATAGATTTCCACTCTAAATCAGGAATGCAAGGGGGGCACTGGTAATGTGGGTTTTTGGTTAATGTACACCTGTACTAGTCCCTAATATACCTCAAACATATCTCGACTCTTTGAAGGAGCTTACCCTTCTCAAATGCACGAGGTCCAAACAAGTTTGTCATACTCTCTATGAGATCATCCTTTAACTTTTGATTTTGGGTTTTCCACCTTTTAAGAAAGAAAATAGTGTTAGATTAAAAAATGGATGTAATGATAACTATCCTAGAAATCATATGAAATCAAAATAGTGGATTGGGGTTTTAGTTCGGATATGATGTTTCACCCTGTACAGATGGTGGGCTTGAATATCCGCAAACACTCATCATTAAGTTTACTATAAAAAACATCATTCTCTACAAAATAATCATGGGATCATTAGTCGAAGGATATAATAGTATAAAATAAGAACACAATAGATGTAAGCTTCTCATATTGAATGCAAGGTGTAATTAACATATAATTATATAGTAAAAGAAAGGTCCAATCTTTAAAGTACCTGAAAGTTTTGCTATTTTCAAGGGAAGTCCTTCTTCTTCGGACACAAGAAATATGCAATCCTTCACTATTCCTGTACTAGCAATACTAGTACATCCAGGAAAATCACCATCAAGTGTTGCATCCCTTGTTGCATAAATTGAATCCATTATGAAATGGCCCTAAGAAAGAACACTTCAAGGGAAATAAACATATATATAATGATAGAGAAAATATAATACCTATATGAGTAGGTGGTGCCATGGCGTCTATGGCCATGCTCTGTGTTGCCAACATTGTAGGACACGATACATCTGAGCTTGCCATCGTATGAGGCGGTGATAGTAAATGATCATTGACATGCGCTGAAGAATAAGATTGTTAGAGCATAATAAAACCAGTGATTAGCATGGACAATATTGTTAGAGAGTAAAAAAAATATAGTCCAACATGCAATCTACTTGAACTAGCTTTAGTACCCTCATCATGGCCGCAAGGATCAAAATTACGCAAAAAAAGCTGTAAAAGCAACACATCCGCTTATTTTTTAATGACATAAAAGACTACTATAACATAAAAACTATTATTGAACTTTTGTTATAATTAAAAATTACATTAATACTTACTCGGTAATTTTGAGATAGATGCATTAGTTTAGTTGCCCTCTTTTGTGGCTCAAGAGTCAGAGGGAATATAGATGCCAATTCAGCCAATCTATTTCCAATTTTGTGGATGCATTTTTTAATTGCAGAGGTCAGCTCATCACAAGCACCAAAATCAACAACTAGGTCCTTGTCAAAGGACTCCTCTTTAGGGACTGCGGGTTCCTTTCCCTTTCTCTGCTGACCACTTGTCTGTGACAATAATATTACTAACACTATTAGAATTAATCTGAAACAGTGATGAAAAGAATATAATAAAAAACTTTATTTAACATTTTTCTTCCATCTAATTTGTAGTTCAATAACAAAGAGGTTTACTTTTTGGGAAGAAGTGCATGCACGGACATCATTGTCCCCACTACGTGGTTGCTCCATATTGTGGTCCTGTGTTATTATTTAAATTTAACCAATAATTAGAAAGGACTACATTAATAAATTTCATTAGAAGATGATGATGGAGATGAGGTGGATGGTGAAGAGACTCTCTAAATGTGGTTGGCAAAAAAACTCAATTATTTAATGGTACATAGTATGTACCTACACCCTAATGATAGTGACATGGTTTGTATCTATGCGATTCAAATTGTAATCAATAAGCAACTCTTCCCCTGCACTTATTGATTTTATCGCACATAAAAATACATGATTTCCCTCGTGCACCTCAAATATGCAATTGGGTTGCTTAATAGTTGACAGAGGTCACATGCTATTTATAAAACCTACAATATTCCCAGATGCTTTTGGCCTTCTGTCAATGTATATAGCCACTCTTTTACTTTTCTCATTGTCTTTTTGTAGAATATAATTTGCTGAGAGTGCATACCTATGCATACTTTTTTTATATTGAACAATTCGCATCCAACTTTTGTAATCGTAACAAGGTCCAACATACTCCATCAATTCAACAACTTTGTTGTAAGAGACCTTTATGCCATCCATGGAAAATAAGGCCAAACCATGTATTGACAATGGTGGAATATGATATATCTTGCCTTTAACACTAAAATCAGTGTTTATTGGAGGAAGTTCCTTGGGGACCCATTGTTTCTGTAGATTTTGGTACCTAGAGGGTGTTAGAAAGTAAAGTCCACAAAGATAATTGAGAGGGGGGGGGGGTGAATCAGTTATTAGATAATTATAACTTTTATCATCTTCAATAAAATTTAACCATGTAAGCAATGCAATTACTAACCATACAAATATATTCATACACAATGACATAATAACACAAGATATGTTGACTAGGGAACCTCTTAATCAAAGAGTAAACCCCGGTGGGAATGATGCCCACAAAAGATGCACTAATATGAATATTCCTTGTGAAAGGATGGACTTTGTTAGGAGTCTTATGAAATACATTCAGTACATATAAATCCCTGTTAGGAGATTTTGAATCCTTGTTAAAAGATTCTAACCCTGTTAAGAGTTATGGAAGACAGAAGGACCCACTGCCCAAATAGCTTTAGGGTAAGATCACTGAACACATTGTCCAAATAACCTTAATATTATTCAGAAAAATAATATGAAATATGTTACCTCCTTACTATGCCAAACTACACTCACTGTTACATCAGATCTCAATTCTAGATCTCTGTACTTCGCATGTCTTCCTTCACAATTTCGCTTTCACAACTTCTTAGACTCTTTTCTTCACTTCATGCTTACATTCACATGAAACCAAAACCATGCTCACACTTATTTCATATTAAAAATACATACAATAAGGAAAAACATTCCTTCCTTTATACCACACTCAAATAATTACAAATGAGTCGGCACACAATTACAAAATAAAAGTTTCCACACGCTACATCAAAATTACACAAAACTGTCGGCATCTAGATGTAATAAATCTTCACTCATGTGACCTCAAAGTTTTTGCTATGAAAAATGTCATCATAAATGTGTCTCAAACTTCCCTTTAAATGCACAAAACCAGATTCCATCCTGATTAGGAGATATCATCCGATTTCCACAAACCGCTACTCAAGAACACTACCTGAATACTGCTTTTACCAAAATACTCATAACTTTCATGAATCAATGAATTATTGTCTAAACTCTTAACCATAGAAAAATAACATATCAAAGAGTATAAAATCAACATCACATAGCTCCAACTACAATATCCCATGTGCGCTAATCAAAACATTGTCTACTTCTCTGCTAGTCTCCAAAAGATCACTGTGTTGACATCAATGACAATCATAGTCATGAATGCAACAAAAACTACTACAGAATGACTACCAACATCTAGCATTCATTCCTAACAATCTCCCCCATTGGCATTGATGGTAACATAGATGAAAAACATCCAATGTTCCAAAAATCCAATACTGCTGCACTGATACTCTGAAAGTTCTTCAAATCTTCTTCATCAATCAAATCTTGCTTCGTTATCCTATTAAGTTCTCTCCAATAGATGGTACATAGGGTTTTTAATGTACACTTCTCCCCCATTGACATCAATGATAGAAATTTCATCACTATGTCAACAACAACTCAATGTCCAAAGACACTATTTCAGAAAATACATTCACAAGAGTCCTCATGACTCAGCTCAGATACACATACTCCCCCATAGAGGAAGTACCAACATCCAATCCAGAAAAAGATAGGGCTCATATGCCACTGGAGGGATGCAACCAATTGCATCATTACTCAAAAGTAGGCTGGGGCATAACCCCAAGCATACCTCTCAGATACTCAAATGTATCCTTAGGAAAAGGATTTGTAAATATGTCTGCTATTTGTTCCTTTGTGCTTATGTACTCCAGTCTAACTTCTTTCTCAACTACTTTCTCTCTTACAACATGATACTTGATCTCTATATGCTTAGTCTTAGAATGTAAAATAGGATTCTTAGACATACTGACTGTGCTGGTGTTGTCACAATGTATGACAATAGGCTCAAAAAACTTAATTCCAATATCCTTCAGCATCTGCTTCATCCAAATTATCTGGTTACAATTGTTTTTTGCTGCTACATATTCTACTTCTGCTGTACTCTATGAAATACAATTCTGCTTCTTGCTTAACCATGAAACCAATCTTCCTCCAAGAAAAAAGGCTCCACCACTGGTGCTTTTCTTATCATCAACACTACCTCCCCAATTAGCATCTGTATATGCACATAGGGTAAAATCATCAGGTTTTTCATACCACAATCCATAGTCTATTGTGCCTCTTAAATATCTCAATATTCTCTTTACTGCTGCATAATGTGACTCTCTAGGTTTGGCTTGAAATCTTGCTACCATGCCAACTAAATGTTGTATATCTGATCTAGTGTGTGTTAAGTACTGCAATCCTCCAATCATGGATCTGTATTTCTTCTACTCAACTGCTGGTGTTTCATCTTTTCTTGATAGTTTGTATCCTGTAACCATAGGTGTTCCAATTGGTTTACAGTTATCCATTCCAAATCTTTTCAGCAAATCATTCAAGTACTTTTTTTGGCTAAAAAAAATACCATCACTGTTCTATGTTATCTATAATCCCAAAAACTATTTCATCTCACCAAGCATGCTCATTTCAAATTCTGTCTTCATTTCATCAGCAAATTTGTCACTAGCTTCATCTTCACCTCCAAAGATAATGTCATCAACAAAAATAACTATAACTAACATTCCATTTTCAATTTATTTTGTGTATAGATTACTATCTACTATTCCTTTAGTAAATTCCAATTTCAACAAATACTTATCCAATCTAGCATACCAAGTTCTAGGTGCTTGCTTTAGTCCATATAATACTTATCCAATCTAGCATACACACTACCCAAATAGCTTCAGGGTAAGATCACTGAACACACTGTCCAAATAACCTTAATATTATTTAGCAGAATAATATGAAATATGTTACCTCCTTACTTTGCCAAACCACACTCACTGTTACATCACATGTCAATTCCAGATCTCTGTTCTTCGCATGTCTTCCTTCACAATTTTACTTTCACAACTTCGTAGACTCTTTTCTTCACTTCATGCTTACATTCGCATGCAACCAAATCCATGCTTACACTTCTTTAATATTACAACTATATAAAATAAGGAAAAACATTCCTTCCTTTATACCACACTCAAATAATTACAAATGAGTCGGTACACAATTACAAAATAAAAGTTTCCACACACTACATCAAAATTACACAAAACTGTCAGCTTCTAGATGCAATAAATCTTCACTCGTGTGACCTCAAAGTTTGCACTATGAAACAAATCATCATCAATGTGTCTCAAACTTCCCTTTAAATGCACAAAACTAGATTCCATCCCAATTAGGAGATATCATCTGATTTCCACAAACCACTACTCAGGAACACTATCTGAATACTGGTTTTACCAAAATACACATAACTTTCAAGAATCAATGAATTACCATCTACACTCTTAACCATAGAAAAATAACATATCAAAGAGTATAATATCAACATGGCATAGGTCCAACTGAAATATCCCATGTGTGCTAATCAAAACACTATCTGCTTCTCTGCTAGTCTCCAGAAGATCACTGTGTTGACATCAATTACAATCATAGTCATGAATGCAACAACAACTGCTAAAGAATGACTACCAACATCCAACATTCATTCCTAATAGAGGGCACCTCGATGTCACCTTTTCTCTCATCATCATAAGAACATGACCCCCCTTGAGAAAGGAAAAATTTCATGCGTCTATTGAATTTCCTTCTAGTCTTTTGACCTCTAGTTGATCTTCCTAATTCAGACATGCTAAATGACTCACTTTCTTCACTCAAGGAAGACACATCTAACAAATACCTATTTGCTACTACCATCACTCCATCAAATGAGAGAGATAGCAAGTAATGCGAGATATTTTGCAAAATGTGAAATACATTAATCTCTATAGGGTGTATTGAATTATACCTGTCGATCCATGAGACTGTGTGGGATGCTCATGAAAGGAGTCCGGATACCTAAATATGTAATTCAATTATCTAATGTTAGCTAAAAAACTCATGATACATATTGTGAGTTTGAAGAGAGTTCATGCCATGTGTGATAGAACCTACTTTATCTAATATGGTGCATTGTTAAAAAAATTAAGGGTAGAGTAGTTATTACTTAGTTTTTTGTGGGGGACAATGAAGATATGTCTAACAAATAGTAGGTCTTCTTTAGTATTTCATGAATTTTTACCACATATACTATTTCAAGCCTTTGAGTCTTGGAGAAGAAGAATGGTGTAAGTTTAATAGATCATAGTGAATGGGGTGTTGAAACATGGTGAATAGACCATGATGAGATGATACTTGATGTCGTGACTAAGATTCCCTCACAAACATTGGCATAGACTAGTTTTACTAAGTTTCCTTTCTCTATTTTGAGGTTTCCTTTCTCTACCATGGGCGTAAAGTGAGAGGGTTCATTGAAAAAATGATCCTTCAAATGGTTACTATGAATATGAATGATTTGATATAGCATATTGCTCATTTTACTTGAAGTTTGGAATAGCTTGTGCAAGGGTGAAAATAGTTTTGATCATTTTGGTCGTGATTGTTCCTCTACATAGTCAGGAAATGTAACTGTCTAATGATTATATGTAATGTTGAATGGATTAAATGCTTTATTCTTGGTAGAATTGAATGGAAGGAATAGTGTTGGTGTTAGGTTTCATTTATTATTGAATTCAATGGTTTCCAAGATGTGTTGAGGAGTTTGCTCCTTGTTTAATGTTAACTGTTCCTGCACAATCTACTCATACAACAGTGAAATGCTATGTGGAAGGGATGGTCGATAGCATTCCTTGAGGGAAGGGGGATTTTGAAAGACTTGTTATCATTGTATTGTGTATTTCCAATATGTTTGGATGCAGGGCAGACTGGGAGAATGAAGGATCACTCACTGATTGCATGATAACCCAGTTTTGAAGGGTCACTGGAAGAGGGGAATGAAGGATCACTCAGTGATTGCATGATAACCCCACCAAGCATTCTTTCCTTTAATTTTCCAAAATATCTCAAAGTATGATCATTATTCTTTGCTTTCTTCTATATGCTATTCTTTCTATGGTTTTGTTATCTCAGAAATATATAAAAAATATTGCAGATGTGCATATAAAAGTAAAATATTGTCCTTCAATTGTTCCACATTGAAGCATTTCCTCTTTGGAGTATTCTCTTCATTTGTACAATATCTGTCAAAAATGGTTCCCGTATTTCTTCAAGATCTATTTTAATCTTTATATTACAATTTTGATTAGATTTGACCTATAGTTGATTTCATTAGTATTTTATAACATATACTCCTAATGTGAAATGTGGAGAGAAAGAAAGAGACACACTAGGTATGATGTGATATCCCCCGTCTATATTAAGAATTTGATAAATAAATTAATAATAATAAATTTAAAAATAATTTAAAGTATATTAAATAAATATATTTATCACATTAATCAATGTTATTAACAAATAGATAATTGTATAATAATATATATATTGAACATTGAAATAAATAATTATCAATCAATGAATATATAATGAATAATTATCAAAATCAATAATTAAAATAAATATTAATCAGTCGTATATCAACAATATATTAATAATGCATAGATAATTATTAATTAAACAAAATTAATAATTATTCTAAATTAATATTAGAGTGGGAGGGAAAGATAAAGAACAGTGATATTGTTGAAGTCAAACAAAGTCAGCAAGGACAAGTTGGCAGAAAAGGTGCCACATAAGTGCAATGAAAAATATAATTTCATAAAGTGGTGCAGAATTTAGACTAATAACAATGATTAGTATTGATAAAGGAATGATATACGATTTATGAAGAGACATGAGCCGTGTCTTTTACATGACTACTCATCCTAAGCATAAGATATAAGAAAGTACTCTCCATCATTAATTTAGGCATCCAAGAAGAGAGAATATAAAATATATTTGTTACCCTACGTAGGGAAGAGAACATTATAGAGGAAAATACTGACAGATTAATAAATCTATATTCAACATCTGGCAACAAGTCAGACAACTAGAACACATAAGATTTAACTTTATGTATATATATTATACAATCTCACAACTAATGGGGGAGATATAAGGGAATGAATATCAGACATTATTTATTATATATATATATATATAATTATATATATATTATATATATATATTATATATATATATATATTATATATATATATATATATATATAATATATATATATAAACATATACATCACTTATTAGTGTATAAGGCAGAGCACAGATCTGAGTGATTATAAATATATAATCATATATATATATATATATATATATATATATATATATATATATATATATATATATATATATATATATATATATATATATATATATATATATATATATTCATATATTGTCATAGTGACAATCAATATATATCGTTATTGATAATCAAGATGATTTATATATATAGTGCTCATAAATGAGTAAACATCTACATTGATAATATATATATTAATTAAAATAAAATAAGAATATATATATAGAACCTATTACTATTTAGCTAAGAAGGAAGACTAAAGTGTTACCAAGGAGGGGCTTGTCTAAATCCAAGCAATGGCCATCTGTCCCAAAATAAGGTGGGGGTCAAACTCAGTGTCCCAATCGTTTGGGCTTGGACCTGTAAACTTTGAGGGAGCCCATTGTAGTTGGTCTCTAGGCACCTTGGATAATGTTTATGCTTCCCTTCATGGAGTTAAAATAGTAATAAGGTTGGATATGAGTGTTAAAGATAACTAAATCTAATGAGATAAAATTACTAATCCTATCATGGACATAACAATCCAAAACCTAATTGATAAATTTAGGATAAATTAAGTAAGGTCCCGATAGGGGACATTACATATGAATTACATGATATACCCATCATCAATTAGCACTTAAATAATAAATTATGGATAGGGAACAACCCCCTAACCTCTGGATGTTTGTTTCATGTTGGCCTCTTATTATATGCAAATGTAGGCCTATCTTAATTAGGCTAACAACCACAGTGTAGGGGCCATAAATTATGGAACCCAAAATAGTGCACACTTGTATTAAATTAGGTTTAGCAAACTACAAGGGAATGGAAACCATGCAATAGTGCCTCATGGGGATGGAAGAAACCCTTCACTAAGAAGATGGTTGTGTCTGCAATATTTATTAGAGGAAAAGAACATAATTTGGTTCCAGAAATTACTCCTAGAAGATAATGGCACCCACAAAACACCTGGAAAAGATAGCACTCACTATATCTTTTATCACTCTTTTAAAGTTGGGACAATAAATCTCAAAGATTGATCAATGAATTCTTGAACACAAAGAACCATTGACAGATATTATTCATGTGTACAATAGCCAACAACTAGTTGTTCCAATCATGGTGTCCAATAATTATTTTAGAAAAAGCATCTAAAAATCCCTTACACAGCCATAATAGATTCAAACCATGAACTATAAGAACCTAACAATGGGACTAACAAAGATACAGCCTAAACAAATCTTGATCATATTCCACCCTATTGTAAGGCTCAAGAAGTAACTCTATCTTAAAGCTACACATCCCTCTAGATGAAGCTCAAAGGTCAGGTAGCTGAAGCATAGCAATACTTGAATGAATATAGGAATAATTTGATGTACAATCATTTGCTAGCTTGGTTTGTGGGTTTTCCACATAATATTTTCCCTTTAACCACATTTATAGTTTGAGAAAATAAAAAAAAATTGTTTCAAATTTATATTATCCTTTTGAACTAGCACACTGCCATCAAAATGCATAATCATTGGTCATCTCAAGAAAATTCCTCTTGACTAGTAGGATATCCTTATAAAAATTTGATGCATGGATTTCTTGTTAATTATCAACTACTATGTATCCTGCAACTATGGAAGGAATAGTGTTGGTGTTAGGTTTCATTTATTATTGAATTCAATGGTTTCCAAGATGTGTTGAGGAGTTTGCTCCTTGTTTAATGTTAACTGTTCCTACACAATCCACTCATAAAATAGTGAAATGCTATGTGGAAGGGATGGTTGATAGTGTTCCTTGAGGAAAGGGGGATTGTGAAAGACTTGTTATCATTGTATTGTGTATTTCCAATATGTTTGGATGCAGGGAAGACTACGAGAATAAAGGATCACTCACTGATTGCATGATAACCTGCTTTTGAAGGGTCACTGGTTGAGGGGACAGTCAAGGTTTAGATGATTGTGCCATTGGAGGACCCTATTTCTTTGTAGTAATTGCTATTCAAATTGGATGCATGGATTTCTTGTAAATTATTAGCTATTATGTATCCTGCAACTTCATCCGTAAATCTCCATATACTTCTCTAGGGTTGTAAGCCACTTAGGGATCAAAATACAAAGACTAAATCAAAATCATTCTTTGTCCTATTTCCTTTTAACAAAGTCTCAACTATTAATGATACAATATACATTTGATGCCCTAAGCTATCAAATATACAAATGGTGCCTACCTAGAAGCTCACCAGGAGAATGAAGGATCACTCACTGATTGCATGATAACCCGGTTTTGAAGGGTCATTGGTTGAGGGGACAGTCAAGGTCCGGATGATTGGGACATTGGAGGACCCTAGTTCTTTGTATTAATTGCTATTCAAATTGGATGCATGGATTTATTGTGAATTATCAGCTGCTATGTATCCTTCAACTACATTCGTAAATATGCATATACTTCTCTAGGGTTGTAAGCCACTTAGGGATCAAAATAGAGAAACTAAATAAAAATCATTCTTTGTCCTATTTCCTTTTAACAAAGTATCAAATATCAATGATACAATACATTTGATGCCCTAAGCTATCAATACAAATGGTGCCTAGCTAGAAGCTCACAGGCTGTCCATTTGATAACCATAGTCAACATTTAAAAAAAATGGATATCCTTGAGCACAAGCACCAATAACATCAAATAATGGAGTTAAAGCATGGGCTAGGGCACAACACCAGTAGAATGCAGTCATTTCAGTAACAAAAATTGACAATGGTGTCATTAAACATATATGCCAGTAATATCAACAAACATGAATCCAAACATTTGAATACAATGAATTGATAACCTTGAGCACAAGCACCAATAACATCAAATAATAGAGATAAAGCACTAGCTACAATAGGACACCAGTAGAATGCGATCATTTCAGAGAGCATTCATGATCAAATAAAATGAAATGCATTTGAATATGATGCCAGAGGCTTGAAAGATGAAGAAATCACATACCTTCTCTCACGCTCAGCTTTTGCTCCTTTTCTCCCGCTCCCTCTATCCAATCGAAATAAAAATGATGAGGCTGTTTCACTTTTTTTAAAAATGTATACCCTGAATTTGTCAGAGTTTTGATGGTCAATTAAACACCCATCAGAATACTGACATCATCGGGGCCTATTACAAAAAAAAAAACCAAATTCGTAAGAAAAAGTTACCCGTCAAAAAATTTTGTCAAAATTTGGCCCCAAATGTAGTAGTGAGGTAAGTGTTGTAAGGTTATTATAGATAGAAAAAGTACTGATAATTTGGTATCAAAAGAGATGGTAGAGAAACTTGGTTTGAAGAGGCCGAGACATCCTTGTCCTTATGGGATAAGTTGGTTTCAAGGAAATCATGTTGTGGAGGTGAAGGAGAAATTTTTGGTGAACTTAAATATTGGGCCTTTCAAAGATGAAGTATTTTGTGATGTTGTATCCATGATTACTTGTCATGTTCTATTGGGTAGAACTTGGTATTTTGATATAGGAGAAATTTATGATTGTAGAAGAAACTTGGTCAAAGTGGATAGGGATGGACAAATATTTACATTGTTTCCCTTGAATGAAGAGGGGAAAAGTGTAAGAAACTTGAGAATTGTGAAGAGTTGCAACAAGGAGGAACAAAATTTAGAGGTTATGATGAAGGCTTGGATCTAAAGAAGGATCTTTTAATTAGATTGGAAGAGAAGGTACTGAGTAGTGACAGAGGTAAAGTTATGTAGCAAAAGACAATGGTTGCAAATAAGATAGGGTTGTATGCAATGAAAATACCTATAGCTACACCACAAATCAAAGCATGAAAACAAAATAGATATGAAACAGTTAGGTTAGATTAAACATGCTAAATGACTTGCAATACAACTAAATCTTCACTACAACCTCTGATGAGCTAAAACAAGGGCACCCAAAGCCTTGTTTGATTTTATCATTGAGATTATTGTGGGTATTCTATCCCAACACAAATGAAATGAAAAACTAATACAAAACTATGGGATGCAAGCTAGATGATCATGAAGGAATTAAGAACAAGTATGAGGAACTTGTCCCAAGATTCGTAAATGATAAAGATTGAATGATGTAAGATTGATAAGCTATGATAAGGATGCAACAAGTCAAGATAAAAACAAGATTAGAATGAAAAGAAGAAAAGAACTAGAATGATTAAGAATGCTAGAAGATGCAAGAGCTAAGAGATTAAGAAGAATAAGAACCCATACCTAAAATGAGGAGTGAGGCCTCCTTTTTATAGAAATTGAGGATTAGAAAGAGGAGATTGAGAGGCAAAAGAATGGATGGCAAAGATTAAGAGGCAAAAGAGTAGTGACTAATATTAAGAGGCAAAAGGATAAGTGGATATGATTAAGAGGCAAAATGATGTTAGGTAGGGTTTGAAAAAAGTTGAAGTGGTAAAAGATACAAAAGTCAAACTTCACTTTTAAAGGGAAAGAGAAGTTTAAAAATGATTGGTGGAGAAAATAGATGGAGAGGTGGCTAACTTGTAAAAGTAGATTGTGCACATGATTAAAGGTAATCCACATTTTATTTAAGATTAGAGAAATATTAGAAAAAAGACAAGATTAGGAAAAAGGGAAAAGGGATTAAATTAAAATAAATTTAATTTAATCATGGTTTAGAAGAACTTTAGGCTAGTGGGGGAATAAAATAAATAAAATTTATTTTATAAAGGGAAATGGAGGGATAATATATTAAATTTAATTTAATATTTTAAAGTATTTAAATAAATTTAAATACAAAGGGAAAATGAAATTATTTAATTAAAGTAAATTTAATTAAATAAATAGAGGAATATAAAAAATATAGTTAATTAATAAAATTCAACTCTAATGTTAAGGGAAAATATTAATAAAAATTAATATTAGAATGCGAATGGACAATTTTAGGTGTCTATAGGGGTCTTGTAGCAAAAGTAAATGAGATGTGCGGAAGAAAAGAGGTGGTGGTAAAAGCTCCTTGCTACCAAGCATAAATGTGAAGCATGAAAGAGAAAGTGCATAGAAAAAGAAGTTAAATGATTTGACATAAGACATAGAAGAGTTAATAAGGAAGAAGGATAGAAATAAAGAATATATTTGTATCAATAATGAACATGAGAGTTACATGCTAAATATTGTAAGATGATCATAAGATCCTCTTATAGAACATCTTCTTCTCACTTGGGGTGTCTGAGGCAGGAGCATCCTTGGGTTGTTGGAAATATTGCATCACTCAAAAATATCTCCTTTCAGTTTTTTCTTCATTTTATTCTTGTTAGCCAATTTTTTATGTTTTTAGTGGTGTTTCTTCAAGTTGGATCATTTGTTGTTGTGGACCTTAGGGTATATTCTAGACATCATGTTTTACATATTTCTAGGTTTGTACCTCAATCTGATACTTTGTAGTGGAGTTATCTTGGATTTATATTTGGGCTTCTGTGTTCTTCATGTTATAATGGTCAGTTGGAGTTTTCCAATCTCGTGAAGCACTTTTCCCATCGATAAAGTTTTGTGTCTCATATCAAGATGTTCCTTGATCCTAGGCCGATGCTTCTCTTGGATCACGCATCATTTCAACAACTTGGCATCAAGATCCTTATTATTTGGGTCTTGACCTATACTTTAGTATTACATTTTATTGTTCTTTGAAAATGTGATAGATCTTGGCCAACATGTTTCTTGTGGAGGTTCTATATATTGAGGCATTTGATCTTTGTTTAAGTAGCTCTAAGAAGATAACCTTTGGAAGGTTAGAACTAGGGTTTATATCTGGATCTCTATTGTAATTAGGGATGTATACCTAAGAAAGTAAGGTGCATGTTGTAGACTAATTTGATGTAAATTTATGAATCTGTGATAAAGTGAAGGTGTGGTTTTGCATGCTTCCAATTCATTATTGAGTTATAATTAATCTTTATTTGTTGATTTACCCTATGTTGAGTCAAGCTACATGGTTGGTACTATCACCATTGGGGAAACTCCTACCATGATTGCATCAGTTAATAGGGTGGGGTCTCACAACTTATTGAATGCATTAATATATTTGATGAAAATATTTCCATCTAGTTTTCTACTTCATGGGAAGATAGAAGTGTTACAATTGGTGGGATTTCATTTGAGTTTAATGAGAATATCATTGCAAAAGTGTCTGGTCTATCCACACCTGGAAGGAAATGAAAACAAGTGGAGCAAGGTCATAAATAATGATAGTTTGGCCCACTTCTTAAAAAAGAATGAAAAACCAATCAAATTACATAGTGAGTTTGATTGTGATGAGCTATCAACACCTTGTAAGCATGTCTATTTGATGATTATGAAAGTTTTCTCTCTAGAGGGATGATTTAAGGTTTATTATTACTACCACCTACCACTACTAAACCATTTTTTTCATAATGCCTTTATTAGTTTTCATTTCTTTGTATTAAACTCTTTGGAAAATTCCATCAAGTATTCTATGGAATTGGCTAAAAAAATTGAACAAGAAGCCCATCCCACTCCACCAAGGGCTCATTTTTATCTCTGCCATTTCTATTTACCCCTATTCCCACCCAAACCCATTTTGTGGTGAAAGTTCCCCCATTCTAACTACCCACCCATAGCTATCATTTTGGGCTCCGTTGTCACTAGAATAAAAAGAAGTGTGTACATATCCCTGGTGCTACCAAAGCTTCCCCTTGCAAATAAATTTAACTCTTAAATCCCTTTCTTGACTCACTACCCCCACCACCTCTAGCATACTTACCTCAAGTCTAAATATTAATTGAATTAATTCTATATTACATTTATTTGAAATGCACATATTAAAAGAAAAAAGCACTAGATTAAAGAAATTAGTGTCTTTAAAAAAAATTGCACCTAAAACATAATTAAACCTTATATATTTAACAATACCCTTATTTTTTATGAAAGTAATATAACATAACAAAAGGTTGATAGATTATTTGAATCTAGTCAATTTATGCATAGGAGAAACATGATATAAAGGTTATTTAATATAATAAATTGAACAATTTATTCTTTCTTATTAAATTATAAGAATTTCTTTGTCTAGTAATGTTAAAAAGTTTACCTAATTAATTCATTATAGTTTATAGGGGCTACCCAATTTATTGGTCTAATAAAAGATTACATATGATTACATACTTTTAAGTCATTTTAATATCAGAATGTAAATAACTAAATTAAACAAGCACTTTTATCTTTTGTTTGTTATTTCTTATTTTTATCAAAGTCACATCTATTTCAAATTATTCATATCAACTTATATTCTGGTTTCAAGATACGTTTTTGATGTGATACTTCATATCTTTTTTATTCCTATTATGAGTTTTACTCATTAATTTGGAGTACTATCTTCAAAAAGTCAAAACTATTTTTTTTGTCCCTGTGTGTGGAGCACACGTGGGTGTGTGTATAATGAATCTTAAACCACTAAAATACTTTTCATACAATTATACAAGTTTAAAATTGAATTGTAACACATCATTATTGAATAGTCTAAAACCTTATTCATGTACTTGTTATATCAAAAAGCACGTTTAAAATTTGACAGAGAACCATAATACAAAATTATTATCTTTTAATATAAAATAAATTTAATGATAAAAATACTTTTAAATTATATAAATGTCCTTGTAACTAATAATTTAAAATTGCCCCTTTCTAATTTAAAACAAAATATAATGATAAAAGTGCTTATACACACACACACACACACGTAGCCAAAATATAAAATTATGAATTTAAAATGTCCCTACATGACTACATACATACATATAGAATCTTTAATTTTTTAGTGTAAAAATAAGAGCTATTTTGTCTTGGTGGTCAATGTCATAAATTATCAAAGTACATAGTCAAATTTCAAGCATGTTACAAATCCCAAATATTTAACTTCATTCTTCCCAATGGACATGCACTTATATTCCTAGAAATTGGAATTAAAATAATGTTATTAAATACAAATTGACTAAAAATAAGGTCTATAGAATATAATTTTGCAAATGCCTTCGTGTGGCTCATAATCCCACATATTTCTTTGGATCTAAGGTATTGCTTTATGTTTAACATTAAAAAATTTTCCCATCTAATTTTTAAAATTAACTTTCTTAAATTATTGAATTTAATTATTGTCCATGATTATTCAGAATCCAAATGATTCTTAATCTTGTATTAAGTTAACAGTCTTAGACTACTGGATATTTTAAAGTAGTTATTCTCTCCATGATCCAAATAATTCTTAATCTTAGAATACAACACCCATAAATCATTGGTCATAGTGATAATCAAGATACCTTTCTAGAAGGAAAATACCTCCACCTACAAATTACCTAGGCTAATTAAACCATTCAATTAGTTAGATAATAATGAATTATATTAGATAGAGATGTTGTTGGAAATAAATTAATTTGTGATATTTCAAATTTTGAAGATGTGATATCATAGATGTTAAAAATTTATTTGTTAATGCATTTTTTTTTTTTTGAAAGTTCAACTTCAGCTAAGAGCCAAGGACTGTGGGGTATCCATGCCATTGTTGTTGAGATTTCTACCATAAAGGTGAAGATCATAGCACTTGAAAAGAAGATGGTGAATATTTCTTGGTTTAGCTTAAAGGTGATGCATAGGTACCCCACCACACTCTATCTGTTGTAGAAAAAAGTGCTTAGGAAGGATGGTGATGATGACAAAAAGTGAAAGGACTTGTGTAAATTCCTCACTAAGGACTAGGGGAGCCTATTTTTTTAGCCACTTGGCTATTTTTTGTTTATCTTTCAAAAAAATTAAGAGTTTACTTATGCTAGTTTTTTTTTTTTTTTTGATAAAAATGGACAGAGCCATTATATTTTATTAATATCAAAAACTACTTTGGTGAGGCTCCAGGAGGAAAGAAGTAGTAAGAAACTCCCTTTGCAGCCAATTTATACAAGGATATTACAATGATCAAATGACTGAAATCACACTAGACGACCAAAAGTTCCCAACCTTAGGATCATAGTTGGGTACCCCTTACCCATATATGCCAAAAGTTTACAATTCAAAGGGCATGTACAAATCAAAAGATCTATAACCGAGAGGCAAATATGCCCTTAAAAACTATACACTATACCCCCCCCCCAAAAAGTGACCAAAAAATTACTTATAAGCCTCGATCATGACATGGGCATCTGCAAGTGGAGGATGAAGAGGCCGAAGATGTGCCAGCCGAAGAAGCCAAAGGAACCTCGGGAGCTGCATAGCCTTGCGAAGAAGGAGCAAACAAGCCATTATTGTGAGCATAATCTAGCAACACCAGGCAAGAATCAAACACATTTAGTGCATGCGCTTGGATTGAAACTGAAATAAAATCCACCAATGAGGCCATAGTGGAGGAGAAACCCTGCCTGTCCTTGCTAGAAATGCCAGTTTTAAAAGCATCAAACATCTTGATAATCACAACATTATTATCGAGACTCGATGGAGAGAAAATCCCTCCCACCCATGCCATTGAGGCTCTGAGACTATATCACGTCACTACGTTATGGATTTCTTTTGAGGATGCAAAATCCTCCCTGACAAGCTTCAAAATCACATGCATGAAGAGAATGTAATCTTGGAAAAAATCATAGAAATTTGACAAAAAAATTGATAGGATTTGGGAATGGAAGATGCACCAAGGAGCTGAGGGAACCAAGACATTGTCCTTGATAATCTGTCGAACCGCCAAAACAACCTTTGCAGGCAGTGGCTTAGAAACTACCCAAAAATGGTGCTGCAAATAATCCCCCATCATTGGGCACTCCCAATGTTGAATTGGCATGTTGATACACAAGTTCAGTGCCCTATATTCCATGAAAGCCATAGCTCGTGGATGCAAAAAAGTGGAAGCACAACGTGAAAATGTAGCCTGAGATGTGAAGAAAAAGAGGGAACAATGCCTAATAAATAGGACGCAAACCAGAGGGGGTGACGACCTCCTGCCATGTCATATCTTGTGTGAAAGATATTGATCTGTACTTTGAAGCCAAACAAATATTTCCTAATTAAGATTGCACAAAAAATGAGGGAAGCACGTAGACATCAGAAAAGCATAAAAAATCCCTTAATGGCCAACTTCGCTCGCTTGATGAGATGTGACAAGACGCCACAGCCATCAGATGGGTATAGTACCCCTACCCAAAAAGACCTCAAAGTACTTCACTTATTTAGTAGTGATTACTACTTAGGGCTTGGCACTTTCAAATTTGGACTTCCTTAAGAACCCATGATTCCCCTTTTAAGCTTAGCAATGATGGGATAAGGGAGTCTTCCTACCAATAGATGTCTCCTGAAGGGAGATCTGCCCCTTATTTTCTAACCAATCCACCAAACCATTTGCTTCCCTAAAGCAATGTGACACCACAAAATCTTCAAAGGATGGGAGGAGGGTCTAGACTTCCTTGATGATGTATTGAATTTGCCAACTAGTAACTGAGAATTTGTTGAGAGCTGCGGTGATAATTTGAGAATCTCCTTCTATGTGAATCTTCTTGATCCCAAGGGATATAGCCATATGAATGCCCATGAGCAAAGCCAGGACCTTAGTAGTATTATTAGATCCACAAGGTATTCTCGAGCTTTTGGCTCCAATGAGAATCATATTAGAATCCATAAGCACACACCCGACACCTGAAATGCCTGGGTTACCTCTGGAGGCACCGTCAAAATTTAATTTTATAAAAGAGTCCTTTGGAGGAAACCACTTTACCTCTTTTCTTTTCTCCTTTTTTGGCACTTTCCCTACTAGAACCCCATTAAACGGAATAACGATCAAGGGCTAGGAATTTAAAATTTTTGAATCCTGAGAAGTAAATAAAGAGGATACTGACTTTGATCTCAAAGTGTACGCATTAACCATGTTTGAAATTGATTTTTCCACCACTCCACACACTTGATCAACTGAATTCTTTTCTTTTCTAAAAATTTTGTTATTTCTTTCCCACCAAATAGACCATGTAACTGCTACAGGGATCACTCTCCAAATTTGTGGAAAAAAGGAGTTTGAAGTAGGAAGGGGCCATTGATTAAGGAGGTCTGTAAAAATAGCCGACAAGGGACCTTGCCAACCCAATCTATTTATAATCCAATACCAAATTTGTTTTGAAAAAGGACAGGACAACAGAAGGTGATTTGGGTCTTCCATATGGGATTCACACAGCACACAAATAAATTTTTTAGCAATCCCTAATCTATTGAGATGGTCCCCTGTTAAAATACACTTCTGTATTGCCAACCACAAAAAGGATCCTGCCTTAGGAAGGACATCGGTATGCCAAAAAAAGCCAAAAAAATGTTTGTTATATACTTGTGGTTTATTTGATAATTGAGAATATCCAAGCTTAACTGAATATCTCCCATCTAAGGTAGAGGACCAAATGAGCCTATCCTGCTCATGATTAAGGATCAAGGGTCTCTGAAGAAGAATATCTTGCAAGGCCTCCACTTGGTCCTCAGGAAGACCCACTCGAGACAAATCATTCCAGTCAAATTTGAGACTTCCACCATGTTGGTTTGTTGTGGAGATATAATATTTTACCTTAGAACCCCATCTTGATTTTAAGGCCTAGATGGTTGAAGGTGTAATGGCAGAGGAAGTAGAAATGGGAGGGAGACCATTCCATGAGTCCTCCCAGAAGTTAGCTTGATCCCCTGAATGGATGATCCAAGATAGTTTAGGTAGAATAATTTGTCTACACTTGATCATAAAATTCCACATTGCCGAGCCAGGAGGGGGGTCCATAATGGTGAATATTTGAGCAAGATCATTCGAGTCCAGATACTTAAGTCTGATAATCCTAGCCCAAAGTGAAGATGGATTTTCATAGAGTTTCCAAGATAATTTTGCCCCCAGACTGATATTTCTTTCATATAAATTGTGTAAGCCAAGTCCTCCACAAACTTTGGGACAGGTCATCTTATCCCAAGCCACAAGGGGGATCTTCGAGGAGTTGTCCATGTTACCTTTCCAGATGAAATCCATAATAAGTTTTCTGATTCTGTCCATAACTGCCCTTGGAGCCAATAATACTGACATGATATAATTTGGGATTGAGGATAAGATCGATCTGACAAGCAAAATTCTACCCGCAAAAGACAACCACCTAGCCTTCCAAGAGGAAATCCTATCAGCTATTGCTTGGAAAATCTTTTCCCAAAAGGATGCTTTACATGACCCTTGGAAGAATGGAATGCCCAGATACATGCTAGGTGATAGAGCTATTTCAAAGCCCAAATAATTGCCAATTGCTGCCTAAATCCTCGAAGGAGTGTTGAAGAAAAAGACCTTGGACTTTGGAATACTAACCTTTTGACCTGACATCGAACATTATTCTTCTAAGGTGTTCTTAATTTCCCTAGCTTCTGCTATGGAGCTATAGCCAAACAACAATGAATCATCTGTGAACAAGGTGTGGGTAACTGAAATACATGATTGGTGCAGAGAAATACCAGCCCACAAACATTGAGAATTTTTGAAAGTAATCAATCTGCTGAGACCCTCCACCATGATAATGAAGAGGAAAGGGGATAGGGAATCCCCTTGCCTCAGTCCTTGGGAGGCTGAGAAGAAATCACAAGGAGAGCCATTGATTAAAACAAAGAATTTTACCCCTTGAACACATGCAAGAATCCATTTAATCCATTTTTTATGAAATCCCATCTTGCTCAAAATCATCTGGAGGAAAGACTAGCTGACCCTGTCATATGCCTTCATCATATCCAATTTGAGGACCATCGATTGAAGACTTTAAGTTTTAATTGAGTGTAAGACTTCATGAGCAACTAATGCCCATTCAACCACATCTTTTCCCAGAACAAAACCCCCCTGCTGATCTGAAATAAGCTTAGGGATAATCTTTCCCAGCCAAAGGGCAATGGATTTGGTAATGATTTTGTAAATAGTGTTACACAATGAGATTGGTCTATAATCTGCAAAGGTGGAAGGAGTAGAACATTTCAAGATGAGAGTGAGGAAGGTATTATTAAAAGGTTTGAACATGCATGAGTGAGTCCTTGTTTCCTCAGTTGCTTCTAGGATGTCCAAACCCATAAAATCCCAACACTTTTGGAAGAAGAATGGGGTAAGACCATCCGGACCTGGAGCCTTATCAGGCCCCATTGAAAAGACTTCTACTTTAATCTCCTCTAATGTAAATGGTTGAAGTAAATGATCATTATCTCCTGATGACACCAAAGAGGGAATGAAATGAAGAGGATCAAGATGAAATGAATCTTGGTTGGCCTCTACTGGCTTGGCCAAAACGTCTTAAAAAAATGAACTGCCTCATTTTGGATAGCCTTTCAGAATTTAATAAGTTTCCATTAGTATCCTGAATCTGAAAGATGGCATTTTTCTATCTCCTTATTTTAGTTGAGTTATGAAAAAAACTTGTGTTTCTATCCCCCTCTCTAAGCCATAGTTCTCTAGAATGCTACCTCGAGTATGTCTCCTCCCTAAGAAGAACCTCTTCAAGCCTTGTTTTTAACTCTTTCTGAATCTCTTAAACTTGTTGTGAGAGCCCATTATGAATGATATGATCATTCCAATCCTCTAGCTGGCCTAAATAGAAGCTTTTTCGGCAAAGATGTTCCCAAAGCAGTGGCAATTCCACTCTTTAATCTTGGCTTTTAGAAAAGCTAATTTTTGAAGAGCTGAAACATTTTATAGCCTTCCTATTGAGGATAGTCCAACCACCATTGTGAAAGTAAGGACATGAAATTTTTATTTCGAAACCACATCTTCTCAATCTTGAAATAGGATTTAGGCTAAAATTTGCTTGAGGCTAGATTAAAGTTAAGCGAGATTGCAAAATGATCAGATCCAAAGAGGGTGAGAATGGATTCCATGAAACATCCTTGGGAGAGGATCCATGTTGGATTTAGAAGGAATCGGTCTAGCTTGGCTCCCACAAAAGAGAACCTTTTCTCCTATTGGACCATGTTATAATTCCATTCTGAGGAATACAATCAAATAAGGCTAATCCTTCAACAAAATTTTTAAAGTCCTGTGTGACCTTAAAAGATGTTCCAGCTCCCCCCACTTTTTCCATGTCACCCAAATTTGCATTGAAATCCCCACCAATAATTATCTTTGAATTCCCAAGGTTAAGAATAACTTGAGAAAGCTTGCCCCATAACCTTTGTTTAGAGGAGACTGAAACTGGGCCATAAACATTCAGAAGATAAAAAGAAAGAGCAAAGATTGATACCTCTGCCAGTAACCAATTTGCTTCAGCTAAGATTGTTTGAATTTTACAAATAGAGGACTTCCAAAGGATAACCATGCCACCCGAAGCACCCTCAGAAGATGTATGGATGAAATCCCATCCCCATCAAGATGTGAAAAGATCCTTCCCCTTATCTAGAGACAATTTTGTTTCCTGCAGTAAAACTATATTTGCTCGACTCACCAGGAGTTGATCCTTGATGAGACGGGCCTTGTTAGAGGCATTTAAGCCTCTAACATTCCAAGATATAATCCTCATTGGCAATTTGGAGAGCCTACTGATCTCCTCCCCTACTTCATTTGTTTGGCTATTGAAGCTATAGCCTCCTCCTTAGACTTTCTTGGAATCTTAGAAAAAGGAATGACTGATTGAACTCCTGCAACAATCTCCTCCTGGATTTTCTTACCCTTGGGGGGATGACCCCTAGCTTTTTTGGTTGATAAGAAACCTATGATATTTGATAAATTAGCTTTCATTTGAAGAATTCCACAAGTTTTCAAGGAAGGTGACTGAGGTGTCTGATCCGAGTTATGCTAGTTTTATTACTTTGGTTTGATTTTGATATTAAGGATTGTTTAACTATTTATGTGATGTTAATGACTTGCTAAAGCTTCCTAGAGAATATTTTGGCTAAAGGGTTTATACCCTAATTTTTTTGCTTATTAATATAAAAAATCATCATATTAAATTTACACGATCTTCTAGTTTTTCTTTTTCTATATGGCTTGTTCACTTCATCAACATTTTGAAAAGGTTTAACTCAAATTGGCACATCTTACACTATGTTTCATCTCAATACTTTATGTAATTGATATCTATTGACTAGAAAGTTTTGGTATGCTCCATGTTAATAAATTAAACAATAAAAGTTGGTAAATCTTTTATTTGATGTGACAACACCTTATTGAATTCATTTACTTCTATAAAACTTATGATATGTTCATTATTTCTATATTGAACTCTCATTTGCATGTGTCAAATTGAAGAATGTGTTGACATAATCTATAAATATCTCCTCAAATTTTGTTAATTTTGCAAGTTCTTGTGGATGAGGATAAAGATTCATATTGTTTATGTTGAACATAAATGTTCTTTTTCCTCTTGTCAATATCTATTGAGAAAAGAACATTCATGTTCTCTTTAAATCTTTAGTCTGAGATGAATTTCTTGAAAAATATAGCACATCATTGGTGAATAAATTACATCTATTCCATGGAAAAATAATATTTTTATAGTCTTACAATATATGTCTAAATACTTCTATTATGCAAATGTGTAATTTGTTCTCTTGCAATTTATATTTCTTTCACTCATATTCATCTTCTAGAATATATAAATTTCTTCTCTTATGAATTTGTCAAATAAATAGATCATTTTCATCTCGAACTCAATGTTTTGGATAAGTACCACACAATATATTATCAAATTCTTTCCTTTTGCATTCATCTCACTCGTAGCATGAAAGTTGATAATACCTTCAAACCAGTTCACAATTACTATC